>QEOT01005072.1:0-27756 GCA_003123785.1 Pterocarya stenoptera | reverse complement strand
TTTTTTTTTTTTTTTTATAATGTCATCAAGTGCTTATTGTCTACTCAGTACGATAGCCTTGCTAAGACACAGTGATAGAAGCAAAGCATGTGGTTGAAAAAAAGCATTATAAGACTTTTAAGGATGGGATGTGATTTGAGAAAGATCTTAGGAACAAATCTTGCCGAATCAAGAACAAATTGGGTTGGCTTTTGTACCACAATATGAATGGAAGCATAAGCCTATTTTTGTTGCCGCATGCCAGGGCAATAAAATATCTTAATTTTGTGATTTACAATTGGAAACTCATTATATAAAATCGTCGACTGATTGTTACTCAATAGTGTGTTAGGGTTAGTTTGATTATACAAAATCAAATTATCTCATCTTATCTCATATAATCATTATAATTTTCTCAGACTCTCATATAAAATATAATAAACAATTCAAATTAGTAGTACCAATCATTATCAGTAGTGTCAATGGTGAAAAATCAACTACGACTACTTCCATATATATTATTCTTAATTTGAGGGCTTCTAGAGATCAGATTAGAATAGATCAAAACTAAAACGCGTTTAATTATTTTCTTGCTTTTTGACTTCATGTATTCTCTGAGAATTAAAAGCTAGCCCCCTGGCCACGTAAGTAAATATTATAGCTAGATACTCCTTAACTTGTATATATATTATAATCAGATCTAGAAAGAGGGAAAGAGGATCTTTTCCATCGTTGAACCACCGGAAAAGCTGGACTAGTACTGAAAAACGCTTAAGAATTGATCTCCGTGGAAAAAAAACTACAAACGTACGAAGAATATATGCTTTGAAAAAAACTACAACGTGCGAAGATAGTATAGGTGTTAAATGTTGGCCGGGTAGTAATGACCAATTGTAATACCCAAAAGTATAAAAATAATAGTTAATGTTGAGGAATAACCTCACATTGCTTGTGGACAAGGTATTGTGCATGTTTGTAAGTAATGAGCAATCATCTCTTGTAGAACCAGTTTTATGAGATGAGTGAAGCCCATAAATTTTTTCAGTTAAGAACCTTAGAGATAATTAGGCTTATATAGTTTTAATGCCACGAAATCCAAGTTAGAAAGTGAACAATTAGTTGGGATATTAGACAATAAATTGACCCCCATACTGAGGGTGGCAAAAACAAATTTTTTGCTCATTTTCTCTCTAGGCAAAAAGGCTCTCAGCCAAAGTCTAAAAATCCTCATCTCCGTCCACCCTCCTCCCGTCCGGTCCTTCCCGAATTGTCCATTGGTTTTCTTTTCCTAACATAGCATAGAGATGCGCCAATCTACTGCCTTCCAGCCACCCACAACTACTATGTGTTGCACCACAAAACTGTCCAGCCGACAATCCTTCAAACAACAAAAGAAGATTGTAACAAAAAGTAGCATGTATATCTCACGCGTGGGTAAAACTGAGCGTGAGATTCACTCGCTGGGTGTCAAGGAGAGACTTTTGCCGCCATGCATAATACTACTAGGATCAGGGGCTTTGAATCTAAAAGATCCGACCAACCTCCTCTCTCCAAGAGTAGTGTGTGTCCGCCACGTGCCTCCACAGTCATTGACAGTCATTTGTCGACAATTCGAACCATCTACCGCCTGTTATTTTTCTATGTTCTCGCTTCTCCTAATCAAGTCTCGAGGAAAAGAGGTAGTGAAAATCTTATTCAGCCAATTCAAGCAAGCAAAATGCAGTATAAAACAATTTGTTGCAGCTCCCAATCGTAGTATTGTAGTCCTTTTTTGGGACTGTACTAAAATCGCTTCAGGCAGCTCCCCTTTGTGGGAAATGGGTCGTTGGCTCCATATCTTCTTCTTTTTTCCCTTTTTTTCTTATGTTGTATTAGCTAATTTGGAATGATTGTTAGGGTCTTCTACTGTATTGACTTTTATATCTTGTAACTATTATATATATTTATAATATACTTCCTTAGAAAAAAAAGTTACCCCATCCTTGCTCAAACTTCAGTCTTTTTGTCATAGACGCCTGGATCTTTAGTCGTCTCGTTTGGACATTGACCCCTAGATAGGTTGTGTGCTGCAGATTGCGATGTAATGTGTGGTGACCTTGCTTTTGTTTGGCAAAGAACTGAATGTTAAAACACCCTCATGTAAACGTCCAAGTCTGTTTTTAAGTGGGTTGTGTGTGTGTGAGCCCAACTGAAGGAGCCAAAGGCTAGTGTGATAACCCAGACTTAGCTAGACTTTTATCTGTATTTTTATTGCCTAAGTTTCTATTTTATTAAGGGCCATAAATTAGGCATAGAGTGATTAAGACCTTGGGCCTCAAGATTAGGCATCCAAAGCCCAAGAGAAGGGCCACTTAAGCCCTTGCACTTTCAGCAACTAGGTGGGCTTAAGCCCAAAAGCCCCAAAGGACCATAGGTCACACCCAATACCATGTGGCTTATGCCACTTGTCACGCATGCATAGTCCATGAATCTAGATGTGATAGTGGGATAAGGGAGGGAGGGAGAGAGAGAGAGAGAGAATAGGGTTTAGGAAGGCCAAGGGAGGCTAGCATGCCAACCTTAATGACAAGCCATTGGAGTTGCCGCATGTCATCTATGCATGAAGCATTCTATAAGTTAATCATGAGATTCACCTAGGGGAGGCCAAGGGCCACTCAGCCAACACGCCCCACACTCACCAAGGAACCCACCTCGAGCCACTTGTCATTTTAAAGAATCCCAAGAGATCTACATGGGGAATGACACTTTGGGAAGACTAAAGGTCTAGTTTTTTCCTAAGGATTTCATGGGGAACACTAAGAGGCATTCAGATTTCTAAGCCACACGCCCACCCAAGCGCATTTTCAGCCCACTATGCCATTTGTCACTTACTTGTTGGTCGAAGAAAGGTTTTAGAAGATTTGCCTTAGGGAAATGGAAAAGGCATCACACGAAATTACACTTCTAGCCCTAGATTTTCGGCTACCCTCACCCAACTACTACCCTCACTTGCCACATGTCATCCTTTGGACATTCTAGAAGGCTTAGGAAAAGGAATAGACACCTAAGGAACAGATCTTGCATGGGGAAAGGGGAGAAGGGGGCGGTACCTAAGAGAAGCTCCATACGCCAATGCCACTTGGCATGCATGCACACACTCCTTCTTGGGATGATAAAGGGGCTCCAAGTCTTTTTACGTTTTTGCACATGAGGTTCATTGAACCTGGACGTTTTGTAGAGAGGCAAGAAAGACCTTCGGGCTAACCTAGGGGAAGTTACACACCACTTTCCAAGGTGGCCTTTGCACTTCCCAAAGCCACCCAATGAAGAGGATTTTGGCCAAAGAGGAAGAAGGCCATGCCTCTTGGCCAACATGCAATGACCCTTGATCATCCAATTAGATTCATGAGGAAAAGGCTATAAAAATGCCATACACCACACGCCAATGCCTTTTCCTTCTTTCCATTTGGGCTCTAAGCATTTTTTCTCTACACAACACATAAAGGATTTTCTCACACTTTCCTTCCAACCAAACGGTGACCATACATTCTCCACTCATAAGGAAGGCCATGACTCTAAGCTAAGAAGGAACCTCATGGTGAGATTCATGTTTTTATTATTCTTTCTCCCACACACCTACACCATGAGATGAAGATCTCGAGTGAGATGATCATCTAGAACACACAAGCACTCACATGAAGAGTTATTTCTTCCTTGAAATAACCTAGGGTTTTCCAAGGGGGAGACCGGAATGATTGAGGACTCACATCCTCAAAGCATTCGGCCATGACACTACCCACATGTTCATCCATGTGTTCTAAGCCCTTGAAGCAAATGCTTAAAGCCTCACTTCAAGAAAATAACCAACCCTAGCAATTCCATAACACACGGATTAGAGTTAGACCCTTATTCTAACAAGTTGTATCAATCTATTACAACTTGCCAGTGAATATTCGAAGGATTTTGTGAGTAAACCTCAACCTATTTTCAGTTAACGTATGTATATACTTGTGTGAATCTTTCACCTTATTTGGTATTATTTATGTTGTTATTTCGTTTTGTTAACAAATATCTTGATTGTTAGTTGTATAAGAACATGCCATGATTTGAAGTGATTAAGGTTTTGGCTTGTGTGATGATTTGCCATGTTTTCATGATTCGGATTATGTGATTATCTTTGCCATGATCTATAGTCCATTGTAGTGTAGATTTGGTCCATGATTAAAATGAATTTCACATGCTAAGGAACCCTATAAGTTTTGGCCAAGCATGTTTATGTATGTTTGGATTAAGTGTTTTGATGTTCCATGTGTAATATGCTTCAGATTTTATTCATGTATCATGCCATGCTCATATGTTACCATGTCATGATCCAATTGTGTTATGCTTGTTCTTTCATACACAACACTTCAGACGTTACATGTCGCGAGTAAGGAAAAGTACGTCTTAAGTATCATGTCACATGCATTTGGATGAATGATAGTCGTTTCAAAAGTCAAGTACATATTTTTTCATGACCCCAAATGCTAAGATGGGAGAATGTCCTAATGGAACTCCTCTGTCCACTATGAGTGCCTAAAAATGGAGTGGTAACCCCTGAGTCAATAAAGAACCATCAGTATACTTCGAATGGATCTTTTTGGAAAGGATGCCAGAGCGAGGTAGCACCTCGTGCTAGTAGGTGCTATAACTAAGGCAAACAACTCGACGAAGTATTGCTGTGTTACAATGACTATGAATAAGACGTATTCAAAACGATGTAAGGACCGTTGTTGGTGTGGTAATTAGCATAAACATGCGGTGCATAGGGGAGCCGTGATGTGTCCACCATATGTAATATGAAATGAACAAGGCCATGAGCTCACATGATATGAATGTGTAAAGATCAACATGAAAATGATGTCAAATATGTTTTTCTAAAAATTCTAAGGATCTCTGTTATATGTCTTTGAAAAAGGTCAAGTGCATAAGTCAAATTTTTGGTCAAGTCATATGTCAAGTACATGTTCATACATGCATCCCATGATTTGTCATTTGTATGCCTATGTTATCTTTTGTATGTTGTATGTTTACTTGCTAAGATTTCTCGAAATCTTATTGTGGTAGTTTTCACTACCATTCACCACTCAGAATGGTAGAAGCAATGACAGGTACCTAAGATCATGGACATGATAAATGAGTTAATGGAAGATGAATTCCCGTAAAGGCCCTCTATGAATTTATGGCTGCTCTTTTGAAAGTCATGGCCCAACGCCTTAGGGACCTTTTGGAAGCACTCAATAAGGAAGAAGATGAAACCGTAACCGAAAGTGCCTCTACGATTAAGGACCATTTGGATTTTGTAACTGGATACCTTAATCAACCAAAGGATTCCTCAATGGAGGCCAAAGAAGTTGCCTCTAGTTTGGGACTACTAGAACCCAAGCCCCTGAGGATGAGGGATATTTTCTTTAGTCTCACTAGTGAAGGGACCTTACTGCTAGTGAATTTCCTTGTCTCATGATATAAGGCCTTTTGAGATTTGTCCCTTTGTTTTGGGAAAAAGTTTCAGTACTTATATGTTGGGAGACAATAAATATATTATCTGGTAGTTTTGAAAAGCATGTTATGTTAAGACAATGTTTGGTTATGTTTAGTCTTATGGTACCATGTGCTAATGTAATTGCTTTAGGCGTTGCTTAGGTTTATACGAATTTTAAATTTTTCACTACGACATATATTGCATACTGCCAGTATACATAGGTACATTGCATCTTATCTGTCATGTATGGAATGGTGTGTAGTCTTGTATTACATGTCCCAACACTTCAATCACTGTCCAATCCCAAGTGGCGGCTGTTGGCGTCACACCCAACCCCCCCCCCCTTTTTTTGTGCAAAACACAGGCATATTGGACTAGGGTTAAAACCCTAGCCTTCATCTCTTCTTCTCTCTCCCTCTCTCTATCTCCCTCTCCCTTAAGCACCACACGACCCATCCCCTTCTCTTCATTTTGTCTTTTTTTCTTCGGCAAGCTGCATCTATTTCACCCCTCACTCCCGCCACCACCTCAGCTCCACATGTCAGCGTTCTTCTGTCCCCCTTTGCCACTGTCTGACCACCCCTCCTCCGTCCAATCCATGTTTCCCTTTCGTTGCCACCTAGTGAGGCGTTCGGCCTTATGCTTACACATTGCCGCTCCAGACCACCTATAGCATGCCAGCGTGCATAGCTCGGCCATCCCCAGCCATCCCTCTCCTCCAATTGCAGTTAAGGCTGCGTCTACTGTGCCCAAGCACCACTACATATAAATAGGCTGGATCTCCACCCTTGAAAACCCATCTCGAGCCACTCTCCCTCTCAATCTCATCCTCCATCCCCAAATCCCTCAAGCTCTCCCTTTCTGGTTCTCTTTTCTCATGAGTTAGGAAATCATTCCCTAAGCGTCGTCATGTGCCACCAAGGTTTGCCACTTTCAGAAGCTCCCTAGTGGTTGTTCAACCACCCCCACACTCTCTCCCCTCTACTCGACCTCTCCTTCCTCTCCGATCCACCCAACCTGAGCCTAGACCTCTCTTTTATGGTTTTGCGTCGCTGCCTACCACCAACGTCCGTCATGAGATTCCCTTCCTCCAACCTCTGTTTACATTGGATCTGTCACCCTTTAATTTTTTGCAGTTGTAGATCCCCCTTATTTTGTCTAGATCTGCCCCTGTCATCATGCACCACCATTGTCACTGCCATGCTCCGCCCTCTAGACACCACCACAATAAGATCCTCCACCTTTCATGGAGATATTTAACTTCTTGTCTCAAGTTGGTGCTTGATTTATAACATATGTTCCTTGCACAGTAAACTGACCACCCACACACGCTCCCCATGTGTTGAACCCAAGCTTTCAAGCCTCATATAAGTACATATCTACATATGAATTTTAATGATAACGAATGAATTTAAGCATAAAGAAATCTCAAACTCAAGTTGTCTACATAATGAAGCCAAGCACATTAATGAACCAAATATGAGCAAGAAATGGAACAAGCTCGCAAATGAAGCTCTAAGCTCAAAATTAATCTTTTATCATAAAATATCAAATTACATTTTCCACATGTGCATGACATATTTGAAAATTAAAAGTTTGAATTTTGAATTTTTGAAAGATGATTGATTATCATCTTTCACATGTACATAATTTGATTTGAAATTTTTAAAAAGTGAATAATGTTGTCTTTGACAATTACGAAAACTAAAACTTTGATTTAAAAATTCTGAAAAGTGACTGATATTGTCTTTGACAATTGTGAAAAGCAAAACTTTGATTTGAAAGTTTTGAAAAAGTGAATGATGTTGTCTTTTGCAATTATGAAAAGTAAAACTTTGATTTGAAAATTTTTAAAAAGTGAATGGCTTTGTTTTTTATATGTGAATCTTTTTAAATTTAAAAATGAAGTCTCATATGCCTATAAATAACTCATTTGAGATCCTCAAAACATTTAACAACAAGAGCACATACACATCAATTGCAAGTTTTACAACATCCATTCAAAGTTTTCAATCTCTCTTCTCTAAGAAATGAGCCTTAACTCTTGTTCATTTTGAGAGAAATATAGTTTTGCATTATATTGTTCTTATTCCACTCATTGAAGAGTGTTTTCTAATAACCTACTTACTATCAGCTCTTGTATCAGTGAAAATGTGTGTATAACCCTTGTGTGTGTAGAAGATGTTATACACAGGGAATAGATGTTGAATCACCACGTGTAAGGTGATTGCAAATGTAGAGAGTGTTCTATACGGATTCTTTGTACTGGTAGTGCTCAAAGGTGTAATAGGTTTCTATCTAATACTCTCGACTAGAATGAGTTTAATAGAATAATGACTTGCAAGACAGCAAAGAAAATTTGGGATAACTTGGAAGTTACTTATGAAGGAATTTCGCAAGTCAAAGAATCAAAAATTCATATTCTTACTAATGAATATGAAATGCTTAAAATGAATGATGATGAATTTATTTCTAGTATGTACATTCATTTTACTAACATCATAAACAGCTTGACAACTCTCGGCAAAGTCTATTCCAACGCGGAAATAGTAAGAAAAATTTCCAACTCTGCCAAAATGTTAGGAATCAAAAGTGACGGCGATTCTTGAAACTAGAGATCTCAAAAAACTCGAAGTAAATGAACTTATCGGGTCACTTACCACCCATCAGTACACATTAAAAAGAGGAGAAGAAGAAGGAAAGTCAAAGAAGAGCTTAGAACTTAAGTTGCTCCTCATGAAAGCGAACGTGATAAAGATGAGGAAAGTGATAACAAAGTGAAAGCAAAAGCAATGAAAGCTACATGGGATAATGATTGAAGTAACTTAGACAACGAAGCAAGCAATGGAGAATCTGTAAATCTTTGTCTTATGGCTAAAGACGACATTGAAGTAACAAATCTTGACAATATTAAAAATTATTCATATGAAGAATTACAAGATATCTTATAAGAGGTATATGAGGAATTTGAAAAATTGGGTATCTAATATACTACTTTGAAAAAGAAAAATTTTTCTTTAACAAACAAAATTAATATTTTAAGAAAAGAAAATATCATTTCGAAAGATGAAAATCATGAGTTGAAAAAAAAAAGTGACTGATTTAGAAAGGATTATTGAAAAATATACAAACGGGAAAAGAAATTTTGAAAAACTTCTTGATAGTTAGAGATGTGTTTTTGATAATGTGGGCTTGGGATACATGCCAAAACAAAAATACAAACCTTATAAAAACTTCTTTGATAATCCTTCTAAATCAAAGTCTAGTATTCAAAATTCTTTTGATAAAAGAAAATCTTTCAAAGAAAGATACTATTACAATCACTCAAATTCTTCGTATATATCAATTGCTATCTGCAATTTTTGTAATAGAAATAGTCACAATTATTATGCTTGTCCTATTAGAAGAAAACATAGAATGACTATTAGGGCCATATGGGTACCTAAAAATCTTGTTTCTTCTAATACTAATAAATGAAGGACCTAGAGAACTTGGGTACCAAGAAAAACCATTTTAATTGTTTTTGTAGGTATGCATGAAATCCTCCATAAGCAAAAGTAAATGGTTTTTAGATAAGTGGATGTTCAAGGCACGTGACATTTGGAGACATCAGGAAAGATCATCAAAATTTAATGCAAGATGTAACCAAATAATGAAAACTTGAGAAAGATCATCCAGCGGAATAAATTCTATAAGAACCTTCAGAAGGTGTAAGTACTCGATCATCTCTTCGAAATATTTATGATCATACTGTTTTTCTATCTCAATTTGAATCCAAAAATATTGATGAGGTACTTCTTGATGAATCTTGGATTCTAGCTATGTAAGAAGAGCTAAATCAATTTGAAAGAAATGATATTTGGACACTTGTTTCTAGACCCAAAAATCATACTATTATGGAAACAAAATGAGTTTTAACAAACAAGAAAGATGAGTCCAGAGTCATCACTAGAAACAAGGCTTGACTTGTAGCCCAAGGTTTTAATTAAGAAGAAGGAATCGATTATGATATATGCACCGGTCGCAAGATTAGAAGTTATTCGAATGCTACTTGCTTATGCTTGTTATAAGGTTTCAAACTTTTTCAAATAGATGTTAAAAGTGCTTTTTTAAATGGTTTTATAAATGAATAGGTATATGTTGAGAAACGTCCAGGTTGTGAAAATCATTTGTTTTCAAGCTCACAAAAGCACTATATGGATTCAAATAAGCTCTTAGAGCTTAGTATGAGAGACTTAGTGGTTTCTTTATTGAAAAAGGTTTTTCAAGAGGAAAAATCGATATAACCATTTTCATTTAACACGAAAATGATGATATTTTTTTCATTCAAATTTATGTGGATGATATAATATTTGGTTCTACTAATGAAAATATATGCCAAGTTTTTGCTAAGAGCATGAAGGAAGAATTTGAAATGAGCATGATAGGAGAACTTAACTTCTTTCTCGGATTGCAAATCAAGCAAGAAAAAAGTGAAACATTCATCAATCAATCAAAATATATGAAAGAATTACGCAAAAAGTTTGGGATGGAAGGTATGAAGGAAATTAGAACACCAATTAACCCATCCACCAAACTTGACAAGGATGAAACCGATAAGCTAGTTGACTCAATGGTATATCGAGATATGATTGATAGTCTATTATATTTAACAGCCAATAGAGCAGATATTATGTTCAGTGTATGCTTGTGCACGTTTTCAATCATCTCTAAAAGAATCTCACTTGACTGCAACTAAGCACATTCGTAGATATCTTGTTGGTACAATTGACCTAGGGTTATAGTATCCTAAGTATACTTCTTTTGATCTAGTCAGCTACTCAAATACAAAGTATGCTGGTTGCAAAGTTGATCAAAAAAGCACTAGTGGAATATGTCATTTCTTAGGTCATGCACTTGTTTCATGGTTTAATAAAAAGTAAAATTCGGGTGCATTGTCTATTGTTGAGGTAAAATATGTTGCTGCAGGTAGTTGTTGTGCTCAAGTTCTTTACATGAAGCAACAACTTGAGGATTTTAAGCTCATGTACAATCACATTCCAATAAAATGTTATAATACAAATGTTATAAATCTTTCAAAGAATCCAATACAACATTCTAGAACTAAGCAAATTGAGATTAGATATTATTTTCTTCGAGATCATGTGCAGAATGACGATATTGTACTAAAATTCACAAGCACACACCATCAGTTTACAGATATTTTCACAAAACCTCTGCCAGAAGATAGACTATGTATGATTAGAAGAAAAATAGGAATAATGCATACCATGAATATATATTAAATATTTTTATTATTATTATCTCAAATAACTTACAAAAACATGAGACTTTTAACCTCATTTTTTAAGCGCTCTTACTCTTCATATGTCAACATGTTATCCTTATCTAAAGAAGTATGCAATCAAAATGGAGAGACAAGTAAGGATTTTAAATCCTTATTTTCCTATTTTAAGTCTCCTATTTCTTTGTTAAACTCATGAACAAGTCGTTGAAATACATAAATCTTCTCGTTAAGCTTTTCAACCTCACAAATTCTTGACTACAATCGCCGGGAAAATGCAACAATGAATGATGAGTATCTAGTACCGAGACTCACAAGTTCATAAATGGCATATTCATCTAACTTGTTAGTCAAATCACTCTCATGCTACATCATGGCACCTATGGTAGATGCAGAAATAACTAGTGGCTGGGGTGCAATATACCCCATGTAATGAATAATGAGATTGTTGGAAGAAGATTGCTGAGCTATTAAAAAAAAGTTTAGATATTGAAAATGCAGATGGATTATAGAGAGCAAGAAGATTTGATGGGAATTAGATGAAATTTAAAACTGATTTTATAGAGATGAAAATTATTACAAGACAAGCTATCAGTTCTTCAAATCTTACTTAGGCTTGGTTTGGATAGTGAAAGTATTTGAGAATGTTTATGAATAGTAATGAAAAAGTAATAATAGAATATTGAATAGTAGTAAAAAGTAGGTAAAAAGTAATGAATAAAAGAAAAAATAAGTGAAAAGTAATAATAAAGTAAAGAATAGTGGTGAGAGTGTTTGAGAGTAGCTGAGGTACTCTTGGTACCCAAACTAGGCCTTAGTCAAAAATTACAAGATATGCTCGATGCATATTGTCAGAAGTTATTTAGCTAAGCCAGCAAGATTAACTGCAGACCGTTCCTATTTTTCTTGTAAACGTTAAACCTCTGTTGTTATCTACTAATGTTGACTTTGTATTTGTACTCTCTTGTTCCAGCTCCTCTATTCGTGGTTGCAGGTTATGAGTGTACCAGTCCACAAATTTCTTCAACTCCTTATTTTCTTGTTTTAGTCTTTTATTCTTTCTACTTTTATTAGCATGCCTTTGATGCAACTTAGATATTTGATTGTTAAGTCAATTAACCTTACTCACCCTTGCCAGTAACTTCCGAGACATGGTCGTAATAGAGGCAACATATTAAGTACTGAGCATTCTTGATCCAACAACAACCTCAGTACCAATCCTGCCATAAAAATGCATCTTTACTCCTATCATGATGTTGACGGCCTCAGGAGATAAAATTAGTGGTTATGGCGTAAATGGTTCCTGATTCAAATCTGGAACATATTAGAAGAATGTTGCTCGGCCATGCTATCATTTTGGATAAACATAAACTAGGTCAAGGAGCAATGTGAGAAATTTTTTCTGTGAGTATTCAAATGATGAAAATGGTCTTTTTAAATAGAAACTCAAAGCATTCAAATCTCTGCAAAATCCCGTTTGTCAACAACATCAAGCGGATTTGAATCTCATCCTGCACTGTCTCTGTGGACCCAAGCAACTCGAGCTTTACAGCACATGTCAGGAGCCAAGCAGGGCTCGAGGCTTTGCAGCACTTGTCGGGACTAGGGATGGCTCAAGGCTTTGCAGCGTCTTTAGGGATCTGGGAAGCTCCAAGTATTCAACTTTCCACTGTTTGTACAAACACACCGTTTTTATCAGTCCATTTCCATTAGTTACTGCAGTTCCTTTTTAATGATGCCAAAAGGGGGAGAAGTTTTAGACTAGAACATTAACATGTTCTTACCTTACCTTATTTTAAATTAACATCCCTTGAATTATTAAGCTTGTTTATATATGCTTGGAATTATGTTTATCTATTACTTGAAAAACTAATGCACATTCTTAATGGGAGCTTAAGTATTACTATAGGTTTCAGAGTTCTACTAAGTATTTGTCATCATCAAAAAGGGGGAGATTGTTGAACCCAAGGTTTCAATTCTTATATAATTACATATCTATATATGGATTTTGATGATAACAAATGAATTCAAGTATAAAAGAATCTCAAACTCAAGTTATCTGCACAATAAAGCCAAGCACATCAATGAACCAAGCATGAGCAAGAAAGGGAACAAGCTCGCAAATGAAGCTCTTAGAGTAATTTTGTACATCTTTTGATAAAATTCATAATTGGATTAAGACTCTTTCTTTTATCATAAAACATCAAATTGCATTTTCCACGTGTGCATGACATATTTGAAAATTAAAAGTTTAAAATTTGAATTTTTGAAAGATGATTGATTGTCATTTTTCACATATACATGACATGATTAAAATTTTAAATTTTGAAATTTTGAAAGATGATTGATTGTCATCTTTCATATGTGCATATTTTGATTTGTTTTTTAGAATTGTGAAAAGTAAAACATTGATTTAAAAATTTTGAAGAAGTGAATGATCTTGTCTTTTACAATTAAGAAAAGTAAAATTTTGATTTGAAAATTTTTAAAAAGTGAATGATGTTGTCTTTGACAATTACAAAAAGTAAAACTTTGATTTGAAAATTTTTGAAAAATGAATGATATTGCCTTTGACATGTAAATCATTTTAAATTTGAAAATGAAGTCTCATATGCCTATAAATAGCTTATTTGAGATCTTCAAAACATACAACAACAAGAGCACATATACATCAATTGCAAGTTTTACAACATCTATTCAAAATTTCAATCTCTATTCTCTAAGCATTGAGCCTTAACTCTTATTCATTTTGAGAGATATAGTTTTGCGCTTTATTATTCTTATTTCACTCATTGAGAAGTATTTTCTGATAACCTACCCACTATCAGCTCTTATATCAGTAAAAGGGTGTGGATAACCTTTGTGTGTGTAGAAGGTGTTCTACACAGGGAATAGACGTTGAATCATCAGATGTAAGGTGATTACAAGTGTAGATAGTGTTCTATACTGATTCTTTGTACCGATACTACTCAAAGATGTAATAGGTTTCTATCTCCACCTGAAGGAGATTCGATAGTGAATTTGGGAATCCTCAAGGGGTAGCTTGAGGCGAAGACGTAGGCAATGTGGCGAAACCTTGTTAAAATATTAAGTTTGATTCCTCTTACCCTTACTCTTTATATTTACTGCTGCTTCGTATTTTGTTCATATTTTATATTTTGTATTTAATTTATAATTGTGAATTTTTAAATACAACCTAATTCACTCCTCCTCTTGTGTTAGTCATCTAGGCAAGACTATGTTTTCAAAATGGAAATGTAAGTTTTTGTAGCGGTACTGTTCAAATGTGTAATAGGTTTTTATCTCCACCTGAAGGAGATTGGATAGTGAATTTGGGAATCATTAAAATACTGAGTTTGCTTCCTCTTACCCTTACTCTTTATATTTACTGATGTTTTGTATTTGCTCATATTTGCTCATATTTTATATTGTGTATTTGATTTATAATTGTGAATTTTTAACTACAACCTAATTCACTCTCCTCTTGTGTTAGTCATCTAGGCAAGACTGTTTTCAAAATGGAAATGTAAGTTTTTGAGTGTGTGGCTTTTTCTGTAACTATTAAGAAATAAATTGGTTTTGTAAAATTTTGGTAATGCTGAAATCTTAATTTTCCCATTGCTGTGATATGTCCATATTTTTTCATGCATGTATTTTTGCATGTTAATCTATGGCTTGGAGGATCCGCTCCGCTTGAGGACTAGAGACTTGGGGACTTCCCCCCTTATGTAGTGTTGATTTGGTATTTTCCTTTTATTTAGTCGGATGATTGTATTAAATGTATGTCGGTGTTTGGGAGTTTTGGTGACTATGGTTTATTTTGTTGGGTCATGTAATTTTAATTTATGGTACTTTTAGTATTTCAGTTTGCCCTTTTTATTTTCTACTGCATGTTAACTGCACACCTATACTTTGCATGCTTGCACAAACATGCTTCCACTTTCCGCATGGGGTGTGTGACTCGAGTGGCCAGCACCTCAGCATTCCGACTCCCGCCAAAGCCATATGGGGGTCGAGGGCGCCACAAAAACCATCTTAATAATCAATTCAGAAACATGCAAATTGAGAATGACAAAGGGGGAAAGACAACAACAACCATAGTACCAAATGAAAGGGGCCAAAGAAACACAGATGCTATTCTTGTAAACCCTAAATCTTGTAACACCAAACAAGAAACATAGATGCTATTCTCAAAGAAATGCGTATGTTTTTTTTATTGGTATATAGACAGTGGCATATGTGTGAGGAAGAAGAAATGTAAAGACCCATTTTTTAGCATCATATACCTGGTCCAACTGGGAGAGAAAGAGAACAAGTGGGATCAGAGAGAGAGGAGAGGGTGGTTCATTAGCGTCACGAAGACCAAACAAAACTGTCATGCATGTGTGGTGCAATGGTGATGTTAATTCAATCGGATATGTTGCCTGAAATGAGGGCAGAGAAAGGGCTCGGTTCAAGGGATGCCAGTGACAGAGGTGATATTGGTTTGGTCGAAGTTGAACTGGTGATGACGGATGAGGATACTACCGGAATAGCTAATGCTGGCAAAGAAATAAGATGAAATTTCTTATATGCGTGGGAAAGAATTAGCTGAAGTGGAGAGAGGAGAAGTGGGTTTGGTTGGAGGAATATTCATTAAAAAATAAGATGACCCAGCTACAGTATATATAAGTCAAATTTGAAGAAATACTGTAAATGAAAACTTGGACGGTCTTATATAGCTAATCCAATGCCAGTATATTTAACCATAAATTCGTCTTATATGACTGAGCATTGTGCATGCTCTATAAACACCTTTATTTTAACGTCTATTTTCAGTACAACCAGAAGTTCTAGCTAGCTAGCTTGTACATATGCCTTATTTAATTAGGACTACCTCGTGCTTGCATTGGATAGATCGAATAGGAACATAGCTTTGTTTCATTCGTTGATCAAGAGAAATATTGTGACGTCCATAACAAGATTTCCAATCTCACACGAAAAACTCATTTTTTGTAGAATAATTGGAGGAATCCTAGGCGCCGATTCTTTGGTAGAATAAGTTATGTTTGGGAGGAGAGATGAGATTTTTTATCTCTATCTCATCTCATCTCATCATTACATCTTTTTCAAATCTTCATATAAAATATAATAAACAATTCAACTTTTTCAAATTTTAATTTAACTTTTTCAAATCCCAAAACAATAATAATATTAAAAAATAATATTTTAAACTTTTATCTCAACACTATTCACAAAATTTTCAAAAATTCTCATCTTATCTCAACATCCAAACCTAACCTAAGTCGAGGAACCCAAAATCTTCTATAACAAAAAAGCTTTGTTAACAAAGCTTTTCAAAGCTTTTTTGTTTTTGAATAAATGTCAAAGAGACCCTTTATTCTTGATTCCGTCTTAAATAGACATACAAGAGATTCAATAAATTCAAATACTTTTTATAACTTAGAGAGCTAGATATATCGAGGCTAGTGAAGATTTATTGATAAATTCAATTACCAATCTTACTCTAATTGATCATGTAATAACAAATAATATGAAATTATCCTAAATATTATAAAGCTATCCACATAACAAATTAAGATTAATAAAAAATAATACGATGGCCGTTTGCTTCAACCTGAGGGAAGTGTGAAGCAGTTTCCTTTTGCTTGTTGTCCAATATTAGGTATTCATTCGGCAGAGACATTAATTAGCCATATGAGTAAAAAGTTGTGGCAAACGTCTGAGCTATCTTAACTCAATAACCTCGAGGAAGGATGACAGTGAGGGTAACGGTGACTGCAAATAGAAGGATCAAGAGCCCGGTGAAGTTGAGTATGTATCCTTCAGTGCTGAGTAGTTGGTTAGAGAAGCCAGACAAGCCTGTCAGAGCCGTTGCTACTGCCAAGAGGAAGATGACCATACCAACAAATGTGTGCCATGGGAGGAGTGTTCCTCTTCTTGACATTTCTGCACCAGGGAAGCAATAGGCAAAGAAGGCAAGCACCCACTGATGTACGTACAGGCCAGAATGTAACATGAGATGAGTCAGTATGTCTATTTAACAAACTACAATATTTAAAAGGTCGTTGTGCAAGTCCCCTGTGAACTAGATCTTGTGGGGCTTAATGTTTTAGTTTTACATCAATTTCGCGAGGGTAATCAAGTTGCAGATCTTCTGGCCCCTCATGGTGAAGTGGGGTGTAATATATGTTATGAGGATGACCAGGATTTAGCTCGCCTTTTGAAGGGTATCATTTGGCTCGACAAACTGGGTCTTCCACGTATTCATCTCTAGCCTTTTTCACATGTTTGATGTCCATCTAGTTTCATTTGAATGTTTGTGTGTACTAACTTTGTTTTGCAAGTTGTGTAGGTTTTTATGTCTTTGCAGTGTATTTTCTAGATTTTCCTTGGTCTTGTTTTTTTACTGGAGTTTCCATGTTTTGATGCCTGGGTTGGGGTGTTTTATATAAATTTATAACCCTCAGGTATCGAGCGTTGTAACCACGGTTTTGCTATGCCACAAGTAAGGATAATCAATAAATTCTGGATACCGACCTCTTTCCTAAAAAAATAAAAATAAAAAAAAAAGTCCCGTTCATGTGAACTATTTGAAAAGGTAAGATCATTCATTAAAAAAATGAGTTTTTCATGTACGTTCTATTTTTTCAAATGGCATACCTTGGTTTAACCTAGCAATTAAAACATTTTTTATTGGAAGTTATGCAACTTTTGCTACCATGTTTCAATACTCAGCTTATTAGATAATAAATTTTATGAGTACTTTATGTGCACTGTGATCTATTATTATTCACAAACTACAATATTTTAAAAGACCTTTAATGTTTTTCTTCTTCTACAGATCATCATAATACTTGGTTCAAATCATATACACACAGATGTACATACATGCATGCACGCGCGTACACATACATATGACTTCAAGTTAAACTAATAAAAAGCCTTAGAAAACTGATAAAATCTGGAAACCCGGCTGCGAAATATTTAAGCATTGGAATTCATATCTTAGGTAAATATTGTAGTAGTACCTGCAAACCATAGAGTGATATGGTAATAATACCCAGCCATGAATGCAAGGTTTGCATATCCTTAGCTCCTATCTCATTGTGAAATCTGAAAATAAAAACAATCCCCAAAATTCCAGCCGTAAGAGCTAGCAGATGCAAAATCAGGTGAACCCCCTTTTGCGTCCTTCTATCACCAGGGACTATCTTGTATGCCATTATAGCTGATGATCAGTCATATAATATTAATTGATTAGCCTTTCGAACTTACCATTAATATCCAAATTAAATATTATTTCAGAATAATATTGCAACTATAAAAGGCTCTAGCTAGGATGCTATATATCCTGCTCATCACTTCATATCTTTTAATTATCCAGAATACAAGCCGTTTTCATTACCTTCTCCTCCAATTATAATAAGGCCAAGCACCATGAGAAAAGGGTGCACCTGTATATAAGAAGAAGGAAGAAGAATTTAAACTAAAAGAGCCTCAACAAAAATAATCGTAATTTAGATAAGATAAGGGAACGTCGACTACATGAACTGCGCGCATGCATATTCAGAACTCACATTGAAAATCTTGGTTTTATCTTCGGATTTGAAAGCAAATCCTCCCTCAAAATGTAGGTAAAGAACAAACACTAGTGTGGTTACTCCAATGGCTAACAATTGTGCGAATATCACAAATGGGGTTGCCGAGAGTTGGTAGCTCCGACTTTTAGGTGCCATTCTCTTTCGATCTTCAGTGTATGCAGGTGCGTTCAACAGAAAGAATTGGTATATTAAAATGGTGTCTTAGAATGAATAAATAGACCCAGATTTTCTGGGTTAAAAGCAGTGCGAAATGAACAAAGAGAAACTTTTGTTTGATTGACAGACTAGCCAACTTTGGATTTGCCGGCAAGACGGTTTGGTCATTTCCTATGATGACGTACGGGAGGGGAGCTTTTGGGTTTATTTGAAAACACTTTCGAAGTAATGGAATCAGGTCTACACACACAGCCGAACAAAATTTTTCAAGGTGCGAACACGAAATGTCGGTTAGCGAGACAGGAGATCAGAAATCGGCAAAACGTATTGTACGTTAAATGCTTGTTTAAATAGACGTCTTGCGGCGTGGGCAAACTTCAAAGTATGGTGCCATCTGCAAAGGGCAAGGTGTAAATTTCAACACTCACGACTCATATCGGAAAACTTATACTTATTATTATTATTATTATTATTATTATTATATGCGTTTTGGGGATCGTAGGAGGTATACAAGATGTTATTATATTGTAGGAGGCAACTTAATGAATGACATTGTGAAGGTCACAATTGGCATTTTGGTAAATTGTGTTGGTGAATTTCTTGAATGATGTATTCATTATTATTATTATTATTATTTTTTATTTATTTATTTTTTCCATACAGACGGTAAGATATACTTTTATGTTTAATATGGACTAATATGATAACTACATTCTTAATAAAATTGGGATCGGGTTGTTTCAAACTCTCATCCTTATAAAAACTGTCTTCGGAATTTGATAGCTAGGATCTCAAGCAATCTATTTACTTATCTTTCGAATTCTTTTCATGTATCTATTATAAATTCTCGAGCAGTTTGTCGAACCTAATATTTCAAGAGTTTCAGTCCTCCGATATTTGTTTCTTAGGCTCCGCTTGGATACACAGTTAAGATGAGATGTTTTAAATAATAGTTGAATAAAAAATTAGTAAAATATATTTTTTAGTATTATTTTTATGTTGAAATTTGAAAAAGTTGAATTGTTTATTATATTTTTGTATGAAAATTTAAAAAAGTTATAATGATTGAGATGAGATGAGATAATAATTTTGTGTAGACAAACGGGGCCTTAATCTCGCATATTCTCCTCGTCATTTATACACATCTGTGTACGTAGTGGCAACCATAATTCACCACGGCGTTCAATTAAAGCCTAGGAATGTAAACCTCAATGAGGGATTGGACTTAAAGCCTAATAATAATTTTACGTAAAGAATTATCTGAACTCCACGTAAAATAGTAACAGCATATATAAAACCCTCCACATAAAATAATAACTAGACTCTCCACATGAAATAATAACCTTAAATAAATAACAACATATACTTTCCAAAGTTCGGGGTTCATCACGTTAAGAATCTCTTGTTCCTAAAATCTTTAAATTGACATCCTACAACGAAGTTCATATCTAGTCCATTAACAAGTACCTTGATTAGACGTATAGTGATATCAATCAAACTCCAGAAACCTCATGACACTCTCCTTTTGGGTTTGCCTATCATTAAACCTATATATAATGTGCATATCCAATACACGTTTGTACTTAGATCAATCATTTTCTTCCCATAAACCTGAAATCTTCGCCCCTCAAAACATATTGACCCCACAAATTCTTCCCGTAGACCTATTGACACTCAAACTCACTGTACACGTAATTCCCGTAAAATCCTAGATATCCACGCTGCATGAAATTTCCAAGTACTAGGTGTCATATTTTGAAGGCTAACCATCGTATGGTTAATAATCAAGTCCTAAAATAGATCTACGCATCAAACCTAATTAGATCACATGGCATATGCATCAAAACATAGATCTACCCAAAAAATTCAAATATAAGACCCATGCCATCCGAACCTTTTCATGTATAAAAGTTCATATCTTTAAAACATACATCATAAATCTGCAAACTAACATCCTAACATGTAAATCAAAGTTCTAGGAACATCATATATAAATATTAATTAAAGCCATTGGAACATGCTTTCACAACAAAAGACTCAAGCTTAGTCAAAACAAAATCTGTTTTTAACTTCCCAATTTTCAACTTTTTAGATCTAACTAAAACTCTCATAAAAAAACTTATAACATGCAACAAATCTTCATCAAACTTATATATCAGCATGTTAACTATAATTTATAAAGAACACAAACAAAGATCTTGCCAACAAGTTGGTCAAAAGCACCAAATATCACACACAAACCAGACTATCGCCCAGAATGACCTATTTATGCTTAAAATAACTTTTCACCAATCAAATGACCATGTAATTTAACACAAAACATATCAACAGAAACTAGACTCGAAGAGAAACATCGTATGTGAAGGGTATTCTGTGAGGAAACACCTACAATAGCTTCAAAAAAGTAGAGCAATGTAAGCCAAAAAAAATTGTTCGAGAGCTCCTGTAGTTTTCTCTCCAATAAAAGGTTTGAAAAGTGACCAAATGCAAGAGAACTGGACATGGAAGACTCTAAAATAACTAGAAGGGTGATATGAGGTATGTGAAATACACTTTGAGTGATAGGGTGTCAGCCAAAACTAGGGGCAAAACCAACCCATGGTTTTCTGCCAGCAGCTACCGTGTGAGAGGGAGGGGGAGGTGGCTCTTAGCCTTCCCATCAACCATTGTTTGGGGCTACTTTGGGCAGTGAAAGGACTGCCATGGAAGGGGAGAACTTCCTCCACAAGCCTTGCATTGGTGGCTTGATTTCGTGGGCCTTAACCGTGGGCTTCCTTTTAGGGTTTCAATGGGGTTTAAGTTGCTATTAAGTCCAAATCTAATTTTTCATGGTCTAATAAAATTACCAAGGTTTAAAAGAATAAATAAGAATGTAATAAAATGAATTTGAGTGATTAATAGCATGTGAAAGTGATTTAATCAAATGATTAAATACTAGGCCAAAACTGGGTTAAATTAAGGTTTGAAGGCAAACATTTGGGGTTTGGAGAAACCAATTGGGGTTTCGGTTTTCACCAAGATTTTGTGGTTTCAATTGGATTCTAAGTGTTTATGATTTCTCTAGAATTGAAACCCTATTTGGTTTGGCACAAATTGGATGGTTAGATGGAATAGGGTTTTGCTTTGTTGGCATGACTACAAAGCTTAATTTCCTTCACATTTTTCATCTCATGGTTCCTCTTGTGCCAAATGTCCAATACTATTCATCAAGCGTGGCTAAAATATTTTCAAGTGTTCAAATAAAACTTCTCTAACCTAATTTAGACATTCTACATTGTGATTTTGAAAATATTGGTTTAGGTTCTAACACTGAGGCTACTATTCACTCCGAGAAAATGAAAAATAAACTTTGCATTATAAGATCCTAAATAATAATACTAACCTCAAGGTGTAAATAGTTTATCAAAATTCGAGTCCAAAGTGCTTCGAAAAACTCAAAACGCCTTTTCGAACAAGCGTTATTCAAGAAATCAAAAATTGTTTTATTGCGCCATAAAATCCTAAATATTCCTCTGAGTCTAATAGCGCAAACTGTTTCCCATTCTCACATTCCTAAGTACCTCAAATAAATAAAAATCACATTTCTAATATCATAGTAAGACTAACTATGCTACCAGACTAAAACCTACGCAATTGATCGATTCATCTGTTAAATTTCTAGTAGGCTGTTACACGACCCATTATGGTGAAAAAGTTACATTCCTATTTATTTAAGGAACTTAGAAGTATAAGTTGGCGAAAAAAATTGCAACACTAGCCTTGAATAATTATTTAGGATTTTACGATGCAATAATATGTCTCATTTCCCTAATGAATAGTAACTAAGAGTGTCTTTTGATTTAATTGAGGCACTTACAAGTCAAATTTTGTGAAACGAATTGAACCACTAGACTCATATGATTATTTAAGATTTTATGGTATAATAATATTTTTCGCAATTTTTCAAGTGAATAGTAACACACGAAATAGTGTCATGAGGCACTCGATTCAAACGATTGTCAAATCACTATGTAGAATGTCTAAATCCACTTAGAATCATTATCATTACTTTTGAATGGACACTTGGCAAAATCCTAGCCATTCTTTAGAATAGAAATAGGACACTTGTCATGAGGAGATTGATTTGTGATGGAATGAATGGAAAATCAAGCCATGTGATCATGTCACCTATGCAGACACTATCTGACCAACCAAAATATTTTTTGATCAACAAAAAGAGGGTTTCAACCCTAGTAAAACCCAAAACCATTGGATCTCAATCAAAACCCTAAACCCATGATGATGGTCGAAACCCTAAACTTGGTTTCAAACCCTATAGTGGCAGGTTTTGATTAAGTGTTTAATCACTCGAATGCTATTAATCATTCAGTTTTTCACTCATATATCCTTAATCACTCTCTTACATCTTGGTAATTACATTAGGCCAAGAAAATTCTGATTTGAACTCACCCATAACCGAAAACCCAAATGAAGCCCATTGAAACCCCAAATTGAAGCCTATCAGTAGGCCCATTTTTGGCCCCACAAAGAAACACCATTGAGGAAGTTTCCTCCCTTGCCCAAGGCCAAGACAAGAGCTGACATACCACTCAATTCTAGCCCCCAAGAGTCACTTAATGGGAGTCAAAAAGCCTACCTCCATCACTAGCCATCACCCGGCTAAGTGCATTAGAGGAAACAGCAGTTGTGCAACGCCATTTGTCCCCTCTTTTTGGCTACCAACCTCCCATCCATGGGTCACTCAACCCCCCGTCAGCCCCCTTCAATGTATTTCACACCTCCCTCATTTCTCATTTCACACTTTGCATTTTTTCCTCATTTGTTTAGAGAGAAATTGATAGAGAGATTCAGGCAGATGTTCTAGCAGTTTTTGCCTTGCATTTTCTAGCCATTTGTAAGTTGACTCTCATGACACTATCTTCATGTATTTTTGTTCATTTCTTTAGTCTATTTTTTTCATGTTTAAGTCTCAACTTAAAGGCTCTCGAGTATGAGTTATGGTTTTAATGAGGTTTTTGCAATGTGATGTTAGATTTAATGCTTAGATCAAATTAGAACTTGAATGTGAGGTATATGGTTATATTTATTGAAGTTTTATTTCATGAAAATGTAGGATCTAGTATTTTTTTTTTTTTCAAGTCAAAAGCATGTCATACATAGTTTTGGTGTTTTAGTGCAAGCCGATTAAGTAGGTTGTATTTTTATTATTTTGGTTATTTGACCAAGTATGCTATCACTTAGTTTTGAATGATGAACATGTTAGGAGTGTGATTATGTGCTTTTGGAGTCCTTAAAGTTGATTTGGAAAATCATTAGACCAAGAACATCAAGAGTTGCTCATATTTGACCTAAACTTTGTGTTTTGACATTTTTGTTGATGTGATGAGTTTGGGATTTTTATGAAATGTGTATCTTGATGTCTTAGCATGATTTTAGAACATAGGATTTGATTTTTAAATGTTGCAAAAATCGTTTTAAACATGTTAGTTTGATTATTAGTCAAATTGTAACAAAAATCAAGTTTTTGTCCATTATATGAATCGGCCAAGATGTAATTCACATGGTGATGTTTGGTTTTAAATTTTTTTGATTTGATATTTGAATTTAGGACAAAATTTAGATCCTTGGTAAGATTTAGAATTAGTATGCAAAATCTTTATTTTAAGGTGAAAATTATAATTTCCCACAAGTATAGGTGTAAATTTACAATTTAGCCATAAGTTAGTAATTTTAGTGTTTCTAAGTGTTTAGTGGGATATTCTAATCATTACAAAATATCTCATTTCAATTCACAATTTTTCACTCTACATTTTACGTTAGGGGCAATCACTGTAAGTTAACCTCTAACTTACTCCCGATATATTTATGTATATACGATAGTAGGACTATTATTGTCATATTCTTGTCACTTATGATTATTATAAATTGTTATACTATGTCACGTCATGCCATTTATGGCAAGTAAATGCTTATTGGTTAAATGCTATGTTAGACCACGTCATCTGTTACACATTCCTTTTGTTATATATCATGTCATGTCACGTGTACAGAGTATGTCAAGAAAGATATTTTCTAGTCATTTGGAGTCTTTTATTTTTTTTCACGACTCCTAGTGCTAGGATGGGAAGTTATCCTACTGGAATTTCATTATCCACGCTGGAGTGTTTAAATTAGTGTGAAATTTCCTAAGTTGACAAATTACCGTCAACAGGCTTTGAATGGGACCTAAGTAACTGGTTACCGAAGCAAAGTCAGACACCCAACTTCGAGGGTGCCAACTACATGGTTATCAGTTTTAAATCAATTAAGTTATCATGATATATTCATAGTTGGCATAGATGCTTGTGATGTGATATGGTATCGACAGGAGCACACGACTCAAGGGAACCTATGTAGAATCCCATGTTCAGGTTTAATCAACCATATACATGTTATAATATTTGTCAAGTCATGTCATGCATATTCATATTCATGTCACGATGCATCCATGCCATTTTACTGCCATGCATGCATATATATATATCTACTATTGTTAACTTAGTAGCTTACTTTATGAGATTATTAACAAATCTCACTTGGTAGTCTCAACTACCATTCCTCTAAAATGGTAAACAATATGTTAGGATATCAAGGACCCACATCCGGCGGACTGGACAAGACTGATTAGTCCATAGTGAGATGGCGACAATGAGGAATTAATAACTTCGATTATACACTTTTTGGACGTGATTTTAAACATCATAGTCGAGCTACATGAACGTTTAGCAATTTAGTGCAATAGTTTCATTCCAGTCTGTATTTATGGAGCGTTGTCTCCAATACTCTTCTTGTTATAAACCTTTAGACAAGTACTGTAACCTTTTGAATATATGTTATGATGTAAATCTATTAAGCATATTTATGTTTTTAGGATATAGTACGCCTGGTACATTGTATTGCTCAAAGAAAAAAAATTATCTAATGTGAATATTGCATATTGTTAAATGCATATTAGGTATACTGCATCTTTAACTATCATGAACGGGAGTATGTAACCCTGTATTGTATGTCATGACGCTTCAAGCTCCATCAAATTTCAAGCTGGCGACGCCACATTCAACCATGATTTTGATCTATCAAAATGTGTTTTGAAGCAAAGATTGTTTGTTTGTTTGTATGTATACCCATAAAAATGATTGCAATACTAGTGCCGTATAAGCTTAAGCTTTTTCAAGAAGAAGAGAAAGGAAAGAGAAGTCCTTGAAAAGATGGAGTTTCAATCTTTCCTGTGTTTTAGATTGGTTTTTTTTTTGTAAGTGTTTGGTGTTTTTTTTTTTTTTTTTTTTTGGGCTAGAACCTAGATGATTGGTAGCTATAGAGGATAAAATTGACTACTTTCCAAAGCAGGCAACCACTACGGAGACAAAGGTAACACACAAGAGCCAAGATCCGAATGCTACATGCCACTAACTGCACTTGGAGTGACCCTCGCTTAGGGACTGAAAGCAAGGACAAAAGGCAAGATAGGAAGAAAAGTTTCTCGACTCGATCTGGAACTGGAACAAGGGAAGATTTCATTTACTGGCAAAGCTTCTGCTTTAGTTCCTCGAAACAGTTTACATTTTGCTTGATCTAAAAAATGCAAAATGTGATTCTCGAAGCATGTTTTCTTGTTCCTCTCTCTCTTTTTTAGAAATATGCTAGATACAGTCATAGAATATGCAAGCGTCATGCAGTCCCATTGAAAAAAGTAAATAAATACGAGACACACATTAAAAGATTATTTTTTAATAGTAGACCTTACTCTTTTTCAAATAGAGTATACAACGCTTGCTTACTATGGTTGTATCTAGTATTACTCTTTTTTTTAATATAAAATAACCACCGACATGGCATGTCACTATGTTAGTAGAGTTCATAGAGCCTTCACAACTGTGACTGTATATAGCAAAACTGATACATACATACATATATGTGTGTGTGTGTGTATATATATATATCCCTCTAATGTGAAGACAAGTGTGTGTGTTATGTGTTGTTAATGAAAATATGAGGTGTCAGTGGTTAACATGCAACGTGGCAATCACTTAGGCCTTGTTGGATTAAAAAATCATCTCAACTTGTCTTTTCTAATCATTATAATTTTTCTAAACTTTCAAACAAAATATAATAAACAATTTAACTTTTTCAAATTATAAAACAAAAATAATATTTTTATAATATTTTATTTAACTTTCAACACTCATCTCATCTCAATTTATTATCCAAATCTCCCCTTAACGATAATAAAGTATCTTTAACTTTGGAAAGGAACATGCTTGCGAAATCTATCCTGAAATTTAGACCATACCATTAAAAGTTTGTTCCATACCGAACACTTAACGAGACTCTGCGCTTGTGTTTAGATGTTGAATTGATTTCAGATGATTTTAGTTGAACTATAAATAATAATATTTTGTAGATCTCATTGAGATATATTTGAATATAAATATGTTGAGATGTATGTTTGAATATATGAAATAGGTTGAGATGTATTTAACTTTTAAATCCTGCTATAGCCACAGACAAAAGCCATCGATGGTGGCCACCGAACAAGCTATTTTTTTTTTTTTTTTTCCTCTTTTTTTGTATACTTAAATATTTTTTTTATAAACTAACAACATCATTTAAAAATACTTACTTAATTATTAAGTAAAAAAAAAAAAGAATAGATAGCCACCATCGGTGGCTTTTGTTAGTGGGATAAGCATTATCCTTAACTTTTATATGAGATTGAAAAGGTAATAAATCCTATCAATAATTAGTTTGAGATTGACATAATAGTCGGCGTCGTTTTGATGGTAAAAGTGTTTTATCTCATTTTATCATTATAATTTTTTAAATAATTATACAAAATATAATAAACAATTCAACTTTTTCAAATTTTAAAATAATAATAATATTAAAAAATAATATTCTGATAATATTTTATTTAATTTTTAATTTTCATCTAAAATCATTTAACTCATCTTATTATCCAAATCACCTAGAACGCCGTACTCCCGCCAAAATGTCCAGCTGGTCCTCGTCATTTCCCTCTACGTTTTCTCCCAAAACGACGAAGCTCTTCAACTCAGTCCACCCAGCCCACAAAACATGTAACTTCCTTGAGTATACGGTCGCCTTCACTCGATGACTCTGGCAGCTGCCTTCAACGCCTTTAAGTCCTCAAATCTCGTCTCGTGGAAACAAGTACTCTCTCTCTCTCTCTCATC
>QEOT01005071.1:105513-158944 GCA_003123785.1 Pterocarya stenoptera | reverse complement strand
TCTTAGACACTAGAGGGGAGGAGCGGGCTGTCACATCAGACGTAATTGCTTACGTCAGAAGGAAGGAAGGAAGGAGCAGGGTATTACAAATATGCCGGGGTCTAAACCTACATCAAAATCTATGGTCCCTAGAATGGAACTATAGGTAGGTTAGGCGGCTTTGATGGGACTACTAATGAGAGATAATGCTATCAAAGATGCCATGAAAAAATTTCATATAAAAATTGGACAAACACGTATCTGTGTGGCAAGGAATCACCCTCACTCTTACAGCTACGTGTATCCTCAAACATATCGAAGAATCACCCTCTTAGTAAACACACATGTATATAGGCATGGCAAGAAGTCACACTCTAGGGACTTCACCCTTTCATCATGCAAAATAGGTAAAACACAATAGTATTATGGGATAACCCTTCTCCACTAAGTATGAAACCCGTAAAAACCAATATTTGGCCTATTTTAGCCTCAATAACAGTTTACCACCACACGTGCTCATAACATAGATATTCGTTGTGAAGCCCCAACCTCCACTTGGGATGGAACAGAGACTTGAGCATTGGGACATGCAACGCAAGGTTATATACTTTTGTTCATAACAATTAATATACAATGCATCCCTAGAATACAATTAGCAGTAAGCAACAATCGTAACGGAATAAGGGTTACTAAATATAACTTATGCCAGAATGAACTAAAACATCACAATAACATTAATATTCAGCATGAGTTCAAACGATAAGGTGTATTCCACGTGTATTCCATATCCAATTTGTCCATGAACTTTTTTGACAACTAATCCGAATCAAGTTCCAAGCACTCCTAGTCGTGAACTTCCCATCTGGATTACCCAACCAAAGAAGTTGATCTTCCCCATTTCGACACTTAACCTCACCTACTATGGCTTCTGATTTTTCCTGCCCAACTAACTGCACCAGCCTATCCATGTCCCAGTTGTTATTCCTCATTATTTGATTCACTTTCAAATCAGAATCTCCCATTATCAAATGCTGCCCCTTTAGAAGACCCGAATCCAGCCACTTATCCTTCCAAAAAAAGACATTCTCATCATGGATCCTCCACTTAGAATGCTCTAGGACAATCGGAATTTCACTAGCAACTGATTTCCAAAACTTGGAGCCTCTAGCAGTATTTAACTTTAACGGATGTACACCATACATATACTTTGCACAGAAAAAATTCTTCCACAAAGAATCTGAAACCAGCAAATTCCAAGCAAACTTAAGATGAAGTGATCTTTGAACATCAACCAGGCTCCTCAACCCAATCCCTCCTTCATCCACTGGTTTACAAATTTTATCCCATTTAACCCATTTTTTCTTTGGACTCTCATTAAATGAGCCCCAAAAAAAAAGTACTAAATATTCTATTAATCTGTGCATAAACCATTTTCGGAGCATGCAATACCGAGAGGAAATGGATAGGTATACTCGACAACACTTGTTTCAAAAGAATCAATCTTGCCCCAGCAGAAAGTAGTTTTATTTTCCAACCTTCAACTTTATTCCGAATCCTTTGAATAATATCCTGAAGATGTACTGACTTCAATCTTCCAAAAACAATAGGCACCCCTAAATATTTGACTGGAAAAGCTCTTTCTGAAAAACTAGTAAGTGATAACAAGTTCCTCCGTCTAACGTTACTAATTGTTTTGGAGAAAACAATATGAGATTTGGAACTATTTACCTTCTGGCCTGACCACTCCGCATATGTTCTTAAGGTATCAACAATCTCCAAAACAGAAGCTCTTCCTCCATTTAGAAAAATTACCATATCATCAGCGTATAAGAGGTGGGATATAAGAGGACCATGTCTCGGATGAGAATAGGCTGTAATTCTTTTATCCTCAAATTTCTTCTTGATCATGCGGGATAAGACTTCCTCCACTAAAATGAATAAATATGGTGATAGAGGATCTCCTTCTCGAAGACCTCTTCCACCCTTAAAGAATCCTTTTGCCGTACCATTCATAACAATAGAAAACCAGGGAGTAGTAACATATTTCATAAGCACTTGACGAACATGCAAAGAAAACCCAAATGCTTCCAACACATGGAATAAAAATTTCCAATCGATTGTATCATATGCTTTTGCAAAATCAATTTTTATCATGATGTTTCCTCCTTCAACTGGCTTATTAATGTCATGAGTAAGCTCCTAAGTAAGGCTAATATTTTCAAAAACACTTCTCCCTGGCAAAAAAGCTCCTTGCTCTTTAGAAATGATTCTCCTAAATATTGAAGTAAAACGATTGACAAGAATCTTAGAACAAATTTTATAAATTACAGAACACAGACTAATTGGTCTAAAATTCCCAAATGACGTTGGGTTTTGAATTTTTGGAATTAGCACAATATAAGAGGCTGAGTAGTACCTTGGTAATTCCGATGCACTGAAAAAATCTTTCACAACATCCTTAACATCATCTTGCACTAGGGACCAACAAGATTGGAAAAAACCTGACCCGAAACCATCAGGTCCGGGACTACTATCCGTAGGAATGGAGAAAAGAGCATTTTTTACCTCCTCCATCGAAGGATCACGTCCAAGCATACTATTCTCCCCATCCGAAACTGCTCCTATAATTAACTCCTCTAAATTTGGTAGAGTTTGCCTCGGTGATTCTTTAAGGAATTCATTAAAATAAATACAGGCCTTTTCATGAATATCTTCTGGAGAATGCAGTAACCGACCATCAGCTAACTCCATTTTCATCACAAAATTTTGTTTCTGAGACTGCATGGCCTTAAAGAAAGTGGACGAGGCTTCGCCATGGGACACCCAGTCCTGTTTTACCTGTTGAGCCAATCTTATCTCTTCCCGTTTTAACCATACATCCAGCTCTATCTTATTTGCTAGCATCTCCAACTCAACATCCTTAGAGAACGCTTCTTGCAACCTAGCTTCTCCTTCCTCCACTTTCCTTTCAAACTCTTTAATGTGACTACCAGTCCACCCAAAGACCTCCTTATTCCAAACTCTAAGAACCAGTTTTAACCTCTTCATTTTTGCTGCGAGCTTCCACAACCCCGTTCTATAAACTTGTACTTGCCACGAACTGGAAACACACCTCCAAAAATCCTCGTGGGTGGTCCACATATTTTGAAATTTAAATGAAGCAGGACCATACCGAGAAGACAAAGCTACTAGTCCCAAGATCATTGGAGAGTGATATGAAGATCTCCTTGAAAGATACTGAACTTTAGTCGAAGGAAACAACCCCAAAAAATCCACACTACATAAAGCTCTATCAAGCCTTGCCCAAGAACGAGCCACCCCATGCTGTCCATTGCACCATGAAAATTGATTACCAGAAAAAGGAACTTCCACAAGACCAGCATCATCTATAAACGAACAGAAATCCTCCATAGCCGTGAGCTGCCTTGGACGACCACCACGTCTTTCACAATTAGACCGCAGAACATTAAATTCCCCAATAACCACATGAGGCAACTGCAAGTTATTAATATTCAGCATAGCATTCCACAGCAACCTTCTATCCAAATACCGGCATTTAGCATAGCTGCCAAAATCAGAAAAGTTGAATTTATAAGTAAAGAGATGTGCTGATTTGAAGCACCCAGGACATCCACCTGCAAACCATCCTTCCAAAAACACCAAACTTTGCCCTATTGATCCACATTAGATAGACACTCATCAAAAGATAAAAAGGACTTCCAATAACTCAATTGACCAACATCCCTGAAAGGCTCTACCAGAAATAAAATAGAAGGATTATTATTGCATAACAACGTCCGCAAACGTCGTCTCGAGGTACCAAGTCCTCGAATATTCCAAAACATAATCTTATTCATCATAATTCAAAATGTGAGGCCCTGCTTGGAGCCCTTACAGATCTTCAAAGAATTCTCTTGTGAGGTGTTGGCTTATCCTTTAACTTAGAGTCAGAAGAACCATCTTTATCCTTCGCCGGATGAGGAAAGTTTCTTTCTTCATCAGATTTTGACTCAATGACTTCCTGACCCTCGTTTGAAAATTCCTTCTGCAAACTCTCAGAATCCATTTGATGTATACTATCAACTTGAATTACTTCATTATCTATCAACTCCATCTGAGTATCATACACCCGTAAAGGAATATTATCAGGTTGTGGGACTGGCACAGAATAGGCAACAACACTAAATCACCCTCAGTTATAGATCCACTTGGCTCACCACACATCCGTACCTCTATCCCATGCTGTATAGAAACTCCACTCAATCTATTCTTTGGTGACTCTACCTTACCATCCTCCTTTTCCAACACCTCAACCACTGCCTCATTCCCATCAGGTAATGCAATATCCTCAGCGCTAGAATTTTCCATCGCCAAGGCCCCTGCCTCCGCCCCATTAGTGAAAGAAAGGTCATTGTCATTGGCAATCTCCAATGTCAAATCCCCTGATTTTGTCCCAATAATCCTTTGAACTTCATTCAAGATAGGAGGATCTTGGTTTTTTCCTACTTGTTCCTTGGCATCATGTAAATCATCTTTCTTCTCCTGGGGAACCCAGATTCTAGTTGATTTAATTGTCTTCACATTTTTCGTCTTATAGCCATCCTTTAACTTAGACTTGCAATTCTTTAGGTTATGCCCCTGGACTTTACAACCAGAGCAAAAAGCAGGTAAGGTTTCATACTCAATCTCCTGTAAAATACTCGTAGGATGCCTCGCCGCCCCTATCCAAATAGAAGTAATTGGATCTTGATCAACCTTCATGATCACACAAACTCGTGCACCATCCGTTCGGGTGGCACAACGTGTCGCATTGTCTCTTTCGCAAGAAAATCCCGATAGGCGCAACAATATTATGTAAAAACGTTTCTTGATAAAAGTTCGGAGGAAGCTCTGGAAGCAAGATCCATACCAGGACAACAGTCGGTTCTTCATCCTCTTTGAAGTCAATCGACCACTGAAAAAGCCTAAAAGCCACCCCTTCCACATCACAGCTTTCATGGGAAAGAGACTGTAGAAAATCCTCTTCATTAGAGAATCAAACAAATACGTTCCTTGGTTTACGCATGGCAGAAACTATTGGTTGCACCGATAATCCCCATCTGCTATGTATAAACGCTCTAATGCAATCCAAAGAAGGCCGTTGCCTCAAGAATTTTAAGACAATAGAGAAACGAAACGGAGCAGCAGAACACTCTAACTCCTCCTTAGTAAATTGCACGTCAAAGTCCCCCTCCACACACTTGGGTTGCCGAAACGGAACTGATACCTTAGGAAGAGTCTGAGGTGTGTGCACCAGAGATTCAGCAAAAGTTCTTGTCATGGCCCGCATCGATGCAGGGGGTTGGGAACCCCCTACGGCGTCCATGCACGTACCAAGAGTCAAAACCTAATTTCTTGACTCTGTTCTTGGAGCATCTTGACTCACTCCTAAAACGCCTTAAAAGAAATTAGATATATCAAAAATCAATTTAATTGAAAAGGCACTTCTAAAGACTCAAACCAATGCCCTCCCTTTCCCAAGGGAGGCGCCTGCTGACCACTAGGCTAGGCCAGCATGAAGACTAATCCCAGGGGTTACCACTCCATTTTTACTTACTTTAGAATGGACATAGGAGTTCCACTAGGATAATTCCACATCCTAGCCTTTGGCGTCATGACAAAAATCTCTTTTCATGCAATGCTTTCACAATAATTTCATGAATGTGTTTGTAAGTATGCTTCATTTGAAAATGACAATTTTGTATAATATGCTCAAATGATAAAAATTGCACATGTCATGTAAGCAAGTTGTCATGTACTCAATGTATCATATAACATGATATTTCATGCTCAAATGACATTTATATCATGAATGTGGCATTTATCAATAAATCATAAATAAATTATCAAAGTGTAAGTTAGAGGTCAACTTACAAATTGTTCGAGTTTGGAAAATCATAGTGGCTATAAGAAAGGTTATACTAAGTTAGGATTTGAGCTTCTAAGGAAGATCTTCATAATCAAAATGGTTCAAAAATTTATATTTACAAAAATACCCCTAAGCCATCCCTAAATTTTCGCTATTTGCAAATGAGCCCCATAATTAACCAAACATCATAAACCTCATATTTTCTATATTCTAAAATCATCTATGCCTTTATAATTTTAAGAATCAAAATGAAGCTATGCTAATCACATCCAACCCGTGGCATGCATTCCATTAATGGATAAGCATGATTTCAACTAATTAACCCCCATGGATGCATGTGTACTCAATTTCATAAAGTACCATCAGTAATTACAACCTTAACGACAAATTAAAAACTTAAGTTCAGGTCATTCAAGTTCATTCCAACACTTAAACATGGCTCAAGACCTTAATCACCACTAAATCATCCATTAAGTTGATGTTTCTAGCTTTACTCACCAAGAGATGTTTCAAAAACTTAATCAAATCATGCATTTTCATTCTTATCTCAATCACAAGGCTTTTCTAAATGCACATTATTCCAGTCCAGGTAAATTAATCAAAACTTTCATAAGTTAAGCATAAACTAGACAAAACTGATGCGTGCTTAGATGACCAACATAAGATAGAATTAAAGCCTATTATGACATGCTTCTAACTTCAAAATTAAATGTTCAACATTCATTCTAAGACATTCTTGAATCACATAAAATTATTCTAAGACATGTCTAGCTAAAAAAATCAATTAAAACAATTTTATGAAATCAAGGATCCCAATTAACCCGATTTTGAACTAAGCATGGTAACTTCAACTAAACTCAAATAAAAACTCATTCTCATGGCATAAATTAAAACCTAATATGTCATTCTAACACTAAAAACAAAGATAAGCAAGAATACTTACAAAAGTCGTGGCCCACTTATGCACACTAAGGGGAGAAAATGCTCCCAAACACAGTCACTTCAAGAATCAATCTAAAACTCACTCGATTTCACTTTTATGCACACTAAGGGGAGAAGAAAATGCTCTCAAGAACTCAAGTAAGACTTGGAGGAGAGGTGTGGAGAAATGAGGAAGTGAGAGAGGTATTTATAAGCTTCAAGAGGAGAGGGGCGTTGGCCTTGGATGAAGGAGGGCTTGGTGATTGGTTGAGTGGGCAGTGGAGTGTGGTGATGCAAGTTTCAGCTTGTGTAATCACTTGTGTAGGTGAAAAGTGTTCAACACCTCATGATTTCTTGTTTTTCAAGTGCTGCATTGTGTTATGTGGGTGTAGGTTATGCCATAGTGCAGAAATTAAAAACAAAAAAGAAAAAGAAAAAATGCAATGAGGTCATGCGATGATGCAATCAGGTAGGGATCTCAAAGAGATTGCACGGCGATTGTGTATTCACGACTGCAATTATCATTTCTCTATATATTTTTTGTAATTTGTATGGAATTTAAATTTGATATCAGAATTCTAAGATTTAAAATCGAAGAGGCATAGATAAATAAAATGAACCCTATAGTATTATAAGTACCCAAATGAGTTTCTCAAATAACATTAAATACTCAGAAAATATAATAAGCTCTATTTTATGTGTAAATTTACTTTTAATTTTAAACTCTATAATTTGTGTGGAAGCTGTGAAAAATCTGATTCTCCTTATATATCATAAAATTGTGTTCTAATAACTTATTGAGATACTCCCAACTTATGAATATTTTAAATTGAGTAATATTAAATATAGTTTTAAGGATTGTAATTTCGTGTACTCACTTCAAAAAAAGGTTGAGCCCATCGTTAAATATAACTTTTTTTTCATGTAAGTCTCAAGTTTGTTAATTTTTTTTTTAAAAAAAAGATATGAGACTTGTGCACTTAAATGCTATAAATCATTTTCCTTTTAAATTTTAAAATATTTAGGGATGGANTATGAATATTTTAAATTGAGTAATATTAAATATAGTTTTAAGGATTGTAATTTCGTGTACTCACTTCAAAAAAAGGTTGAGCCCATCGTTAAATATAACTTTTTTTCATGTAAGTCTCAAGTTTGTTAATTTTTTTTTTAAAAAAAAGATATGAGACTTGTGCACTTAAATGCTATAAATCATTTTCCTTTTAAATTTTAAAATATTTAGGGATGGAATCGTGCATTAGAGTTTATTCCTTAAAGATAAAACCGAAAGACCTTAGAAGCGGTCTCACCAATATTGTGATTTTTTTTAGAGCAGGCAGTTTTTTTTTTTTTTGTCTGTTGAAATACAAACTAATTGTAGACGTATATAAAGTGAAAAAGAAAGGAATATAAAACTACATAACAAGAAAAAAAAAAAATTGCAAAAAAGTAAAAAAAAAATTGATATAAAATAGATGAGATATTTTATTAAAAATTAAATAAAATATTGTTATAATATTATTTTTTTTAATTTAAAAAAATTAAATTATTTATTATATTTTATATAAAAATATAAAAATTATTTAAAATAAAATAAAATAATTTAATTTTATATGAATTTTACTACACAACCTTTACCACACTCCACACTTCACAATTTTTAAAATTTTTAATATATATTTTTATTTAAATTCATTCTTTTTAAATTATTTTAAATTTTTTATTCATTATTTATATAATAAATATTTAATAAAAAAAATTTTAAAAAAATATCCTAAAATTATGTAAATAGTAAAAAATCGTAACACTTTAATTTTATATAACCAAACCAATGCTCGTTTGGTAGAGTGGAATCAAACTTGTGTATATAGAGATCTCTCAGCGCAGCGCACTGTATATTCTTGAATTGCAAGAGTTTCGTGGTTTGGTGCTTTGTGATTCAGACCTCAGACAAAGGTAAAAATAATTGGATTTTCTCTTCTTTTCTTTCTCGATTTCCTTAGCTCACCGCTAGTATTTATTACCTGCCATTTCTGGATCTGAGTTTTTCTTTTATTCTTTCTCTCTGTTTGGTCGACGACTACAATTTCATACCTTTGAAAGTTTAAACTTCTTTTCCATTTCTCGCGTCTTGTATCCTCAATTTGTGCCGATCTAAAGTTTAGATCCTTTAAAACATCTTGATCAGTTAGCACACTTCCTGTGGATTACTTAATCCCAATATTCTCAGTTGCGTGTTTTTGTCGTAATTGCTGAACTTGTACTTTGGATTTGATTAAAGAAATCAAAATAAATATTTTTATGCGCTTATGTTTTTGGTACCAGGTTTTAACAGAAACTATAATCCAACATGAAACAAAAAACCTGTGTCAATCTATAAAACCGCAATAGAAGGGGTCTAAATCCAAGCAACTAAGTTGGGCAAAGTTTTGCAGTCATGTCACCCGCGACCGCAACATTTTCAATTTTTCACGGATACTGTATACTCGAGACTGGAACGTCATTTTAGTTTTGATATTATTTCATGATATTCTAGAGAACTATATATTCTTATCATACACACATCATGTTTAAATGTATGCCACTTTTCTTTTAAAAAATAAAATTTTGAAAGATATGGAGTTAAAGGTAAAAGACAAGTTCTGTTAGAAGGTGAAGTTATTGTGCCGACCTTGGATTTTTGTCTATTTTCTATGTTTAATTTATGCGAATACTTCCAAAAATATGAGTTTAGATTTTGAATATGAACTGTCTTACTCTCTTGCTTGAGCTGCTAATCATGGGCTAGAGAAATTAAAATATAAAACTTTAGTTTGTTGTGAAGGCTAACTTCACCTGCCTTGGATTTGTGTCTATTCGCTAAGTTGGTTGATTTGAATGGTTCCAAAAATATGAAGTTTAGAGTTTGAATATGTATTTTCTTTTTCTTTTGCTTGAGTTACTAATCATGGGCTAGAGATATTAAAAGTAACACTTTAGTTTGATGCTAGAGTCTTTTGTACATTTTCTTTTTTGGTTGGATGCTTCATCTTCACTATCAATTTGGGATAAAAATTCAATTGGTTGCATATGTGGTGTGATCCTTATTATGACTTCAGCTTAAACATGTATTTATTTTTGATAAAGTTATTAAGTGAAGCCTTACTCATATGTGATTGCTTACTAGGATTGCGGTATTGCTTTATTTGTAATGACTGGGTCGTGATGCATTTGTTTTAAATTTCAGCCTCTTCAACCTCTTCCTCAAGCTTTGCAATTACTGTATTAATCAGAGACGATCAGATTTATCCTTTGAACTCCTGCTGTCTTTCTGGTCACTCATCTTTTCTTCAAATTCTGTCTGCTTTTATTTATCATTTCTAATTAGTATATTGTCTGTCCATTCTATAAAATTTTCATAACTTGCTAAATAACTGATCAAACTACATCATCACCTTTTGATACAGTTCCAAGGTTTAATTGCAATATCAGATACTCTTCCACAGCACGTTTTACAAATGAAAAATAGAAATGGGTTTTATTTTTATTTTTAGATGGGATACTTAGATATAATTTAATGAAGGTTCCTATTATTTTTCCAGATGAGATGAGATGAGTTGAGATAAAAGTTGAAAGTTGAATAAAATATTGTTAGAATATATTTTTTTAATATTATTTTTGTTGGGATTTGAAAAAGTTGAATTGTTTATTTTATTTTGTGTGGGAATTTGGGAAAGTTGTAATGATGAGATGAGATGAGATGATATGAGTATGGTTGTGAAAACAAACTATGACTAAGTCACCTTTGTTGCATCCAATCAATTATCTCAAAGTTTATCCTGCACCATCTTTTTTATTCAATCATCCTTCATTTAGTGTTTGATTGGATAATATGTGACATTAGTTTTCCAGTCATTGTTTGTCTTTCTTAGCAATGTATCATGGGCGTAACTTGAAATAGGCGGTACAAGCTTGTGAGGAGTTGTGTTTTGCCTTCCTGGTGTAGCATGTTTGAGTGTGTGTTTCTGGTATATCTGCTAACCCACTTATTAATTATCAAAAACAAATTCTGCTAACCTAATTTTTGGAATTAAATGTACCTGGCAGATTATTGCTACTCTAATATATTTTTATTATAGTTTATTCTTTCACGTGTTAAGTAATGTTTGGATTGCATTGCTCTGAAGATACATTCCAGTTGATTTTCTAGGATAGCAACCGTTACCTCATTGTTACCTCATTCCTTTCCTGTAAATTTAGACCTCTATGTAATCTTTTCTCCCTAGTCACTTTTCAAAAGAAAAAAGGTGAATGATAGGTACCCTCTCCTCTTCTCTCTCTCTCTCTCTCCACTCAAACGTTCCCTACCAACTAGCTTAAAGGAGAATTCATAAACATTATTGCTAAATGCCAAAATCCTTTTATCAAGCATATTTTTCTGACCTTGAGTTGGGTGTATTTCTATTTCTAATTTGTTCACATATGTTCTGAAATGTGTTCAGGACCAATGGCGTTGGTTACAACTGCTGAAGTTTGTGATGCAAACCCACAACTAATTTCAAGTGGCGAGCTCCGGGCACTCCAGCCAAATTTTCAAATCTATGGCCGTCGTCAAGTCTTCTCTGGACCAATAGTTACCCTCAAGGTATTTGAAGACAATGTTTTGGTTCGTGAGTTTCTTGAGGAGAAGGGTAATGGCCGAGTTCTTGTTGTAGATGGGGGTGGAAGTCTGCGGTGTGCAATACTGGGGGGCAATCCTGTTGTACAAGCTCAGAATAATGGATGGGCAGGAATAGTTGTGAATGGCTGTATAAGAGATGTTGATGAGATCAATGGTTGTGACATTGGGGTCAGGGCTCTGGCCTCCCACCCAATGAAAGCCAATAAGAAAGGTATGGGAGAAAAGCACGTTCCAATTAGCATTGCCGGGACAAGGATCTCTGATGGGGAATGGCTTTATGCGGATACAGATGGAATTCTGATTTCCCGAACTGAGTTATCTGTCTAAAGAATATTCTCATTGAAAGATACTTTATTTAGGATGATAATCAGGTTAGGTAAGTTCTGCTGTATTGCTTGTTTCTGTATTCTGTTATGGAGCTCAGTTCTGAACTGTTGATGAAATTGTGAGGTGATTAACCGACATTAATCGAAGTCTATTGATGTCTTCGTCCATTTGATAGATCAATTCACTAGTCCATAACACCCAACGCACGAACGATCCCATGCAATACTAACGGCCACGCTTTGAACGGCGGCTGTTTTTGGCTCTAATCACTGCCCTCTGGACACCACTCCGCCTCAAAGTAAGCGGAGATGTTTAGGGAATGAGACGATATGAGAATTTTGTAAATATTAATAATATGACTTGTGAATAGTAACGAGATAGTTTGAGTTAAATATTTTTGGGGTTTTGAAAAATGAGATATGAAAAGTTGAATAAAAAATATTATAAAGTTAAAATATTATTATAATATAATTTTTATTTTGAGATTTGAAAAAATTGAATTATTTTTTATTTTTTATTTAAAAGTTTGGAAAAGTTATAATGATTAGTTTGAAAATATTTGTATTTAATGATGTTTGGGAAGAAAATGAGATGGAATGTAATGAGATGAGATGAGATGAAATGAAAACTTTTTTCAAAGATCCCCTAAACATCTCCCCACCCGCAACCTAATATATACATGAAACCTTGATGTCAGCTTAACGTGTAATATAGATGCTGTATTTGATTCGAAGTTCGTAACTTCTTACAAGAAAACTTTCCAAAAGGCTTCAAGTGTAAATGCGATTCATTGGTGGTGCGTTTGTTTGGATTATATATGTAATACCATGTTCCTTCTTTCTGATATAAGCAAATTCCGAGGATAGAATTTATTACAAGGAAAATAGGATATAACAATCCGCCCCTTTTCTCTAGTGACTGCGAGCCTCATTATGCGTGCCAAACCTTGATGGTATGTTTTTAAAGATATTAAGTGATTCTAAAGTAAGCCCAATGTTTTAAAGTCCTTGAATATTTTAAATGCCCTGAAAATATTTATAAATGATATTTTCAGTATTATTGAACAAAACATGATTTTAAATAAGACAATTATAATATTTTTGAAGAGCTCCAAAAATATTATAATTGTAGAAAATCATTTTTATTAAAATGATTTCAGTTATTTAAAATATTATGGGATTTAAATTATGTTGAAAACTCTAATTAATTAAATGGTTTTATTCTCTTAAAAGTAATTAGCAAAACTTCATCATTTAATTAATGATGAAAGATTATATTTTATAAACTAAAGTTTAGTTTAAATAATATTCTATCTTAATTCCTCTCAGTGTTTTTAATTAAGTTAATGCTTATGCATTTTCAAAGTATTTAAACCCTACCGTTAAATCTTCTTGAAGACCTTGAGATGAAGGGTTTGGATTAAAACCCTAGCCTCCTCTCTTTCTCCCTCACTTTCCTCTCTTTCCCTCTCTCTCCTCCCTCTCCCCTTGAGCCCGATGGAAGCCCCTCCTCCCTCTCACCTGATTCTTTTCAGCTCAGCCCGGCGCCGCTGCACGCAGCCCAGCCTCACCGCCACCACCGGCGACTCCCCCTCACCTCTGCGACCATGCCAACTACCACCAAACTCCCCCACGCCCAGCCCCTCTCTCTTTCCTGAAATGGGTTTCACCCATTTCTCTCCCCCTTGCGCCATCGTACGTGGCCACCCAGGCCACCGCCACCAACTGCCTCTCCTCTCACCGATGACGCTTCCATCCTCCAAGCCCAGCCTCTTGCTCCCTCTCCGTCACACACACGTACACTACCCATAAATGGGTCTCACACGCTTCACCACCACCGACGGCCCTAGCGCCGCAGTGCGTCGATTCTAACCCCACCAAGCACCTCCCCTGACCACCATGACTCCTCCTTGAGCTCCTCCATGCAAGCCAAGTCCTCCACCTCTCTCAAGCCCTCTCTCTCTCCCACGGCTCCTCTCCACCCATTTGATCCAGATCCTCCACCATAGGCCGTCGTGCTGCCTCCACCTCACCACCACAGCTCCACCAGCAACCCCCTAAGCTCCTCCATGGCCAGCCAACGACTAGGCGAGCTCCCCCTCCATTTTCCCTGTTTGAGACACACAGATTCCCCTTGGAAACCCACGGCTCTGCCACCCCAGCCACCATGAGACCACCCTCAGCCTCCTTTGATGTCGACCTCCCCTAGCCTAGCCCTAAGCCCAAACCGCCACTTTAGGTGGTGGATAGCCACTGTACATGGTTAACCGCCACCCACGGACTCCCCACCATGTCGGCCACCCTCGCATAGCCCAGGTTTACCCACTAGAATCCTAGATCCGGTCCCCGAGATAGTCCCATCATAAGGTCATGGTAGTGACCGCTACAGCCCAAGTGAGTGGCTTCCGACGCCACTGGCCTTGTCGGACAGCGAGCAACACATGGTTATCCCGTCGATGGTATAACTCTCTTTCCCTTATCCTCATTATTATGTTAGTTGGTTGGTTAGGTTGTGAACTGTGCTATTAGTAATTGTGGAGTTTGCTGTATTGTGGAGTTCGCTATGTAGTGAAGTGTTGGGCATATTTGTGTAGTTTGCTGTGTAGTATTGCGGACTGTGCTGTGAAGTGTGGTTGTGAAGTATGTGTTGTATTGGTGTCGTGGTGTTGTGTAGATTGGGAAGAGTACACATAAAGTGTACTCTCGTGGTGTAGCTTGGAATGTACTCTGTGTGGCGTAGCATAGTGTGAAAGGAGTACACGTGGAGTGTACTCCATGTGATGGAGTGATGCACCATATGGCGTGTATGCTGTAGTTGTGACGCCCCCAGATTCCGCTTGGGATCGGACAGACATCTGAAGCGTCGGGACATACAACACAAGGTTACCTGCCCCTGTTCATGACATATAAGATGCAATGTTCCTAACATGCATCTAGCATTATGCAATATTTGCAGCGGATAATTTTTTTTTTCTTGAGCAATATTATGCACCAAACTTATAATATCCCAAATAGTTAAAACGTAATTCATGCATACTTAACAAAATAAACATTCACGATTACAGTACGGTTCTCAGAAGACTGTAATCTCAAAACAACGGACACCTGACTCCATAATTACATTGCCAAAATATACTAATGGGCTAGTTCATTGAGTAACTCGTGCAACTCGACTAACAAAGCCAGAATACTATCCAAAGACCTAACTATAGAGGCTGCAAACTCCGCGTTGCGTCTAGTCAACCTCCTCCAGTCTGCCAATGTCTGCTCCCTGCTCTGATCCTGACACATCGCCTACCATTCGGGAGGAATGATAGTTGGGACTACTACGGTGAAATTTGATTACAAATCTCAGCAAGTTAACAGGAAACTTCCTCACAGATTAATAATGCATGCATGGCAGTAAAATCATGAATGCATAATCAAAATCAATAATAATATAGCATAACTTGTCATAACATGGCGTGAAATAATAAGCATAACGTGACTTGACAGAACATGGCATGAGCTGACATAACTTGAACTGAAACTGAAACTTAACTTGACATGACATAGCATGTACGTAAACTTAAAACACAACATGGATGAGCAACATAGCATGAACGTGAACCTGCAATGTAACATGGATTTGAAACATAGTATGAACATGAACATACATAATTTGAACATGAACTTGAAAATAACATGAACCTGAGCATAACATAACATAAACATGAACTTGAAACATGACATGAACGTGAACATGACATAACATGAACGTGAACTTGAACGTAACATGAACGTGAACATAACCTGACATGAACGTGAACTTGAAACATAACATGGACTTGAAACATAGCATGGACGTGACATAAACTTGAAACTTGACATGAACGTAAACTTGAACATAACATAACATGAAACATGACTTGAACGTGAAATACATGAACTTGGAATCTTATTCAATAGACTTAATCATTTAAGTGACCATATGGGTGCTACACGGGTCCCCTTGAGTCGTGTGTCCCTGCCGATTACCGCATCACAATATAGGTATCTATACCAATTGTGAGTGCATTAATACGTACTCCACAGTTGTTGTGGCCCCATGTATTCTACGTGTCACAATTGCTGTGTCTCACGTAGTGTATGCTCCACAGTTGTTGTGGCCCTATACTTCATGCTCCACAGTTGTTGTGGCCCCATAAATTGTTCGCACTACACTTGCTGTAGACACGCGTAAAATAAAGTATGGCTCTATCGACGTTAGTACCTAGCGCGCTCTAGTGACCAGCTAGGTAGGCCCCATTCGCAACCTGTTGACTGTACTTCGTCAACCCATGAAATTTCACACCTATTTAAACACTCCAGCGTGAACAAAGGAGTTCCACCAAGATATTATCCCATCCTAGCGCTTAGGGTCGTGATTGACATGAATAACTTAACAAGACTGTTGAGACAGGATGACATGAATACGGAAAGACAGAATTCCTGACGTATGTTAACGTGACATGAACGTAAGATGACTGACATGACATACTTTGGGACATGAGTGTAATAGACAACATTTCATAACATGGCATACGTGTAACAGATAATATTTTGTAACATGACATAAGATGTAACAGACAATATTTCATAACATGGCATAACATGTGACAGTAAATATTTCGTGAATGACACATATGTAACAGATGGTATACATAATGTGACATACTTGCAATAGATAAAAACATGTGACAGAATATATTATATAACAGATAAATATTTCATGACAGAATAATTCATGTAACAGATAAACATGTAATGACATGGCATGGCATGGCATATATAACAACATAAAAACATAAACTGTAGTTTCCTTACCTATCACACATACATAGTAAACTGATAGTAAGTTAAGAGCTAACTTACCTCGATCGTCGCATTTTATGAGAATAAAGCGTGAAACACGAGGAACTGTAAAAGGGTATTCTAAAAGTTAAAAATTTAATTACTAACAATTAGAAATGTGAAAAGAGACAATTTATAGTAAAATTATCATTTTACCCTCTACATGTGGGAAAATGATTATTTTACCCTTAACTTAAGGATTTCACATCCTAATTTCAAAAATTATCAAAATTTATATTCCTCATGTAAATTTTGTCCTAAACTCAAATATCAACTCAGAAAAATTTAAAACCATACACAACTATTAAAACTCTATAGGTCCGAAACTTACATAGGCTATATTTCTCTTGATTTGTTGCAATTCCTTGAAATTTTAAAAACTCATGATCAAACCAAATTTTTGCAACACATAACTTTTCATCCTAAGTTTAAAACATACTTAAAATATCCATTAAGAAAAAGCTAATCATCAACACCAAACTTTTTGTAAAAAGATCTAAACTTTTTAACAAAAGTAAACCCTTAAATCACTAATTTTAACCTTAATAAAAACATCTCTAAGAATTCCAAAAAAATCAAATCTTACTTCTAACATATTCAAAACATTATCGCAAGATAAACCATACTTTAAATCATCAAACAAAAGTCATCAAAAATCACAAAACAACACTTGGAATTTTTGGTTTTACACTTAGTCCAAAACCAGAAACTTTTCTCTAAACTAGCTTTGATAAATCTCTTCATCCATGGCTTAAAGACATGTGATCTTCAAACTAAAACATCACATGGTTTAAGAATGTGTCCTAAAGAAGATACAACCATAAAACTTAAAATCACATGGTTAAAACTTAATAAAACATGAATCTAACTCAACAACATCAAATCTTAGGCCTAACCAAAATCCTCTTGCATAGAAAAATCATATATTTGGAACTAATACTAAATATATTCAAACTAACATCCTATCATGCAAATAAGAGACTTAGAATCATCACATAAAAATATCAAAGCCTTTGGAGTAAGATTAAACCACGAAATATTCAAACTTTCCCAAAACAGAAAATGTTTTTCCACTTCCAGTTTTCATGTTTCTAGATCTAAGGAAATCTATCATCAAAAGCTTTAGTCATGAAATAAAACCTCAATGAACATTCATAAACACATGCTAACAACACTCCATAAACTTTTCGGACCAAGATATGTCCATTAGCTTGGTCAAAAACTCCAAAACATAATATACTCTCCAGTTTCACGCCCAGAATGACCTTTCCATGTTTAAAAACACTTTTGACTGATTAAATGAGCATGGAACGAGATAAATAAGATATACACGGAAACTAGACTCAAACACGAACAACTTTTATGAATGAGTAATCGTGTCAAAATACTTACAGGGGATCAAACAGTGCCACACAAAAAGACACAGAAATCTGCTGGAGAGAGCTCTTTTGAGTTTCTCTCTAAGAACGGGATGAAGAAGTGATGAAATGAAAGGAAGGGTGCCTTGAACGACTCTAGACTTCTGGAGGGTGAAGTTATGGGCTTGAATGACCCTTGATTGGAGGTGGCTATGTGACATAAAGTGAAGAATAGATAGGGGAAAAGACTGCCTGCAGCAGCTGTGAGATATGGGGGTTGATGGGGTGGATTTCTCCTTCACATCAAGGCACTATTGGGTGCAGCCAATGGCAGTGGATGGTCTGCCATGTGGGGGAGGAAATTTCTTCAAGAAGCTTTGCCAAGGTGGCCAAATTCGTGGGCCTTGGGGGGCCTCAACCAAGTGGGCTTCAATTTAGGGTTTAAAGGGGGTTTGGTTAGGGTTTGAGGTGCTATCAAGCCCAAAACCAATTTTTCTTGGCCCAATCAAATTTCCAAGGTTTAAAAGGTTGGCTAATAATGTCATAACAAGAATTTGAGAAATTAATAACATGTGAAAGTGATTTAATCAAGTGATTAAACACAATACTAGAAATCGGATTAAAAAAGGTTTGGAGGCAAACTTTAGGGTTTGAGGAAACCGTTTAGGGTTTTGGTTTCAACCAAGCTTTTGTGGTTTCAATTAGATTCCAACCATTTAGGGTTTCACTAGGGTTGAAACCTTCTTTGATCTGGCACAAAAATGGTTGATCAGATGAAATAGAATAGGGTTTCGCTTAAGTGGTATAATCTCACATTTTGATTCCTTCAAAATGTAACTCATTGTTCCTATATGAGCCAAGTGTATAATACTATTCACTATGCGTGGCTAAAATCTTTCCAAGTGTCCAAATAAAACTTCTCTAACCTAATTTGGACATTCCATACTATGATTTTGAAAACACTGCACTTGGTGCACTTATCATGGTTATTATTCACTCCAAAAAAAGGCATAATAAACTTAGTACTGAAAAATCCTAAATATTCATATTAACCTATAGTGAAAATCGTTTACCAAAATTCAACCCCGAAGTATACCTAAACATAAAATCACAGTTTCAAATAGGTGTTTCGTTCGAAATTATAAAAATGGGTTAATAAGCCATAAAATCCTAAATAATCAACTGAGTCTAATGGCGTAGACCTAAAGCATTCTGACACTTCTAACTATCTCAAATAATTCAACTCATATTTCTAGCACCATAGTAAGTGATAACACTGACTATGTTGATAGACTAAAACCTGCGCAATTGGTCGATTCATGAAAACTTATAGGATTTTCACGAGGTTTCTAAAGTCACTAGAAATTCCACCAATGAATTTCTAGTGGGTTGTTACAGTAGTGGTGATGTGGCGAAGCATGTGTGAAGGGAGTACATGTAGAGTGTACTCCATAAGGTGAGGCGATACACCGTGTGGCGTGTCGTGAAGATAAGGATGGTTGCGTAGTTGATGAGCATAAAAAGTGATGAGTAGTGTCGGGAACTGTGGAACAGTGTCCCGAACTAGCTATGATGTGACTTGTAGTCTAAGGTGACCTTGAGTTTAGAAAAGGTAGTGATCGTAAGTAGATCCCGAAGGTTTTAACATAATAAGTAACACATAAGAGCACGTGATAGAAGGAGAGTGTTTCGAGCGAAATGTAGTTTTATTCTAAGTTTAGTTGCTTATGCACTAAATAGAGAATAACACTAAGGTTATGTGTATGCCTGTAGCTTTCCATCTGACACGCACATGAATAGACTGCATGGAATGAGTATAACATGGAGTCCAGGTAAGTGTTATGTTCATACTCTTCTAGAGTTTTCTAAATGACATGAACTGAAAATGAAATGCTTTTCCTTTATGATGCTTTACGAAATGACACGAAAGATGTTTTATGAAAAGTATGCTCAGTGTTTAAAGGTATAAAGTATGTAATGGCCCTTCTTGGCAGTCCCTTTTTATGCACCCAAAGTATTAATTGTATGCATGTGAATGGATGACTATACGCAGTATCGATTGTATGTATTTTCATGAAATAAGATGTCAGGCTCATGCCTTGTGTTTTAAGCGATGCTTTAAACGACGCGAAGAAAGTGTTTTAAACGTCCCTATGAACTGATGTTAAAATGTCCCTATGAATTGATACTTTAAAAGATGCCATGAAAGATGATGTTTAAGACCATGCTTTTAAATGACGTTTTTTCATGAATGAATTGTTAAATGAAAAGGACTGAACAAAACTTAAAGAAAGGGCTGAATGTTTTAATGTATGAAAATACGTAATGGCCATGACTGAATAAAAGGGTACCAAAAGACTGGATTGGGCAGATTGTAATTGCTGGTAAGTAGTACTGGTAGTGCACCCAGCGTTACCTCCTGACTGAAAGGGATTCTCAACCCGTGGCCACGGGCTGAGTCTAGGTCCAAAGGAAGACCGCTAATCCAACACACGGGACATAACAATGTGAACTGTCCAAAAGAAAGTGATAAGAAAAAATGTATGAATGCATCGAACTCTTTAAGAAATGAAGGCACTAAATGTAGATGTTTTATGAAAGAAAGCATTTTTTTTTTAAAGAAAAATCCCGCCTAGTGATGTTTTCAAAACGAATGTATGCCCCATGTACATATAGTATGTATGGAGTGATAAATGCATGACTGAAAACCTATGTTAGTATATTTTAATTGCATGAAGTAATGCTTACTGAGTATTTGACTCATTTTAGTTTTATGTGTGCCCCTCTCCCACAGGAACTAAATGAGCAGAGCGTTAGAACGGACACGGCTCAAGGGGAAGAGCACGGAAGTCTAGGTATGAGAGTTTTAATTGTATGAGAGGCCTTTTTATTTTAAGATTAATGTTTTCCGCTGTAAACCTCTTTTATTCTCAAAGCACATTTTATTTTATAGCTTACAGTCTTACACCCTGGGTATGGAAGTAAAATTTTTTAAAACAAACGGTAATTCCTGTCGTCCTTTCAAATATTTTATAAATATATATTAATGTTTAGATTTGGATTTGCACCGAAGTTAAATAAGCTTCTATTTAAGGTTTTTTAAAATCTTGGAGTAGAAATCTTTGGATGATTTGAAATTTAAATCCAAATTCAAATTTAGATCCAAATTCTTCTATCCAAACATAACCTGAATCAAATTTGACGTACGTCTTATTCATACATTTGTTCTCTACTTGGAGTCTTGGATGATGATGCTTGGTTGCTAATTAAGACTTCAAAAAGAGAGATAAAAGGTGGAGAAAATAATTAAAGGCTTAGATTAGGAAAAAAACAGTACTTTGGTTTGGAATTTCGAATTATTATTGAGAACTAGCATCAGAAATCGAGCAAAGCATGCAAACTAAAGAAAAAGAAAACCCCTTATATGAAGTATTCGAATATTTAGGCTTCTTTCTTTTGGGCGCCAAAATAAAATAAAAGGAAAACAAAACGATACCAATTAAGGCTGCATTCATGCATGGATATATGGAATTTCGATAATTGGAGGAAAGAGAAGAAATCATCTATTATTAATTTTCGAGAATCCATTTTTCATTGAGAGCATTTAATCCTTCAATTTCTAATTAATTAATTGCTAGAATACTGCGATCGATATAATTAACGATACATAATGGAAGCTTTCTGACCATTTACCCCCAAAACTAATTAAATGAATTCCATATATATATATATATGATATTATAAGACCTGTATATATATATACATATATAATGGACTTTGCATTTTTGACGACAATGGAAATTAAGCCCTTAGGACACCACCCTGTTATCATCTCCGACATGTACTCAACTAAAATGCAGCTTCTTCCGCCTTTTATTTTCATTCTTATATTGTCAGCTTTCTCCTTTAGGATTTCGAGCGCTGTGGTTTGCAGAAATGGACAAGATGCTGCGTCCAAAGTTGCATACACCCTTACTGTGAACAAGTATAGCAAGCCTGGCCCTGCAATATTTAATACCATTGAAGCCGCCATTAATACCATTCCTCCCAATAATGATCAATGGGTTCGCGTGTTTATTTCTCCGGGCATATATAAGTAAGATTTTTCACATTCATCCTCAAAATTATATAGACTAGTTTTTTTTTTTAACTGAAATTTTGTTTTATCTATATATATATATATGTGTGTGTGTGGGCAGTGAGAAAGTAAGCCTTCTTCCGGATAGACATTGCATTTTCCTTGAAGGAAAAGGACGTCATCTCACAATTATTACGTATAATGACCATGAAGAAACAGATCAGAGTGCCACGTTTACGTCGTATGTAGAAAATGTTATTGTCAAAGGCATTACCTTCAAGGTAAAATATAAAAATTAAGCTACAAACTTATTCCTGCCTGTTTTGGTAATTTTCAATTAAATTTTCGATCGTTATATAATGGGCTTGGATGACTATAAATATATATATATATATATCCTCATGCAGTCCTTAATATTGGATGCCTCTCCTCTATATAATTAATGTATTGATCGAAGAACGTCTGGGCATTGATAAATTGAGAGTTCGAGCTCTCCAAATGCTGCATGTCATGATGACTCGTGAGGATATAACGAAAACAATAGGAATACATGGAGACATGAAGAGTTGACACGAAAACAATAGGAATACATGGAGACATGAATTAGCATAATCGATCTGTACGTGTGCCGCATGATCTGGAAATGAAGGCTTTAAATATGTCATAATTATGATGTGATTTAATTCCCCAGTTTAGGAAAGGTTGCATTTCTATTTGGTACGTAAGAAATATCCTCAATTAATTAAAATCTTCATTTTTTATTTTTCCTTTCAAAGAGACATGCATGTTATATTGAGAAATATGATTATATATATTTATATGTCAAAATTTATAAATAAATAAAATAACCAATAGCGTCAAATTATATTGTGGTTATAGTTTAAACCATTGACACTCATTATGCAGGGCACTAAATTCAAACTCAAAAAAAAAAACCGAAAACAAAAAGGCCAGTCATGTCCACCAAAGTACAGCTCGAGCAATATTAATCCATTTTCTCTCGTCCTAATTAATTAAAGTAATTCTGCTCATTAATGAGTTGTTTTCTGCACTTATTATCCAAGGCTCAAAGTTGATACATGTTACCCAACATGACCAATTGTAATTTATTTTTTTTCTTTCCTGTTGCCAGAACTCCTTCAACATGCTGCAGGGATATCTGGATTTCCACAAGAAAAGAACGAGAGAGGTTAGGATAAAACAAGCAGTAGCAGCCAGAATCTATGGTGATAAATCCGCTTTCTATGGATGTGGTTTCATTGGATTTCAAGATACACTGTGGGATGCCACGGGACGTCATTACTACAAGAACTGCTACATTGAAGGTGGCGTAGATTTTATATGGGGCAACGGCCAGTCCATGTACGAGGTACTACATAGTAACTGTTATGATATTTAATTCAAGTTCGAGACAACGAGCGAAATCATTAACGTCTTCATGATCATTAATTGCCGTACGTTGTTTTGTAATAATGATCAGGACTGTCTGATAAATGCTACAGCAGGAACACTGATTTCCCATGATTCAGTGAGTTACGTAACAGCCCAAGGTCGAAATTCATCTGGTGACACTTCTGGCTTTGTGTTTAGACGAGGTATTGTGTTTGGGACAGGAAAAATTCTCCTAGGAAGAGCTTATGGTCTTTACTCTAGAGTTATCTTTCATAATACAATATTGGGTCGAGCGGTAGCCCCTGAGGGCTGGGATGCATGGAACTCCAAATGGCACGAGTAAGTTTTTATATAATTAACTTGTCTAAATATTAGTTTATCTAATTTCTTTATATTGCATCCTTTCCCTTCGGCATCTTATAAGCATTAGGGTAAGAATTTATTCAGTCTTTGAGTGTGCAACTCTCGCACAATCTTTGTGAAAAAAAGTATTTAAATGTGAGCTGGCCCGCATGAAAATTGTTTTTTTTTTTTTATTAATGATGGATTACATTTTTAATTTTAAAATAGTGTGCGGGATTTATACAATCTAAGAATTAATAGCCATTACTTTTTAAACCAAGTTTTATTATTATTATTATTTTGTGATCGATGGTGCAATTAATGAGGATATATTTGTTGTGTAAAAAATTTAGGGATAAGTTGACGTATGCTGAGGTTGATTGTAAAGGTCCTGGATCAGACACTTCGAAGCGAGTTAAGTGGGTGAAAAAGCTTCGTCCCTCAGAGCTATATCAATTTTCAAAACCAAGATTCATCAACCAAGATGGGTGGCTTGAAAGCCAACCATTATCATGATATAATTATATTGTACGTGATCCTCTTAGCGAGCTCTCTTTTGAGATGAGAATTTGCTAATTATTCACGATCAATTTGCTCTTAGGGCAACATGGAAATCCCTTCGGATTCTTTGAAATTGGGTTCTTATGATCTTATTTTATTTAAGCTTCTTTGATGAGGGAACTTTGCATTGTACTGTTCTATCACCACCACAAATTCTAGTTTTAATAATGACTGAAATCATTTTTTTTTCCACCATCAAATGCATTAAGTTATTAATGATGCAAAAAACAAATTGTTATTAAAAGTTATATGGGATAACTTTTCCTACCAGGTTGGGAAAAAACAAATTGCTTTTTTTTTAATTTTATTTTTTGAGGTACTTCTATCCTTGCTTAATGTTGGTGAAATTCATAATAATATAATAAAAATTACAATTAAATTAAAATTAAAACAAAACCAGTTTGAACTGAAGCACGAAAATATCGCTCTTTTTAAGGAGATTCAAGCCCTCACTACAACATAATTTACCTTTTGTGACAGAGAAAACCGTCACCAAAAATCAAAGAAACGTCACTAAAGACATTTGGTGACGGTTTGAAACCGTCACCACGACTGTCACCTAATGTGCGTCACAGAATACATTTAGTGACACTTTACTGTTGAACCGTCACTAAAAGTATTTTTAGTGACAGTTCGAGTTGTTCCATTTGGAGTGACGTTCGAACGTTATATTTTTTTGTGACGCTTGAAAATTGTCACAGAAAGTAACGTTCGGATGTAAATTTTTATGTCCGAACGCCAACCCGAGTAATTTACGTTCGAATGTCATAAGTTGACGTTTGTTGATTGATTATAGTTCGAACGTATAATATTTGAGTTCGGACATTTATACATTCGAACGCATTAAACGTTCGAATTTATGTTCGAACGTTATGGGAACACAATCAGAACGTAACGATGATAACGTTCGGACGTGTGTTCGAACGTTAATCGTCAAATCGTGTATTTACATTCGAACGTGAAATCTTGTTGGAACGTTTTTTTTTACATTCGAACGTACAGATCAGAAATACACTAAATTCATAAAATTAAGAAATTAAGAAATATACTAATTGTATCATATTACACACCATAAATATTCTACAACTAACAATGTCGTAAAAAGTTCTAAAATTAGATAGTAAAAGTTATATATACGAATTAAAGTGAGAATTCATTTCTTCTTTCCTCGCCCACCCCGCTTCTATTGCAATGACATAACACGCTCAATTTGCACCATCATCTCCCGCTGCACTTGCTGTTGGACTTCATTGCGCATTCTTTCTTCCTGGTCTTTCTGTTGGTCCTGCAAACACGTCTCTAAATGAGATTGTCGCTCTAAGAGGGACTCTAACTCTTGCTGTCTCGACCTCATATACTCATTCTCGCGTCGTGCGGCTTCCAAATCTTTGGTAAGATTAGTAATTTGTGAAGTCGAAGAGGATGAGGAGGATGAACCAGAATGCTTGAAAGATCGTCCCAAACCTCTTGTCATACTAGAGTTAGGCCCGAGTACTTGCGTGAATATGTCTATGTCACTCGGAGAGGATTTTCCAGAAATTGACTGTATCTCCATCATTTTTTCCTGTCATGCCAAAGAAAACACACAATAAGTAATGTATTAAAAGAAATAAAAAATAAAATTTTCACATGTTGCATAATTTATTTAATAAAAATAACAACGCTTACATAATTATCTGCAGCGACATGATCCATCCACTCACTACTCTCATTAGTGTGAGCAGCAGCGTAGACATGAATGAGGGAAAAGTTTTCTGGATCATCACGTTTCTAACAAAGTCACATTAGCAATTTTAAAAAGATAATATTAGTACTTAAATAAAAATAGTTAAATAAATAAATATATTCTATAATATTATTAATTACCATTTTCTCAGCAAGACGGTGGAATGATCTTGAACCAGCACGATGGTGGACAGTCAAAGCGGATCTATTATTAGCATTCGTAGAACTTAAATGCTACAAAATTAATTAAGAATGTTAATTGATATATATATACATAAAATATATAGCCCAAATATATATATGTAAATAATCATTAGATATTATTAATCTATAATACCTGATAATCTGAAGTTGCGAAAAGGTCACAACACTTTCTCCAATCGTTTAACTTCATCTGCTGGAAAGGGGATTGCGAAGCCTCTTCAACCGTCTCAAACTTCTTGAAGTGGTCATGACATAGTCCCTTGTGACGTCGGAATACTGTAGCCATCAACCCATTCACAGTTCTCAAATCCTCGCTACGGCCAAAGTTGAGTTCGAATTCATCCTAATAAGTGAATTACATAAAAAATATAATATACTAATATAGTATACAACAAATGTACTCTCAACGTAAACTCACCAGCACATGGCTCCGAATGTACTCCTTAATCTCGAGCGAAACATCTCGCCATGATCGCACATAAAATAGAGCATAAGCTCCGACAACTGTAGCAATATATGAGGAAAGCGCTGCTGCACTATCATCCACGCCTCCAGTGGAATTATCAAGAATGTTGACCTTAAGTTTTCCATGCCTTCGGCATTTCTCTTGTATAACCACGACCGCGACGAGCGGATGCATCAACTATTAGATATAATATAATTATATCTATATAGTTATTGAGATAAAAGTATTGATATATAATTAACTATGTTGTTATTTTCTTACTGGTAGGTGTCGACTGATTGTCGTTCTCTTGTGTCTGCACTTGATCTTCAGGAGGGAAACACTTGGGTGGGGAGTCCTCAATAGGTTCGGGACTTGGACTAGGCGGAGGGGGTAAATTTCTTCGTTGTCGTTTTGGCGGCATCCTTGAGGCATGATTAATATGATAAAGAAAATTAATTAGAAAAAATTATTGAAAAGTTAAATATTTTATAGTTACCTATATGAATAAAATATTTAATACTTTTATTCTTCATCTTCGGATGTATTTTCCATGCTTGTTTCAGAATCTCCCTCAATAGCATCTTCGTCGTCGTCATCAACCTCTTCTTCATCCTCCTTATCCACTTCCTCCCCGGATTCTGCTTCATCTTCTTCTTCTGACTCTTCTCCTTCTTCATCTTCACTAACTTGAATTGAATGATCATTTAATACGGACGGGTCAAAAAGGACGGGTGAGACGTCATCTCTACACAAGGGGAGCAACTCGAGTACACCGAGGTCAACAAATAAGTTAATACCCTCTCCATCTTCTTGGTAGGCCTCTACTATCGGAGTGTCATCTTCATCTCTACTGTTCTCATAATCCACACTCGTTTCTGCTTCATAAATATTTCGAGGGACAAATTACTGTACTACTCGCCAAGTTATCTCTCCGCTATCTTCATCAATACTTTTCATTGGATCAATCAAGTAATAAACTTGGGTAGCTTGACAAGCCAATACGAATGGATCATCTTCGTACCATTTAGGTGCCGTATTAACACTCATAAAGTTATTATCCCTATGTATCGACATCTGACCACAGCCTACACCCCACCAATCACACTTAAAGACCTATGTTATAGACCCACAGAGATATTTCAATCCGATAATATCACGTATGACACCATAATAATCAATATCGTCTGTTCCATCACTTCCCTAGACCAACACACCACAGTTTTGAGTCTTTCTATTACGTTCACGGTCCAGAGTATAGAATCTATAACCTCAAACCCTGCATGCTATCGAAGTACTCTATTAGAGGGACCACGGGTCAATGCATACAATTCAGAAGAAACTGATCCGGGATCATGAGCAAATTGTTCCAAAATCTATCAATTTCAATAATATATACGTATTAAAAGTAACCCAGAATTAAAACATTATAAATCAAATAATCACAATGTAGTTTTAGTTCATACACATTGTTCAAACCATTCGGGAAATTCTTCCTCGTGTCTTGCCTCTATATTCTCTATGCATTCCATCTTAAGTTTATCCATGTGATCACTATATATATGTGCAAAAAAAAAAAAACATTTTCAGCACAAAAGTTATAATTAAACGACATTTGACTATAATTTCTCAAAGCATGCAACAACATACCTAAGATAGCAATCAATCTCTCGGTAATTATTTAACACGTACCAACGAACTTTAGCCAACTTTCTATCAATTAAATCGTAACCCATTTGTGCACCCAAGGGTCGTACATTCTGGGAAAACACTGATAGCTCACGAGGAGGCGGAGGCTCAAGATCAACATTTCGCTCTTGAAGATTAAATCGTGTCTCAACACCACGAAGATATAGAGAACAAAACGTTAACCATTCATCGTGTATATAGGCTTCTGTTATTGAACCCTCAGCTCTAGCTTTATTCCCAATAGTGCGCTTTAAACGACTCAAATATCTTTCAACTGGATACATCAAACGGAACTGCACCGGACCACCCAATAATGCCTCCTAGGGTAAGTGTATTGCTAAATGAACCATGACATCAAAAAATGATGGTGGAAAAATCTGCTCAAATTTAGAAAGTATGGTAGCAATATCTTCTTCCATCTTCTGCAACATATCTTGATTTACTACTCGAGCGCATAAATCTTTAAAAATAATACATAGTTCAGTAATGGCTACACATACATTAGATGTCAGCTTCCCACGAATTTCCATCGGTAATAACTTCTGCAAAAGAACGTAGCTGTCATGACTTTTTAATCCACTAATTTTCCAATCAATAGGACTCACGCATCTACCGATATTTGAGGCATAACCATCTGACAACTCCACACCTTGCAACCATTTGCAGAAATCCATCCTCTCCTCCCTGGTCAACGTAAAACATGCATGCGGCATGATCACCCTATTGCCGTCCACTCGCAAATGTAGATTATGTTTAATTCCCATTCTCTCAAGATCTTTCCTTGTCTTGATCCTGTCCTTTGTTTTTTTATTAGTACTCATTAATATACCCAATATATTATCACATATATTCTTCTCTACGTGCATTACATCCAAACTATGTCATAACATGCAGGACGACCAATATGGCAAGTCAAAAAAACCACTACGCTTTGTCCAATTCAATTCTGCTTCACCTCTTTTTCTTTTATTCTTATCCCGGCCTTTGCCAAAATTGTTCGCTCTAATATGTTCTAGTTGTTCCACTATCTCTTCTCCAGATAATTCATTTGGTGCAATTCTGTCATCTACTCTTCCATTAAACTTAGCAGAGTTGCTTCTCCATGCATGATTTGGTGGTAGATAACGTCGATGACCCATGAAGCACAACTTTTGAGAATATGTTAACCACTCACTAGCAGTTTCTTTATTACACGTCGGACACGCTAACTTCCCTTTAGTACTCCAACCGGAAAGATTTCCATATGCTGGAAAATCATTTATGGTCCACAATACTGCAAAATGCATCTGAAAAGTTGTCGATGTGGATGCATCATACGTTTTGACACCTGTTTCCCATAGCTCTTTCAACTCTTCAATCAACGGCTGCATGAATACATCAATGTCATTCCCAGGTGATCTCGGGCCGGGAATAAGTAACGTTAACAAAAAGTTTGGTGCCTTCATGCATCTCCATGGCGGAAGATTGTACGGAATCAACACTACGAGCCAAGTGCTATAACTTGTACTCATATTCCCAAAAGGGTTGAATCCATCTGTAGTGAGTCCCAAACGCACGTTCCGAGCCTCTATCCCAAACTCTGGANTGGCGGAAGATTGTACGGAATCAACACTACGAGCCAAGTGCTATAACTTGTACTCATATTCCCAAAAGGGTTGAATCCATCTGTAGTGAGTCCCAAACGCACGTTCTGAGCCTCTATCCCAAACTCTGGGTATTGATCATCGAAAGATTTCCATGCAAGTGAGTCAGCTGGGGGCCTCATGTATGCGTCATTCTTAACTCTTTTCTCCTCGTGCTACCTCATATCAACAGCTGTTTTTTTACACATATATAGTCTTTGCAACGCTTCTTTTCTTTCGTTCTCCTTCCAGAACAAAACACAATCATTGTTGCATGCATGTATTGACTTGTACTCAAACCTTAATCATTTTCTCAACTGTTTCGCTTCATAAAAGTTCTTTGGCAATGCAGACCCATCGGGAAGCACCTCGTTAAATAAGTCAAATACCATGTTTATTGCTTTCGTCGACATCTCACACAATGACTTAATATGAAGCAACCGCACAATAAACGACATTTTGGAATGTTTTGTGCAGCCTAGATAAAGCTCGCATTTTGCATCTTCCCACATTGCAGCAAAGTTTTCAGAATCACTCCCTCGACCACTTGAGTCATTGTCGTCTACGTCATCCATAAACATCCCAGGTCCAATGTCACCCAACATCTCCTCCATCTCATCCCGCTCATAATCATTATCCATATCTCCCAAATAATTTGGATGACCGAACAATGCATCTGCTGACTGTGCATACGGCTCACCATGCAATACCCATTGGGTATACCCCAGATCCATACCGTTCACAAATATATGACTTTCAACTTCAGCCAATCCTATCGCACAAAAATTTTTACACCCTCAACATGGACACTTAATGCAACATAGGCTGCGTAATTCGTTCCAAGTCTATCGCCTAGACGCATCCAACTTTTGTCCATTTCTAAAAAGTTCTATCTATTAGTAACACTTAATGTACATTAAAAATTTACATGCATATAATGCTCCAATTGCTCCTGCTAATTTTTATAAAGGTAGTTGGTCCTATCCCATTCGAGATTATATTATCCATATTGCACATATTCCGTCACTCTACTACTGTTCACGTCAGTAGAAATTTCGGTAGCACCTCCCCATAGTTCTCCAAGTATACATGTTCATTAACAGGGATTGTGACCCTACGAACAGTATACCCGAAGAACAGTAGAGGAAGACACTGAAACTTCATACTACACGTGTTCAGTAGGAGTAACAAGAATGTGCAATACAGATGATATAATCCCAAACTGTCCACACTGGACAATTCAGGAATTAGTGCACACCTAAATGTACACTAATTCCTGAACGTGTCTACGGTTATTTATGCAATGTCACACATATGCATTCAAAAACCACATGAATCTTATATATACTGAATATGTTAGAATTAGTAATGTTAAAAACATTCGGAAGTCTTATATTGTTGAACTAGATAGAGATTTACAGAATATGTTGGTGCACCTACCGACATACGTACACAACGAGGGAGAATGATCTTGAAGAAATGTCTAAACTTTAGTCTAATTACTTAACTGTCACAAACTTTCTGGCCTTTACAACTCTCAAGGCCAGAGAGACTTTGAGAGTCAAGCAATTTGATAAACATTTCTTCGAAATCATTTTCCCTCGTTATATAATATTAACGAGTTATTATATAAATTTTACCCCTCTAAGTTGTTATGGTCCATAATATTATAACTAATTGATACTTATTTATTTGTTAAGTTACTATTACTATATTTATTTATTATACTATAAGTTGTAATTTTCACAATATTATAACTAGTTTATACTTAGTTTTATCCCTCTAAGTTGTTATAAGTCTAATATTATAACTAGTTTATACTTATTTATTTATTAAGTTGAAAATTTTGTATTTATTTATTATACTTAGTGTTATCCCTCTAAGTTGTTATAAGTCCAATATTATAACTAGTTAATACTTATTTATTTATTAAGTTAAAAATTTTGTATTTATTTATTAGACTTAGTGTTATCCCTCTAAGCTGTTATAAGTCCAATATTATAACTAATTAGACTTATTTATTTATTAAGTTGAAAATTTTGTATTTATTTATTATACTTAATATTATCCCTCTAAGTTGTTATAAGTCCAATATTATAACTAGTTGATACTTATTTATTTATTAAGTTGAAAATTTTGTATTTATTTATTATACTTAGTGTATTATACCTCTAAGTTCAACAAATAAAATCTCAACATAACAAAATATTTCTAAACATATTCATTCATCAATAACAATATTCACAACATTTAAAATCCTCACAACATTCCAACAACAATATAAATAAACATTTCACAATATTATTTCCACATTTCAAAAACACAATTATTTCCATATTTCAACAACACAATTATTTCCACAACAAAATTTTCTAAACCTTACAATATTTCAACAACAATATTCATAAATATTTGTATTCATCAATAAACACAATAAACTCACAAAAGTCCATTATAATTATACTTAATAAACATATAATAATCATATGCATCTCATATATATCCACATCCCTCTAAGTATCTAAACCTCACAATATTTTCACAACAATATATTATACATATTAATTCATCAATAAACACCATAAACTTAAAAAATATTCATAAAATTCATATACAGTAATATATGATATTTCTAAACTATATAGTAATATTTTCACAATATTAACACAAGTCCAATTTATAAACCTTAATCACAACATTTAAAATTCAAGACACAACAATATTCATAAACATGCAATATTGTACTTAATAAACAATAATCACAACAAAATTATCTAAACCTCACAATATTTCGACAACAATATATTATACAGATTAATTCATCAACAAACACCATAAACTCACAATATATTCACAAAAATTCATAAAAAATAATATTTCTAATTAATCTATAACATAATATTTTCACAATATTCTCACCACAAAATTCATAAACATAATAACTAAAGTTTAGAAATATACCTAACACTTTTTAATATCCTCTTAAAAAATATAAGCTTTGAAGTTGCCAAAATATATTATAGTTACTATATATATACTATATTTAAAACATATAAATAGTTACTATTATATATTAATGTTATTAATATATTATAGTTACTATATATACTATATTTAAAACATATAAATAGTTACTATTATATATTAATGTTATTAATATACTATAGTTATTATATATATACTATATTTAAAAAATATAAATAGTTACTATTATATATTAATGTTATTAATATATTATAGTTACTATATATATACTATATTTAAAACATATAAATAGGTACTAGTACATATTAATGTTATATAATATTTATTAACGTTCCAACGTTTCATTCCATGTTGGAACGTTAATACAGATAACGTTCGAATGTTAACTGTATATAAATCCAAAACCAAATGCCCAAACCTCATTTCTCCGTTTTCCTCCGTTTCGACGCCGCACTCCTCCGTCCCCGCCGCCGTCAAACTCCGCCACAACCGTCACTAAAAGGTACGCATCTCTATTTTATCTAAAAGTAGATATTTTATTCATCGATTTCGATTGATTTGTATTAAAACCGAAACCCGTGGTGGCTGGATTTTCAACTCGATTTTCCGGCCACCATGGGTTACCATTGGCTAAAAGGTCACCGTAGAAATATTCCTTGAAGTGTATACTTCATTTCTACGGTGTCCTTTCGGCATTTAGCCCAGTAGAAATAGGATTTGGAGCTTTCGAGAATGACTGAGTTGACTCAGCCATTTCGTCTCGTAACGTTCGAATGTTACACCAATACGTTTGAATGTATGCCGTTTCAAGTTCCTAATGGTTGGCCTTCCACGTCCAGACATATATTTTATACGTCCGGACATTACTACATTTACGTTCGATAGTGTAATTGAACGTTCGGACGTAAGTTTTTTTAATTTTTTAAATATTTTTAACAATTTAACGTCTGAAAGTATATTTATAACGTTCGAACGTATAACATTTAAATTTATGATACGTTCTATGTTCAGACGTTTAGTTAAACATTCGAACGTTAGTAATATAAGTCCGACCGTTTCATTGTAACGTTCAGACGTATATTTTCTATGTTCAAACGTTAATGCAAATCAGCTTAATATTAAGACAAATATGCATCAATAGTACTCACAATTTTGTTTCATTTTCTATTTTCAGGAGATGGCTCATCCTTTGCATTCAAGGAAACGAGGGAGGGAAGGAGCCACTCAAGACACTGTTCGGATCGGGTCTCATACTATTATGGTCGAGCGAGAGGCCCTGATCAACGAGTTCGACGAGCTCACCTGAGAGCAGACCAACCTGAGAGATGTCTTCCTCAGTAGAGGCTAGGGAAATATCTGCACATTGAGGGGTAAGGCATATCCCTCTAGGTTCAGGAGTTATACATGGAGATGTGCTCCATGCCTCAGCACGCATCCTCTAACATCGTGACTATACGCAGTGTGATATTTGAGTTTTCAGCTGATGTCATCGCCGACCACCTCGGGATTCATCGAGGAGTTCAGACATTGACTGAGGCAGATGTACGCACTTCTGCATCATCTACTGGCCCACTTGATGCATCATCAACTAGAGATGCAGATCAGTCAGAGACCGAGGGTGCTGAGCCTTCGGCTACGGATGACGACCGAGACGAGGATTTCTACATCCTCATTGGGAGAGACCGCATGCAGCTCGAGAGGCCGAACTCCTTCCACCAAAATCATTTACTACCGTTCTTCCGCATGTTGCATCTTATAGTTGCAACAAACGTGGATCTTGTGGCACATAAGACCACATTTAGTCGGACTCAGGCATAGTTTTTGATACGGGTGGCACATGGAGATGCCATAGATTTGCCCCTCCTCATATTTGACAGGATCCGTTACGAGGCGAGCATCGTTTCCACGGACAACCTCCCATACAGTGTCCTGCTCAGCTGGCTACTACTTGCTCGAGGAGTGCCAACCCAGCCTTTAGAGCAGTCCAAAGATCAGATGAGTGCCATTGACATGACCACTCAACGACGTAGCATTGGACATGCCAGGGGACGTCGGCCACCCCCTGTAGCAGATCTAGTTCCTCCGACGCAGCCCCAGCCTAGTGTGGGGAGTAGTGGTCAGCAGCCGACCAGTACATCTACGGGAGATGTGTAGCCTACTTGGGTTGATGCAGTGATCTCTCAGCTGACTGCGCATATCGGTCGTTTGATCGATGAACGGCTTGCGCCTCTAGAGGCGTCTGTAGCAGAGATGCCACACCGTGTACATATCCTCAACGACAAGGTTGATACCTTGACTGAGGAGGTACGGGCCTCTACGACTTTCCTGGACGGAGATATTATCTGAGTGTTGTTTATATTCAGTTATCATATTTTATGTATTTTGTTTTTAATATTTGTAAGGAATAATATTATTTAATATATCTATGGTTTTTTAATTACAATTCTCAATCTTCTTTAATATTATATTTTTCAACTTCAATATTAAATCACTGCACTTCAAATATACATAAACATAAATATATATTTAAATATGTATATATAAATATATACATATTTATATATATAAACATAAGTTTATATATATATAAACATAAATATTTAAAATATATATAAATATATAATTATATTTTGCAAATTGTGTATACATAAATGTATACAAATCAATTTTTTAGACTTGTATCCAAATTATGCAATATAAAAATCACATAAATTTAAAATTAGAACATATTTAATTTAAATTTATAAGTAACGTTCGGACGTTAATTACTAAGGTTCGAACGTTTGCACCAAAAAATTTCACGTTCGCACGTACGTAACCACACGTCCGAACGTAATTTTCTCATTCGTTGGAACGTAAAAAAAATCTCATCCGTCTTTAGTGACGATTTTCAAAAACCGTCACAGAAAATACTTTTTAGTGACGGTTTAGGGACTGTCACAAATTCCTAACTGTCACTAAAAACCAAATGTGTTGTAGTGCCTCTGCGGTGTACAACGTCTCAAATTAACCGATACAGCAGAACTCATCTTGACTTGACTCCTCCAGGATACAACAGCCCAACTGATCGTCATATAGCCCGAATCAGCTATGCACAAGTGGTTGAGCCCAAAGCCTCACTCAAAGAACACCTTTCTATAATCTGGAAAATCTCTCAAAAAATATATACATGCGTCGTCTTTCTATTTTATTCAAAGGAAACACAATGTTTGGTCTGATAGAGAAAAATAATAATATTACTTTACAACCAATACCATACCATATACGCCAACCTCTATTCAATTAAAAAAAGAAAGATAGACGTTAAACAAAAGATTCAGAATTGGACAATCAAAAGAATAAAGACACCCAAATTAATATAAATAAAACGGCTTAGCAATTAACACATAAGCCTAGAACCGGTAAGAAATAAATTGAGAAAACTAATGATAAAAAAAAAAAAAGGTTTCAACTCCACAATGGTCAAACATAGTTTTTTTCTTTAAAAACCGTTGCTACCTCTGTAATGTACATTAACTCTTGAACCATAAAAGCTATGAACGGATTAGGAATAAAACCATGTTAATGATCATTCTCAATTTCTAATGCTACCGTAATAGCACTAAAAAAAAAAAAAAGTTACCAATAAAAAATATTTATTAAAAAATACCAACATTCTCCCACTATTTTTTAATAATAATAAAAAATAATAATATAAGAGAGATACTTCCAGACAAATAATTATTATTATGCATCATGAAGGTGTGCTCTGCATTGAACCCTCACTTAGTAAAATAACAACATTTACTCCAAAGTCAGTAGTGGTCTCAAACTTGAAATATCATTGCTTAGGGGAAATAAAGAATTATTATTCACACATAGTAACCCAGGTATTGACATGGGCTTTATTAGCCAGCACATTACAGCCTTGTACTAATCCTGGTTTCATGAGTGTATTTGAAAATAAACCCAAATCTCATAGAGAGCGGCCCCACTCTCATACTCACATGGGTGAAATATGTCAATGGTGCTTCTGTAATTCTTACACCCTACTCATAAGAGCTAAATAATTTCATTAAGAGTTTCTCCAAAAACTCATCCTTCACAACATTACAGGATAAATGCACTCACATCATAGGAATGAGAAATAAAATGTAGTGCATTTCTTACGACCATCATATGATTCGTTTTTTCCATTGAACCCAGTTCTCAAGATCTCTGGTCCCCAGGTTGGGTATCCTCATACATGGCTCTTGAATTATGGGTTTTAATCTCATTCCCCTCGGTGTATTCCAGATCATTTCTCTTGTCAAAACTTTGTTTAGTAGATCCACATTAATTACACCATCAGTAAAAAAAATCTCACAGTACTATATTTTTCTTCTAATAGATCTGGATTTACCGTTATTATAATGGTTTTGTATTCTACCAAATATAGTAGTACTATTACAACGAATTAATTGATTTTTTTTCATAACAGAATAAATCTCTCAACATACGGCAGCCAAAGTATGCAATAATATTGCACTTAAAATCATAAAACGGCTTGATATTTATCCAAATTCAACCCAGAATAGTAAAATTAAATCTTAACGTTCAAAGGCTTTCTCCACGATTAATACCATAAAAGTTTTACAGAAAGGAAATGGCAACTGATTAAATCGACCCGTTCGATTTAAATAAAAAACTGCTGCATTGTTAAAATTCTCGTAAATTGCGTATGCCAATTACCAAAAAGGTTGATAACATTCAGCTTTACTCCCAAAAGTTCAGAGAAAAAAAAATTGAAGAAAACATTAGGGGCTAAATCTTTTTAAAATATTATCTTCTAAAAAACTTAACCCCCACTAATTTTGAATTTTCAAAAGAAATTTTCTTTCTCATAGAAAAATAAACCTTAGTCAAAATCACTTTATTCCAATATGAAGAAAAATGAATTGCAATTTATTATTCCATATTAAAGAAAGACATAAGCATGTGTGCCAAAAAATTTAAAAACTAATACACATAAAGAGAAACATCATATGCTTTATTTTCAATATTCAATTTAAACATCACATCACAAGCATAGCCCTTGCCCACAAAACTCCATTTTTTGTAATTACATATTGATCAGATTCCATAGTTTGTTTGAAACCCGCCTTGTTAGGTAAAAAACTCGACATCAAATTCTTTCTCATAGACGGTGTACAGAACACATATTTGAGCATCAATATACGTCCAGAGGTGAATTTCAGCTCAATCTCACCACTCCCAAGAACCTCAGTTTTACTTGAATCACCAAGCATTATAGTCTTCTCTTCTTCAAAAGAAGTAAAATTTTTGAACCAATCTTTATCATAACAGACATGCCTATTGGCACCAGAATCTACCCACCACCCTCTAACAAACTGAACCAAGTTTATGTCTGTGAGCATTGCTACAAACGGCTCCTCAGTTACGTTTACTTGATGATTATTTTCTTGCTTCGGGAACTTACAAATTCGAGCAAAGTGCCCAATTTTGCCACAGACAAAACAAGCTTGATTCTGTGAAGGGGGTCCTTGGTTCTTATCATTTTGGCTTTGAAAACGCTTTTTGTGAGGTCTACTAAATTTTTTGAAATCTTTTCTTTGCGGTTTCAAAAAACTATTTCTTGTATTTTGACCTTTGGGCAAGCTACCATTTTCAGAAATTAAGTTTACCTTTGTCATGGAATCCTCATTACCATTTTGAAACACCAATTCATCTTGGCCTCTTGCTTCCTCCTCTACATGAATACGTGTAATTAAGGTCTTCAAAGATGTCTCCTTTTGTTTATGGCACATCGACTTTTGAAACTCCCTCCACGAATGTGGTAGTTTGTCGATGATGCCACAAATAATTAGATTGTCTCCAATCTTGATGCCTTCAGTTCTAACTTCAGCTACAACTATTTGGAAATCTTGTGCTTGCTCCACAACGGATTTTTCAACTACCATTTGATATTGAAAGAAGCGACTTGCTGCATATATCTTCACTCCAGCTTCTTCCATATCATATTTACTCTGTAAAGCTTTCTAAATTTTCTTTGCAGAGGTGTAAGTAGTGTTGTAGTAATCATAAAACTGATCAGCAAGACAATTAAAAAGATAACATCGACAGTTATACTCATCTTTGGTATATTTTTCAATCTTTTCTTTGTGAGTTTTCATTTGTGCTTCAGTCATGTTCTTGGTAGTGATCTTGCTAGGATTCTTTGCAGTGAGAACATAAGAGACATTAAGAAGTCTTAGATAGAAGGGCACCTTGCACTTCCATCTCTTGAAATTAACTCCTTTGAACTAGAAGGGCTTGTTGAGATCTCCAATGCTTTCCGTAGATTTTTCCATTGTAGGCTCCATGTTGAATCTCCTTAACGTGGTTTTATTCCTAATCCATTAATAGCTTTTATGGTTCAAGAGTTAATGTACGTTACAGAGGTAGCTACGGTTTTTAAAGAAAAAATTCATGTTTGACCATTGTGGGGTTGAAACGTTTTTTTTTTTTTTTTTTTTATCATTAGTTTTCTCACTTTATTTCTTACTGGTTGTGGGCTCGTGTTAATTGCTAATCCATTTTATTTATATTAATTTAGGTGTCTTTATTCTTTTGATTGCCAAGTTCCGAATCTTTTGTTTAACGTCTACCTTCATTTTTTAAATTGAATAGAGGTTTGCGTACATGGTTTGGTATTGGTTGTAGAGTGATATTATTATTTTTCTCGATCAGACCAAACATTGTGTTTCCTTTGAATAAAAGAGAAAGACGAAGTATGTATATATTTTTTGAGATATCTTCCATATTATAGAAATGTGTTCTTTGAGTAGAGTTTTGGACTCAACCACTTGTGCAGAGTTGGTTCGGGTTATACGACGATCAGTTGAGCTGTTGTATCCTGGAGGAGTCAAGTCAAGATGAGTTCTGCTGCATCGATTAATTTGAGACGTTGTACACCGCAGATGGCTTGAATCTCCTTAAAGAGAGCGATATTTCCGTACTTTAGTCCAAACTAGCTTCATTTTAATTTTAATTTAATTGTAATTTTTATTATATTATTGTGAATTTCACCAACACTTAACATATCTTTTGAACGCATAATTGCTCCTGATATTTTTCAGTAGTCATTATTCTAACAAAGTTCCTTTGATAAATCATTAAAATTTACAAATCCAAAAAATAATAAAAACCATAAAATAAAGACTTGAAATAAGAAAATAAACTTAGAAATAAAACATTAAAAAGTAAATACTTAAAAAAATGGCAGGGAATGGTGTGTCTCCCTCTTTAAGCTAAACCACGAGTCTCCCTCTATCCTCGTCCTCTTTTTTAGGAAAAAATTCTTATTGCATAGTTTGATTTTTTTAATATTTTAAATTTATACTTATTTTGAGCTTTTATATTATTTTTTCTATGTATTTTCTTTAATGTTTTAACTTTTCCTGTTTTATTACCGGAGTTGTAACTTAGAGACCATGTTCTTACAACCACAAATAGCAATAAAGTTCTATTCAGAAGTAAATAGAGCAATATAATTTAAGCCAATTATATATTGCCCGTTTGAATAATTTCTTTTTATTCTTTTGTTCAATAATTGCAATGCACCCCAAATGGACTCTGGTTGGGAGGGTTATAAGCCACACATGTACGTTAAATAAATAAAAAATGAATGAGTAAGCAATTTTTTTTAATTCAACTAAAATCATTTCATAACAATGAAAGTTCAAAAAAGGTCTTAAAAGAAGTCCTTTCGAAAATATTCACAAAACATTATACTGAAAAAACTAATACAATATTATTCAACCCACTCTTAAAAAAATCATCTTTTACTTTTCCCTATTCTACTTCAAGTGAAATCAATATATAGTAAAAACTGTATTCATTTTATAGCTCATTCTTCCTCGTACAACTACCCCACTATCTCATTGAGGCTTCTATCGCGGTCATATTCTGGAATGAAATCATTCATTCAGTTCTTTTTCATAACAAGTGGCATCAGATATATTAATAGAATGAGTAAGCTCAACAACTCACTACAAGAAATTGTAGTTTTAGGGATGAAAAAATTTTGTCTCTAAAAGTAATTATTAGAGACAAAATTAAAATTTCATCTCAAAAAATGGATGAATTTATAAAACCGTTCAAACGGCTTAAAAACCCGATTTTAAGTGACGAATTAGGTCATCTCAAAATGTCAAAACCGTTCAAATGATCAAAAATATGTTCGAACCTGGAATTAATGTTCGTTTGAATGGTTTATACTTGGTTTGAATGGTAATATTGGCGGGGAAGTAATTTATTATGGCGGAGAAAGTTCAAATCTGTTCAAATGGTAAAGATTTGGTGGGAACCTTTGGCAGGAAGGTTGCAAGCTCGTTCGAATACAACATTTATGCATTCGAACGGAACATTTGGTGGGAAATTAAATTAAAATTGGCGTGAATTTTTTTTAAACCTTGTTTGAATAGAACATAAAATATTTACAAATTCATAAATTAATTTATAACTATTTGAATATTTAAATTAATTATACAAAATACAAATAGTCACGATTGTCAATATAAAAATGCATATTAATGCTAAAAAAATATATACACTACTGGGTCATATCGTGTAGCACCGCCTCGACTCCAGCAATGCGTACCTCAATATCAATCACTCGAGACATGAGTTTCAACTCAATCTCTGCGAGGGCGACCCAGACTGCATCAATGATCTCTAATGTTTGTGCGTGCATCTCTGCACTAACAATATCTGCAATCTCCTCACGAGTAGCACTGTGTGATGCACCATGTGCAGATGCCTCACTATATACGCCCTATGCACCTCCCTGAGTATCGACCGCCTCTATAGTGGGTGCACGAATACGAAATCTGGAGTGTCCGATGCTACGAGACAAGGTCGTCGAGTTGATCAGTCTAACTCCTTTTGCTAAAAGCAATCGTGTGAGCATGACTCCAAACGACAATATATCTGTCATAAATTTTTTTTGATAAGTATAAGTATTATATATATATAAAGGAGTAACCAAGTATATTGAATAAAATAAAACTCTACATGTCGTAATATAAGTGGTCTCTGATTGAAATCTAGCAAATATATATCTTGCTAGGTCGATAGGCACCCCGCGAGCGACCCATAACATAAATCGTGCTCGGTCCATGCTCACCTTAGTCTTGTGCAGTCGAGGATCAATGTTGTTGGCTATTATAATGTTCATGATCTTGAAAAACTAGATAAGTCCACCTGTTTGATGCTATTGCTCACATCATAGAAAAGAGCATCTGGACCCACAACCAACTGACGAACCTCATGATCAGCGAGGCCATCGATCTCCCCATTGCCTGCAGGTGTAGACTCTCTAGGCACCACGTTAGGATATGCAGTGGACAGTCAAGGGATACCTAGAAAATCAGCAACTGCACCAACTGAAAAGCGTATAGTTATGCCTCGGATGGAGAAAGTGTATGCGTCATCCTCCTGGCTGGCATGACCAAGTTCTTTATAGAACTCAGATACAATATTGATGTAGGAAACTATCTTGTCTGTCCCTTCATCCTTCTGATCGATGATCCGTGTCCAACCACAATCCAAAAAGACAGATGCGAGAGAATGTCTCGCCCACAGAAGATCCCTAAAATCATCTATCTTCACCTTCCTGCCCAACAAAATAGTCATCTCTCGGACTTCTTCACTAGATGATTTCCCTGACGCAACCAGCTTCTTTCCCTGAGAAGCCATTGAAATGACGCTAAATTTATGATATAAAATTAAGGACAATGATTACAAAATATCATAATTATAATTAGATCAAGGTAATTATATCTATCAAAGAAATAAAAAAATTGCACCATTCAAATGCTTAACAACATGTTCCAACGGTATATAGCGCGTTCGACCGGTCATAAATATACATTTGAATGTTCATAGATTGCCGTTCAAATCGTCTAATTGTGGTTCGAATGAAAACCATTTGTATGCTGTTCAAACGACGATTTCTGGTTTGAAATCGTCAATGGTTGATTCGACTCAGCCATTGCCAAAACGGTAAATCTACGGTTTAAAAATGTCGTTTTTCCTCCCACAACAAAAATGAAAGGCCGGAATGACCATAGAGTCATCCCGTCCTCGATTTCGAAATGGGGTTTTTTTCAAAACCCCATTTTCAACCCATTTAAAACATATTTTAGGAGAAATTAATTGGTAAAAACGGTTGGGAGAGGACATACCTATTGCGGGTTGGAGTGGTGGTGGATGGTGGCTTCGACAGCGGAGTTTGGCATCTAGTGGCATTGGAGCGGTGGAGTGGCAACGAGAGTGGGTTTGGTGCGTTCTAAAGGCGCTAGGTCTGGACACGATGCCTAATATATTTTTTTTTCAGTTCGAACGGTTAATAATGCCGTTTGAACTCATTCCAAAAATATTTTATTTGTTCGAACGCTTACGAATGCCGTTTCAATGGGNATTGCGGGTTGGAGTGGTGGTGGATGGTGGCTTCGACAGCGGAGTTTGGCATCTAGTGGCATTGGAGCGGTGGAGTGGCAACGAGAGTGGGTTTGGTGCGTTCTAACGGCGCTAGGTCTGGACACGATGCCTAATATATTTTTTTTTCAGTTCGAACGGTTAATAATGCCGTTTGAACTCATTCCAAAAATATTTTATTTGTTCGAACGCTTACGAATGCCGTTTCAATGGGAAAAAAATATTGCGTTAGTTATTATTATATTTGTTATATAATATAGTATATATACATATACTACTTATAAATAATACTTATACTACTTATATACTATTTATACTTAATTATTATATACTTATATTTATACTAATACTTATATACTACTATAATATATAGTTATACTTACATATATATAGTTATATATATACTACTATATAATTATATACTACTATATATATAACATACTTATATAGTTATACTTATATATATATAATTTGTTCACTTATATTATAGTTAGATATACAACTAGATCTAGTAAAAAATGATATAAAACTATATCTACTTATATAGTATATACTTATGCTAATATCATATAATATACTTATATATTTAATATACTGATATAATATACTCTTATGTAATATGCTTATAATACTTATATGGGTGTACTATATAAGTATATAGTCTTGTACACTACTATATCCTTATCTTCTACTATATATTTAGACTTATATATATTCTTAACTTATATTATACTTATTAACTTATACTTATATATATTGAACACATAAATATTAAGTGTTCTATATACCTATACTTTTATATATATAGTAATAAAATTAGATATATATATCTTACATTCGAACTGCCTATTATTACTGTTTGAACGGGTTAATTACCTCTTTGAATGGAAATTTATAGCGTTCGAAGTATATAATATGTTGGCGCCATTACTAAGCTGTGGTGGGATCAATTTGTGCCATATTACACTTTCAATTATCCGTTCGAACAACTATAATTGACGTTCGAACGGATGTGCGCTGAATTGATCAGGAGGGAAATGTTTCCCGCTTCCCTGTTTTCGGGTTCGAACGGTTAGTAAATTACGTTTGAATGGGAAAATAAGAAATAAGATGTCCAGAAGCACAAACCTGCTGACCATTTCCGCTTAATTTTTCTTGAGATTGAGAGAGCGTGAGGAGGGAGACCGTGAGAGATCAGACCGTGAGAGGGATCGTGAGACATCAACTCTTTCTTTCTCTTCAAATTGGTAAGTTCTTTTACTTTATTATTCTCTTTTCATGTGATTGTTTTATTAAAAAAACTCAAATTTATGTTCTCTTAAACTCAAATTAGTTATTTTCTTTTCTGTTTTTGAACAAAAGATTAAGGTTAGAAGAATATATTTGTGTTTGGACGTGGGAATGTATTTGTGTTTTTGACAAATATGAAAATATATTTGTGTTTGTACAATGTTTGTGAAATATGCATCCTATGAGTTTGTGTTTAACTTATGAATGTGTTTTCTGAGATTGTGTTTGGCTCTGTTTTGCGTTTGGAATCTAGGTTGTAACCGTTCGAACACAATGATTTCCTGTTCGAACGCGTTATCATATTCGAACAGATCTTGAAGTGTTCGAACGGGTGTGCTCCTATGTTGTAATACTTAACTCAAATTTAATAGTTTGGAGATAATTTATTAAAAACTATAAGGTATAATTAAAATATAAGAAACATAAGATGGACATTAATACTTTAGAATTAATACATTAAAGATAATTTATTAAAAGCTATAAGATATAATTAAAAAATAATTAAATTTAAATTATAATTAATACTTTTAAAATAAGAAACATAAGATTTATGCATAACTTAAATTGGAATTAATACTTAATAGATAATGGGGTTAAAAGCAAAACTGTATAATATAAAAATAAGTAAATTTAAATTATAATTAATACTTTAAAAATAAGAAACATAATAATACTTAAATTAGAATTAATACTTAAAAGATAATGGGGTTAAAAGCTATAAGGTATAATTAAAAAAGAAGTAAATTTAAATTATAATTAATCCTTAAAAAACAAGAAACATATGAATTAGAGAGTGATTAAATAATTATTAATACTTCTACTTATACTTATATATATTATTGGTGATTTGGAATGTGATAGTTGTAGGAGTTGGTTTACTAGTGGCTTGGTTTACTAGTCAGGAGCTAGATGGATTTCAAAGTTTTTTTTATATGCAATTGAACCTTAGACCCGTTCAAGAGTTGTTGTAATACCTGAGTCCTACTACGTAGATCCTTACGTCATTTTATTAACTCCTAAGTTAAATATTTTGAGATGAAGACTTTTATTATTTTATTTTAAGATGAGCATGCTTTATTTTAAAATGGGATTTATTAAAATAAGTCAAGGGTATGATTTTAAGACTTTACAATATTTTCATTTAAGCTCTCTAATTTTATTTATTCAAGAAATGACCCAAACCCTCTCCACCATAGGATGGGTAGGTAAGGAAAATATCTCCTCACACTTAAATCCCCACCGTCCATCTCCCTAGCTTATGGGATAAGCTTTGACTAACCAATGGACCTTTTTCTCCCTTGGACTCGTAAGCGAGCTATTGAATTCCTTTTCCTTCCTTTTCACCCTTCGGTTCTAAAGCAAGCCAAGAGAGAAAATTTCTCAAGCCCTAAGTGAAGCCCCTTCATTCACACGAAAGACCCTCTCAGTTTCCTCTAGCTTGAACGATTTCCTCTTCCTTCTTCATGCCTATTTCTTCCCTTCCCAAGCTTAAGATCCAACCAAAATTTTTTCAAGGAGAACGATTTTGCAGTCGTGAATATTCAGATTTCCTCTTCCATTTCTTGTTTGTTGCTTGTTCCCGTGTCTTGAAAGGGAAGCCAAGTTAGGTAATGCTCTTATCCTCAAGATTTCTTGCAGATTGAAATAGTGATAAGCAAACTTGTGCCTTGTATTTGGGGTTTTTGAATTTTCTGTGCTGGCCGATTGTTGTGTGGTAGTTTCTAGACTGATTTCTTATTTGTTTCCTCTAATATTTGTTCTAATTGGGTGGTAACCGAGTAGAGGAATGATAACTCTTATCTGTTATGCTTTGTTTTCGTTTCCAGCCTTGTGTTTTTGCAAGGCATTTTGTTGTAGTCCTTCCTTGTATTTGCTCAAGTTTAAGCCATGTTTTAATTATGTTAAGTCTTGTCTTTATGGTTAAATTAATGGAGTTGAGGTTTATAATTTAAGACATACTTTCTTCAATGTTTATGGCCTAAGTAAGCCACTAAGAATTTTAATTAAACTAGTAAGCTTGCTTTGTGAATTCTGAGTTGCCGAGTGTTGTATCCATTATTTATGCCATGTTTAATTTTAATGAAATATGCTACTTAAACTATTAAATATTGCTTGTGTGATTAGATTATAGCATAGTTGGTTTAGGTATAGGAGATTAAATTTTACATAATATATTAGGATATGTAAAGCTGTCCAAGTACCCCTAAGCCTATGTCATGCCACGCCTTGTCTTGATGGAAAAATAGCCCATTCACGTTGTCCCTCATTTGGTTAAATTCTACCTAACCCGAGAGTCCAAAATATTGATAAGCTAACCTTTTTATAATGAGGGACCACAAGTTGATTTAAAGGGGCATGGTTCCTAAGCCTGTCTAGCCTACTTGAGATGCCTAAATCTATTTTAAAGCCCATTGTTGTCAATTTCCAGATTTTATCTCTTAATGTCCATATCCCAAAGTGAACTTGAACCAAAGAGACCTTGCTTGAAGCCTATGAATTCATTAACTACTTTTCATGTAAGCTTTTAAAATAGCCTTTCCATGGACAACTAGCATGTCTTAATATTTAAGTTATTTATCTTGTAAGTCAAGGTGAGGAGTCGTCATTTGGGTTAATGCTAACCATAGAAGGGGCGTTAGATTGTAGTATCGTGGCTTTCTCTTTTAATGGAAAGGCTAAAGAATATTGTATGAGTATTAACATGCTTATGCTATTTATTGGAATAAGACCTATATTGACATTGGAAGTATCGAGGAGCATAGAGGTAAGTAGCTATGACTATGCTTCTTACATCGAGTTCTCTTTATGAAAGAATGTTTCTCTCTTTTATTGCAAATGTTCTTCTAAAGAAAATAGTAAATGAATATAGTATGTACAAGCCCTTTCTTGATAGCCCTTGTTAAGCACCCTATTGATTATAATTGTGTGTATGTGTATAAGGTAATGCATGCATGAAAGTTCTAAATCATGATATTTTCATACATGCTCTCTCAAGAGACTTATGATTATTCCTATATGTAGTATAGCATGAAAATGTATCTTGTTCATAAAAATGCATGTGCATCGAACTAAGAAAGATGATGAAAATGTTTTGATTGCAAAGGAAAGGAAAGGAATGTCTCATGCCTTATACTTTAAGCGATGCTTTAAATGATGCGAAGAAAGTGTTTTAAAATATCCCTATGAATTGACGCTTTAAATGTTCCTGAGAACTGACGTTTTAAAATGTCCATGAGAACTAACGTTTTAAAATGTCCCTGAAAATTGAACATACGGTATTACTGTAAAGCCTCATCTTATAATACGAACTACATACCACTAAACTCTACATATTTCTATCTAAAATTGATATAACTATTATAATTTTTATTGATGTAGGTTATATCGAAATATGGTGACAATTTAGAAGAAATCTCACCAGAACTGTATGCTCTGGCACATGGTCTGTCCAGGAGGGCCATCCAATACTCAGGATGTTTGGTGTGTAGATATAGATTTCACATAGCTGACAGAGAGCGATATAGGAAAATTAAAAATTGTGGAGTAGTTATCGAAGGAAGCCATGGGGATGATAACATTGACTTCTACAGAATTGTGGAAGATATCATAGTGTTAAAATACGTGGGGGGGGATATATGGTTTGGTTGTTTAATTGTAATTGGTGGGATGTCTCCTAGGTTGGGAGTGCATAACGATGAATATTTTTTGAGTGTCAATATATCTCACACATGGTAAGAGGACGATCCTTTTGTTTTCGCTTGCCAAGCGAATCAAGTTTTTTATTTAGATGATTCGAAGTACGGGAACCCATGGCTGGTAGTGGAGAAGTTTGCATCAAGAAATGTATATGATTACATTCTAGAGGTAGACGAACCACATGAAGAAGATGATAGTCCAGCATATCAAGAAAACGAATCAGACATCAATCTATTTATTGATCTAAGCCAATATGACATGGTCCCATTGTGGAGGATGTTCAACCTGAAGTAATTGAGGGTGAAATGTCGAAAGAAGATTAATCACCTGAAGTGTCTAGTGAGGATGAGAGTGACTGGTTCAGCAAAAACGATAGTGAATGAATTTCAAACATATATTTTTGTAAATATCATTCTTATAAATATCCGTAACATTTGTTTGACATATAATTTATTACAATTTCCAACAAATATGCCTCCCAAACACAAAACAACACGTACGCCATCCGCATTCATTATCGACTCCCCATGCGGTTCACCTGCCATAGATAGTGGGCCAACATCACCAAACCCAGAACAAGGTATATAATATCAAATTAAATACTACATTTTATGCTTGATTTAAGTAATATATATATTAAATAAAAATAATTTAATTCAAATATATGCTTTAATTACTGTATATATAGCTGTCGTAAGCCAGCATCAAGGTCGAGGCATTACGAGGGGTGTCTATATAGAGAAAGTAAGGAAAGTGAGTAAAATAAAAGTTGATATTCCTGATGATCACACCGGTGGCTCCGGAGATTCGACAGCGTGGCTTGCTTCTTATGTTGGTTCACTTACTCGCACATATGTATCGATTGCTACGTTCTCCTGGTCTAAAGTTCCCTAAGATGTGAAAGACCACATAAAAAATCATTGCTCGGTAATAAATTACATTCCAAGCAACTAAGTATATAACATGTTAATTTAAAGTTACTTTGTATTTATACTAATTGTTTATAATTTTTGAAATGATGAGTTTGAGCTTAAATTTGGCTGATGAGAGGATTGATTAACAGTTGAGGAATTGATGTCAAATGCATTCCAGAGGTACAAGAGTCGATGCCATGTACACTATAAGAAGTTCAGTAGTACAATAGAAGCGCGCCAAAATCCATTCCAAATAATGCCACCAAATGAATGGGAGAAGATTTGTGATATGTTTGAAGATCCTACTGATTTAGCAACGGAGTACTGTGAACAAAGCAAATAGATCAAATTTAACGATACACCATCATGCGAGTTCTCAATCTTTTCATCGTTTGTCTAACAAAATGGTAAGTTATTCTAATCCCATTTAAATATTAACATATAATACACTTTTATGATTTAGTTTTAACATAGATTTTCCTTTTCCAGAAAGAAGAAATTCCTGTTGACTATGATCTAACTCAATTGTATGCTAAAGCACATAAAAATCGTGATGGTGTTTGGAGCAGTCCCGAAGTAGAGGCAAATTATGTAAGTTTAAATTTCTTTAATTCTATTGTCTAATAATATTTTTATTACTTATACTAACTTTAATGTTTTTGTTTCTGTAGGACAAGATGATATCTCTTAAGGAAACTGCTACGGATCTATATGATGCATGATATGTCAACGATGCTCAGATCTTTTCTCAAGTTCTTAGATCACGTTCTAGATATTTGAGGGGCTTAGGACATTGCATGAAACCATCCTCAACATCATCATCCTCTTCTTGAGCCAGATCGAATGAGGACAAGACTAAGAAATTGGAGGAAACAACACTTGAGATAGAACGATTGAGGTCTAAGGAAAAAGAATTGCTGACCCGATTAAATCAAGCAGCAGATCTTGAGGCGAGATTAGAAGAGAACATGCACAAGAGATTGGGGACAGAGGTACAAAAAGCTATGCTTGAACAATTGTAGTCAATTATGTCCCAAAACCTTATGCCACCACCACAATCTTAAAATTTATTTTTTCTTTAACTGTGTTTCTATTATGATATTCCAAAACATTTGAACAATTGTGATGTTTGAATTACAATTTCTGTAATATTAGTATTTTATTTTTAATTAAATTTTGTACTATATGATTAATACCGTTCGAACATCAATTACCTTTATTAAATCCATTCGAACAAAAACAAGCCCATTTGAACACAAAATAACGTGTTTGAACGACTACCGTGAAATATAGTTCGTACGCCCGTTCGAACAATAAAATATTTGTTCGAAAAACATTAATTTCCAAAATCCCGTTAGAACAGAAAAAATTTAGAAAATAAATAGTCGGTTCGAATATATATAATTTATGTTCGAACGCAAGTCATTTTATAAATTTATTAGTTCGAACGTATAAAATCCATTCGAATAAATATTTTTACATTCGAACGGTACGTGTCAGTTCGAACCTATATTTCTCCATTCGAAAGTATTTTTGAGACAAAAATTTTTTGTCTTAAAAAAAAATACCCATTCGAACAGGTTCGACTGGATCCGCCCAATTTCATCCCTAAAAATCATTTTTGGAGACGAAATTCATTTTTTGTCTCTAAAAACCTTTTGAGACGGTCTTTTAGAGAAAAATAGAGACGAGAATTTTTTGTCTCAAAAATCCAAATCTCTTGTAGTGTTAGTAAGTGAGATGACCATGCTAGTAGTGTGAACAAGTGTGCAAGTTATAATGTGTAACGCCCGTCCTTGAGGTGGACCTTTTTGGAAAATATTTTAGAAAATAAGACGGAAATTACCGTCCAGTTTAAAACCTTTTACAGTCCTTCTCAGGGTGCAAGACTCTACATTATAAAATAAAAAATGCTTTTATAATAAAAGGGTTTTGGAGTGGGAAATAAAATTCTTTAAAATAAAAAGACATTTTCGTACGTTAAAACCTTCATGCCTAGACCTCCGTGCTCTTTCCCTTTGGCTGTGTCCCTCCTGGGCGTACTGCCCATTTAGTTTCCTGTGAGGGGAGGGGCACACATAAAAACTAAAATGAGTCGAATACTCAGTAAGCATTACTTCATACCGTTAAAATATAGCAACATAGGTTTTCATTCATGCATTCATCATTCATACATACTATACGTACATGCATACATGCTTTCGTTAAAAACATCAGTGAATGGGGGCTTTCGTTCTTTAAAAATGCTTTTCTTTTCTTTAAAAACCTTTCCCCCGTCACTACCTTCATTTCTTGAAGAATGCAGTGCATTCATACGTACAGTTGCTTTTCTTTTCACTTTCATAGGCTAGTGCACGTCGTTATGCCCCGCTTGCTGGGGTTAGCGGCTTTTTGGGCCGATGGATTCGCCCGTGGCCACAGGTTGGAATCCCTTTCCGTTAGGGTGCAGCACTGGGTGCACTACCAGATACTACTGCCCGGCATTGCAATCTGCCGATTCATTCATTGGGTACCCCTTTCCGTTCATTCATATGACCGTTAAGTAGTTTCATACATTCATTTAATGCCACATGCCGTTCTTTTCATTCATTTCATTCATGTAAGCTCTAATGAGCTGAGGCTTTCATTCATTTCATTTTATGGGCATGAGCATTCATTTCTTTTCCTTTCATTTCTTTTCATGCTTTCATGGGAAAAACATCTTTGCATGAGAAAACATTCTTTTCGTTTAAAAAGCATGGGCTTAAACGTCATCTTTCATGGCATCGTTTAAAACATCAGTTCTCAGGGATCAGTTTTTAAAACACTTTCTTCGCGTCTCTTAAAGCATCGGTCTGAAGCGCGAGGCACGACCTTCGAAGCTTCCTTTCTTTTCTTTAGAAAATACGTACAATATCTATAATGTATAGTCATCCATTCACATGCATACAATTAATACTTTTGGGTGCATAAAAAGGGGCTTTCATGGAGGGGCCGTACATACGTATATTTCAATACTTAGCATGCTTTCTTTAAAAACATCTTTCATGTCCTTTCTTAAAGCATCTTTCATGGGAAAACAGTTCATCTTTTCTTTTTCTTATGTACTTTAGAAAAACTCTAGAAGAGCATGAACGTAACACTTACCTGGACTCCATGCAGTCCATTCATGCGCGTGTCAGATGGCAACCTACATGCATACATAACCTTAACGTTATTTTTTATCTAATGCATAAATAGCTGAACTAGAAATAAAACTATGCTTTACTTAAAACACTCTCCTTCTATCCTGTGCTCTTTCACGTTCCTTACTTATGGTAAAACTCTTGAAGACCCATTACGGTCTCTACTTCTTTCAACCTTACGTTCTACCTCGAGTGCTTACTCGCTAAGGTGAATCCATGATTCCCCTTAGGATTAATACACTAGGACCTTTGTCTCATTCTTCTCATTTACCACTTTTTGACGCATGACTTTGACTAACTAAGTCATGCGTCCCATTCTTAGACAACACTCTCATTATTACCCTCATGTACCTTAGCTCACTCTACTTCTCATGATCATCCATTCACGTCACACAACTCCAAGCCACTCTGAGGCTTGAGCACCGTGTAACCATGCTTAGGACAGATTACCCATTACATATGGTGAATCCATCCGGCAAGTGCGTCTAACCAGACAACACACGTACCTTAGTCCTTTATCCTTTAAGACCATCATTTAATACATTGGTCACGGAATTGTATGGCGAACGCCATACTCCGTTACCAACCTTCTCATAATCCGGCTAGCACGACCCTTCATGCTAGCCGTACCTCATGACAGTTCATCCCAACACTTAGTACGATGAGATTCTATCCATGAACATCTTACGTCACGCCACATAACTCGAGACTAAATCCCAAGCTATACTGTGACCCTATCACATCACCTCACATGCATCCTAACCCATCACAGTATAGCTTCATGATTGACCACGTCACTTCATGACGTTGCCCAATCATGCTTCCGCTGCACTGCTCTGATA
>QEOT01005071.1:44832-103648 GCA_003123785.1 Pterocarya stenoptera | reverse complement strand
GCAGCACAGTCCACAACCTATAATACTAACAGCACAGTCCACAACCTAGTCAACTAGCTAGCATCTAACATTTAATATAAAAAGCGAGGGATAGAGAGTTATACCGTCGATGGGATAACCTATGCGTTGCTCGCTAGCCGTCACAGCTATAACGCTGGAAGAGCGTACGGGGTGGCTACACCGCGTACAGTGGTTGTTTAAGCATTTGGATAGCTAGGTGTGGTCTTGGAAGGGCCTAAGGTGGCCTTAATGATGCTGGCAGGGAACATAACACGACAGCTCTAGCCGTGTGCAGTGACGGTCAGTCACGCGCAGTGACTATCCATCACGTGCAGTGATCAACCCACCACATAAAGTGGTGGTTTAGGCTTGGGCTAGGTTAGGGGAGGTTGCTGGTGGAGCCGTGGAGGCTCGGTGGTGGTCAACACGGTGGCTGGCCGTGCACTGTGAGGGAGCAGAGGCCGTGGGAGAGTAAGAGAGAGTGTGGGGCCGTGGGTGGCAGATCGGGGCCATGGGTGGTCCGATTGGGTTTGTGGTGGCCTAAGGATGCCGGAGAGGGTGGTCACTTGCCGTGGGTGGCGGCGTACGGCGGCGGGGGAGCCTAAACCCGTGCGGTGGAGAGGGGGACACCGGGAGGTGGAGGAGAGGCCTATTGGCCGTGGGTTCATGGGAGGAGGAAGGGGGAGACCTGAGGAGTCTCGTGGTGGTGGCCGGTGGCCGAGATGGCCGCGCACGGCGACGCTAGGAGGCTGCACAGTGAACCCGTGCGTGGGTGAGCTGTGCTCGTGCATGGTGGAGGGAGGCGGCTGCATGGGAGGGGCTGAGGCCGCTGGAGGGGGCCAGTCGGTGGCAGGGGAGGCTGCAGTGGGAGAGGTGGCGCCGGAGAACGGCGCACGACGGCGCATGGAGCACTAAGCCCATTTGGGCTTGCACCATCAAGGGAGGAGGAGGGGGGAGCGTGGGCGAGGGAGACCGGTATGGGTGGACTCGCCGGAGGGAGGGGAGGCCGGTGGTGTGGGCGGTGCAGCACGCCGACGCACGGCGGCGCCGGGCTGGGGCTGGAGCATTCGGCTGAGAGAGAGAGGCCTTCGTACGTCGCAAGCGGAGAGGGAGGAGAGAGAAAGGGGAGGGGAAAGTGAGGGAGAAGAGAGAGGGGGTTGGGTTTTTATACTAAAACCCGACTTCTGGGGGTTTATAAAATGGTCTACGATGACCCTTAAACACTGATTTAAAACCACGTAAATGTTTATTTAATTAAAAGCATTGAGAGGAATAAAGTTAGAATATTATTTAAAATAATATTCCTTCATCATTTATAAAATGATGAAGTCTTACTTAAAATATTTAAAAGAATAAACTATTAATTTAATTAAAGATTCCATCATTATTTAGATCACATAATATTTTAAATAACTGAAATCATTTATATAAAATGATTCCCACAATTATAATATTTTTGGAGCTCTTCAAAGATGTTATAATTGAGTTATTTAAAATATTCTTTAGTTAAATAATAATAGGAATCTTCCATTTAAAATACACATAACTTTAAAATATAAAGATAACTTTAGAAATTACGTAGTATTTTTAAAAACACGCCATTGGGATCTGGCACGCGTAACGGGACTCTTAGACATTAGAGGGGAGGAGCGGGCTGTCACATCACATCTGACGTAATTGTTTACGTCAGAAGAAGGAAGGAAGGAGCAGGGTATTACATAATGATAGCTTACATTGAACTGATATTATTGCACAAATAACATTCATCACATAATAATGAATGAGCAACAATGAAGAAATAGATATTTAATATGTAGAGATGAGCCTTCATCAATTAACGTGGATAGCAACACCTACAGCAATTATCAGCAAACACGTTTTCGTATTGAATTATAATGAATCATTATCCAAATAAAGGTATATTACTAATAAATGCAACAATTATTAATTTAGTTAAACCATAAATTAAATATGTGTAAATGAGTAATAATCACATAAAGAGAATATCAAATAATGCAACAAGGGTAATGATACCCTTACACCTCATTTACTATTGTTTTACTATCCAGTTGATTTTTTTTTTCCTTTTGCTATTTGAATCTAGATTAAAATTTTTTGAACATGACATTCTTGCATAATCTAGAAGAAAAGAAATTCAATTAGTCAACTTAATCATTAAAAATAAATTTAATTTTATAAAAAGTAAGCTTCTTTTACTCTTTGAGTCGATTTTTATAAAATTTAATTTAATTTTAATTAAATTACATGATTAAGTTGGTTGATTGAATTTATTTTCTTCTAGATTATGCAAGAAGTTCATGTTTTTGAATTTTTAATCCCGTTCAAATAGCAAAAGGAAAAAAAATAGTTAAGTAGTTGATTACACCCAAACTAGTACATGGTGTTATAGTATAGTTCAGGGTGTCGATCCACAGGGAGTTGGAAGAAACACAACAAGACGTAAGCTTAAAAGAAAAGCAAGTTGCATGATACAGTTTAGGATAAGCGCAAGGTGGTTATGCAGACTGCATGTTTTTAGATTTTCAGCTAAAATTGGGTGATTACGCTACCTCGGATTGTAGGTATCAGAGAAAGGTGCAAGATGCTTCTTGTACATACCTAAGGCATTACATTATTCCTCATACATTCCCCTCATTTAAGCAACTGTGGGGCACTCTTGAGCTAGGTGATCTTGTAATGCCCATCCTTGGGATGAGACTTTTTATAAAATGCTTTTAGAAAAGATGACGGGAATTACCGTTCGTTTTAGAACTTTTTACTTCCATACCCAGGGTGCAAGACTCTACGTTATAAAATAAAATGTGCTTTGACAATAAAAGAGGTTTATAGCGGAAAACATTAATTTCAAAATAAAAAGGCCTCTCATGCATTTAAAACTCTCATGCCTAGACTTCTATGCTCTTCCCCTTGGGCTGTGTCCGTCCTGACGCGTTCTGTTCATTCAGTTCCTAAGGGGGGGTGGGGAGGAAGGGCACACGAAAAAACTAAAATGAGTCGATTACTCAGTAAGCATTACTTTATAGAGTTAAAATATACTAACATAGGTTTTCAGTCATGCATTCATCATTCCATACATACTATACGTACATGAGGCATGCATTCGTTTGAAAACGTCACTAGGCGAGGTTTTTCTTTAAAAAGGGTTTTCTTTTCGTAAAACGTTTCTCCCGTCAGTGCCTTCATTTCTTAAAGAGTGCGATGCATTCATACATTCTTTCTTATCACTTTCTTTTGGTTGTTACACACAGTTATGCCCCGTGTGTTGGGGTTAGCGGTCTTCCTTTGGACCCAGATTCCGCCTGTGGCCACGGGTTGGGAATCCCTTTCAATCAGGGGGCAGCACTAGGTGCACTACCAGTACTACTTACTTGGCATTGCAATCGGCACAATCCAGTCCTTTGGTATCCTTTGATTCATTTATCAATCATGGCCATTACGTATTTTCATATATTAAAACATTTATTTCCTTTCAGTCATTCTTTCTTTCATTCACTCCTTTCCTTTTCATTCCTTTTCATTTAACAGTTCATTCATGGAAAAACGTCTTTAAAGCATGAGCTAAAACATCATCTTTCAAGGCATCGTTTAAAACGTCAGTTCTCAGGGACATTTTAAAATATCAGTTCATAGGGACATTTTAAAACACTTTCTTCACGTCATTTAAAGCTCGAGGCATGAGCCTCAACATTTCTTTTCGTAGAAAATATATACAATAGATACTGTGTATAGTCATCCATTCACATGTGTACAATTAATACTTTGGTTACATAAAAAGGTGCTGCCAAGAAGTGCTGTTGCATACTTATACTTTTTAACGTTATACTTAGCATGCTTTCGTAAAACATCTTTTGTGTCATTTCATAAAACATCGTAAAGGAAAAGCATGTTATTTTCATTTCATATCATTTAGAAAAGTCTAGAAGGGCATGAACGTAATACTTACCTGGACTCCATGCTATACTCATTTCATGTAGTCCATTCATGTGCATGTCAGATGACAACCTACATGCATACATATAACCTTAGCGTTATTCTCCATCTAGTGCATAAGCAAGAAATAAAACTACGCTTCACTTGAACCAATCTCTTTCTATCCCGTGCTCTTACATGTCCCTTACTATGCTAAGACCTTCGGGATTTACATACGGTCACTACCTCTTCCAAACTCAAGGTCTTACTTCTAGTGTTCATCCACTAAAGTGAACCCATGATTCACTGTGGCGTCCCCAGCCCCAGTTTAGGATTGGACGGTGACTGAAACATCTGGACATGCAACACAAGGCTACATACCCCTCGTACAGGACAGATAAGATGCAATGCACCTATGTATACTAGTAGTACGCAAAAAGTCACAGCGGAACAATTCATTTAAAAGTTGTACTAGAATAAACTAATATCCCAACTTCTTCATTCATAGTTTTAAATCACACTTCTTAGCAATGGAGTATCAAGCTCCTTGTTTACACTTTAACATAACAAGTATTGTCTAAAAAGAGCTTAACAAAGAAATCAGTAAAGCATCCTTCTATTCTCAGCTATCTCCAAGTAGGTCGTTCTTTCTCCGAGTTGAGCACATCCTTAGCCTTGATCATCATCATGACTAGCTACTCCTAGTCCTGCTAAAGGTTCTACCATTCTGGATTGGGAATGGTAGTGGAAATTACCATAATGAGATTTCGAGAAATCTCAGCAAGTAAACACGCAACATACAATAGTTAACACAAGCATACAAGAGGTATATCATGAAATGCATGCATGGACATGTACTTGACATATGACTTGACCATTTTCAAATACTTGTAACAGAGACTTAACATTTTCAGAAAACTTCTTTGACTTTCTTTTTCTTGTTGATTCTTAATCAGAACTTTTCTTTATCAGAACATACCACAAGATTTGCATCGAGCGATCCTTATCATATCACGAGCTTTTCATCAAGTGATCCTTATCATATCATGAGATTTTCATCAAGTGATCCTTATCTTATGAGCTTTTATTCTTGTTCATAGGGTAGACACAACACGGTTCCCCTTTGCACCGTGTGTTCCTGCTAGTTACCGCACCATTAATGGTCTGTACACCGTGATGAATACGTCATAAACAGAGAATCATATTAACTCGATCTGACTTCGTCAGGTTACATGCCTTATGCACCCACTAGTGTTAGGTGCTTCCTCGCTCCAGCATCCTTTAAAAAGAATCCATTCGAGGCTCATCGACTAATCTTCGTCGACCCAGGGGACACCACTCCATTCTTAAGCACTCTAGAGTGGACAAAGGAGTTCTACTCGGACAATCCCTCGTCCTAGCACTTGGGGTCGTGATAAAACTTTTTAAACTCTTTTCTTTGAAAACATTTTCTCCAAATGCATGCGACATGGAACTTAAGAAATACGTACTTATACTTGACATGTGACATATAGAATGCCATGCATGAAGTAACCAAGTATAACATATTCAATTCATGGCATGATAACATGAAACACATGAAACATCAAAACGCATACATGGAATCATGAGAACTTGCTTAGGCCGAAACACATAAGGGCAAAATCGTGAAGAATCATCGCTTAAACATGTTCCAAACTTCAAGCATATAATATAGAAAGAAAAACATAGTGAAACAAAGCATGAAATCATAGATTTTGGCTAAGGTTCGAAACTTCCATGACATATTCAAACCGAAACATCATGTTGCATAAACCTTCAACCTTGATCAAGTAAAGACCGAAACTTATAGGAGTATTTCATGGCATTTTCATCACAAATCTGAAGCATAGAAATCATTCCATAGATTTACTCAAGATCATATTAGCATATTCAAACAAACAAACAAGAAATAGCGAACAAAGCAAACACAACAATGAAAGGATTTACACAAATATATACAAGTATTAAACAAGAGTAAGTTAAGTGTATACTTACAAAAATCCACCAAATGAAACAAATAGCAAGCAGTAAATCGAGATATAACTTGTTAGAAATAGGGTTCCAAAACCCTAATCCATATTCTTGAGTGTGTGAGGGTTTCTAGGGTTATCACTAAGGTTTAAGAAATGCCAAAACAATCGGCTTCTAGGTTTTTGAATCAAGAAACCCTTCAACTTCCTTGTGTCTTTGGCTAAAATCGAACAAGAGTGAAAATACATGAATGTGGCCGAATGTGTAGAGTATTTGTTCATTCAAACTTTCAGTTTCTAGCCTTCTAGAAAACCCTAATTCGTATTCCATGAGCAAGTGTGGAAATTGTGTGTGTTTCACCATACTTGATGAGTGTACGAAAGTACACTCTAAATATCATATTATTGGACTATAATGCTAAAATGTGAATAGAAATTATAGGAATTAATGTGTATTATTGAATTGAGTTTCTATTTATTTTGAGATACTCCTAAGCAGATTTTTATGTTTAATTTCAGGGACTATAAAAGAGTAAGTCAAAAAGACCCAGTCAAATCCAAAGGACTTTCAAATGGGCAAGATTTGGAACAACCTAAGAACTTTTAATGAGTGTAGGACTCTTCAAATAAGGATAATGATGGGATTTAAGAGTAATTCGGATAATGATTATTTATCCGAATAATCAAAGAATTTATTCTGTTTATGGATTCAGTCATGCTTTTTCGATTGAATGGATTAGCTCTTTGATTATATTTGGATCAATTATTTATCTATATTGATTTAATTCTTTGCTGCAATATCGCTTCCTGAGTATATTGTCGTCGTTGGATTTTCTCAATAGTGATAATAATTTACATATTTTAAAAGTGATGAATGATTTTTCATAGGGTTACATTTGGTTTAATCTTAGTTTATAAATCTCTATCTTCCGATTGGGAATTTTGGGAATTGAGTTCCCAATTGAGTTATTCAATGAGTTAAGAGTAATTAAAATACTAGATTTGTGCAAGGGATTCCCGACGCTCTACTGTTTGTCAAATTTGAGTAATTTTTCCATTAGTCACTTTGTTTCGCTTTCATTTGCATTTAAAATTAATCTTTGTTCTTTCTACTATTCTTTTAATTTGTCTCTCTGTGGAATCGACACCCCAAAGTTGTGTTATAACCACCACGTTATTCTTTGGGCGTAATCAATACTCAAACTCCCTTGAGGTTCGAATCTCATCTTGAGTTGAATATGTGATATGTGTGTGCAAAACTAAGAGAGAACCTAACCTTACCTTGTCTACCCTTGATGGTGTTGAAATCCTCTCTTGAAACAAGCCTCCCTTGTTTGGTATGAAGGAAAGTGTGAGAAAGTGGAGGAAATCTCTAAGTAGTCGTGTTAGAGAGTGTGGAGAGAATGAGAGCATGTAAAATTCGAGAATGGCAAAAGAGAAAAGCCCTTGGGCGTGTGATTCTTGTCCCTTTATATAGAGTTCTCCAACAAAATCTCATTGGTTGCTAGTGACCCAATGCATGAAGGACAAGTGGTATCTTTTCTGATGCATGTAGGACCAGTGGCGCTTAGGCTAGGCTATAGGGAACACAAAAGTATTCTTGAAAAGAATAATCTTGCCAAGTGGCGTGGCTCCTTAGAAATTTGAAATATCCCTCGTCCTTTCCTTTCATAGGAAATCTAAGAATATCCTTGCATGGACGCCATGTGTCAAAGCCCCTCTTTTGTCTTTCCTTGGGAAATCCAAAAGATCCTCTGTATGAGTGACATGTGGCATGGCATCTTATCAAAATTCGAAATCTTAAGAGGCTCCTTGGGTATGCTCCCCCATATGGTCCATATTCAATGAATCTCTAGGGCAAAATTGCCATTTGATAAATCCTAACCCTAGGCTTGAACCTTGTAGACTTGTGCATGTTTGCCAAGTGGCAAAAGGCATGTAGGATGTGGGTGCATGTTCTCCATGCTTCCTTCCCTTTCCCCATGCGCCTTTTCCTTTTCCAATGTGTCTCTTCCTTTTCCCATGCATGTCCCTTACTCTTCCCTAAGCAAGAAGCTTCTTCTTCCTATGCATGTTCCCTAGATAACTCTCCCACTTCCTTATGCTTTTCAAGAACGCAAAACATGACATGTGGCAATATGGTGGCCGAAATCCTAGAGGTACAAGGGTAATTCTCATTCATTTTCTCTTCTACTCCCTTCTAGAACCTTTTGCTCTACTAATGCATGAATGACAAATGGCAAAATATCAGAAATTAACCTTGAGTGGGCAGGTGGCTTAGGGATCTGAAAGACTCTTGGTGTTCCAATGTAAATCCTTTAGAACATCTCACATTTGTCTTCCCTATGCAAAATCCTCTTGGAACTCTTCACTAAGAACAAGGGGCGTGAGGTGGAGGTGCTTGGGAGGGTGAGTGGCATGCAAAACTCCTTGGAACTCGCAAAAACCTTGTTGGTGCTTGTGTAGTCCATTGGGGTTCCGAAAACCATATCTCCTCATTTTCCTCATCCACTTTTACATCCAGGTTCAATGTATCTAGATGTGAGGTGTGCATGTGAGACATGTGGCATGTCAGTAGGTGCAATGGGCGTGTGCCCTAGGTGTGTGCCGAACCCTACATCCTCCTCCATCTCCTTAGCTTCTTCTAGAAACCTTCAAGCATGTTTGCCAAGTGGCACCAATGTGCTAACCTAGGTGCTTCTTCCCTAGGTGACTCCTCATGTACCATTGGTTTAAGGATAGTCTAAGTGACAAGTGGCAAGTGAAGGGGTGCTTGGGAGTGTGTTAGCCGAGACCCTAAGGGTATATTTGTCCTTTGATATAAGAGTCCCTTCATCTAATCTACTAGAAGCTTAATGCATGCTTGACACTTGGCAAAAACTGATCAAATTTGAAATCCTTTGTGCCCCATTCGGTTTCCCATGTAGATTTTCTAAAAAAGCTCTATTTCTCTTTTCTAGGCTTCCCTTTCTAAGAAATCTACATTGGAACTCGAAATTTGGCCAAAACAAGGGTCTAGGCTTGTGGGAAAGTGGGCTGGCCGAAAATCCCTTAATCTTCCTAGGTTTCTTTTGTCCCTTGATTCTTTTAGAAGGTTTCTAGCATGTTGACAAGTGGCAATTTCTCTAGGTTAGGCATGCAAGCCACCTCTTGGTCCTTCCCTACACTTCTCTCTCCCCCTTATCCCATTATCAAGTCTAGATTCATAGTGCAACACATGTATGACACATGGCACTAGTGACTAAGATTTGGGTCATGGACCTAAAGTCATTGAGCTTGGGTTTCTAAATAGGGCTGAAATTCACAAGGCATTCTAGATTCACTCTCCTCTTGGGCTTAAGTTGCTAAATCAAAGATTCTAAGGCTTTCCAAAATAACTAGAGCTCCCAAAATGCCATGGCAACTAAGAATAAAATCTATGGGCCATGCTTAGGTAAGCTCAGGTCATCACATTCACCTTAGGGTTAAGATACTAAGACCTTCATCTTACTCTTCTTATTAACCACATCCCGACGCATGATTCCGATCGATGAAATCACGCATCCCAATCCTAGACAATACGCCCGTCACTACCTTCATGCATTTTAGCTCATACTAAATCCTCATGCCCATCCATACACACCACACGGTTCTATGCCAACTTTGAGGCTTAAGCACCGTGTAACCATGCTTAGGACAGATTACCCATTACATATGGTGAATCCGTCCAGCACGTGCCTAACCAAATTACACACGTACCTTATCCCTTTATCACCTAAGACCAACATATAATCTGTTGATCACTTGCTTGTATGGACAAGTGCCATACTCCGATACCAACCTTCTCTTAACCTGGCTAGCATGACTCTTCATGCTACCTGTCCCTCCTAATAGTTCATCCCAACACTTGACGCGACAAGACTCCATTTATAACTACACCTCACATCACATCATAGCTCGAGACTACTCCCAAGCTACATTGTAACCTTGGCACGTCACCTGACATCCCATTACGTCATTTCTACACCAACTCCTAACTCATCATGTGGCGCCCCCAACTTCCATGTACGGACACACACGAAAATCGAGACACCCGGGATGATGACAACACGGTCACGCACCCCATCGACATGTGCTGAGTGTGTGCAATGCAACACGTGTACAATAAAATACGCAGCGGAACGGTTAAGTCAAATAACTAAGTACCAGAGTTTTAATACAATATCAGAGTACTGAAAATCTACATGTCAACATAATACAATTTTGTTTACAAAACAACATCAAATCAAATAAAATACAATAAGTAAAAGCAGCAATAATCTACAAATACACAAATATAGCCAATGTCCCAACTCATCAGGCAGAGCCGCATCCTCGGGCTCAACCTCCTCAAAAGCTGCAACAAAAAAAACTACAGTCCCACAAAATGGAACCGTAGGTAAGTAAAACCCAAAAAGCTCAAAGACCATAAATATATTTAAACAACCAACGCTATGCATGCATATGATGACCCAAGCGTAAAACCCGAGAAAACACCATTTCTCGAAAATCATAATTTTTCCACACACGCCAAAAACACCATTTGGCACAAATTAACAATCCAGGAATAATTAGATTAATTCCAATTTTAACCGTATGCACCATGGCCTCCCCTAGGGACCATCCACATACTCTGGCTTCCCATCTTCACCCCACGGGTAACGACCGTGCAAGTGATACATGAGTGATGCCCAGTTCATCGCCCACCGCGTATATAGCCAGGCATCCTCTGACCCCCGCCAGCCCGAGGAGTCACGGAGTCGGATCGAGAGCGCTACCATCCTGTCCAAGTCCCGGGCAAAAGCCCCAGGGGACGACACTCAGTATATTTCGCTCCCGAGTATCCAGAGGAGCTCTACCGAGATAATATCCCATCTCGGCTTGGGGGTGATACACACGCACCCAAAAAGCCTTAAGTACAATTTCCTCAAAACACACACACACCCACGCATGCGTGCACAATGCCATGAAATCAACAACCAACAGTTATCAGCACAACCAGATAACCAATTCACAGTTTATAAAACAAGTTAGTGCAAAAATATATTAAAGTCTTAAAAGTCTTTTGGAGAAATACTTACAGTGCTTGCAAATAATTTTAGGAGGATCACGGAGGAATTGGAAGCACCAAATCAACAACTCCACAGTGCAAAAACACTGTGGCCGAATACACTGTAAACTCAAATTTCAACGAAGTCAAACGAAGACTTGAAATTGATAGAGTAGGGCCTAATGAGGTCGGTGAAGCTAATGGTAGTGAAGGTTGGCCGTGGGTGGCGGCCGAAACGGTGGTTTAAGGCCGAGAATATCAAATCGGAAGTGGAGCTCGCAAGGGCGGCTCCGGCGACGGATCGGGGCCGGGTTTGGGTGGAAAAGATTGCTGGAGGGCCGGTGATGAAGTGGTAGAAATTTGGTGGCCAATGGTGGCCGGACGGCAGCGGAAAGGGAGGAGGAAGCTCACGGCTTCGCACGGCTCTCGGAGGCTAACGACGGCGCGGCGTGGGCTGGGATTTGGAGGGGTAGCTCGCCGGCAGGTGGGGAAGCCGGTGGTGCCGGCGGTGAGGGCCACGGCCGGCCGGAGGCGGTGCAGGTGGCTGAAGGCCGGTTGTGAGTGGGAGAAGAGAGAGAGAAGGTGTCGCGCGGGAATGGGCCGAACGGGAAGGAGAGAAAGAAAAAGAAGAAAAAGAAAAGAAAAGGAAGAGAAAAAGGAAAGAGGAAAAAGAAAAGATAGGGGAAAAGAAATGAGGTCCAATCCTCACCACTTTCGAGTCACAACTGATCCTCAAAAACACTATTTTTAAAACGGCAAATTAAATAAATCAACTTAAACTTAAAACTAATTAAAATAAAATATTAAACTCCAACAATAACATACTTTAAAATAAAAGGCAATTCAATTGCATAAAACTAATTAAAATTAATCAAACGCAGTGAAATGCTTTAAATAAAACAATAATAATTTTAAAACCCATAAACAAACCAATTTAAATCAAAGATCAATTTAAATCCGAAATAATAATTAATAAGAAGAAAGCCCAATAAAATAATTTTTACAACTTAAAATATTATAAAATAATATTCTAAAACTCCCAAAATTCTAAAACTAGAGAATCAATCATTAAATTAATTAAAATAATCCTTCATTAAAATACACTAAAATATGGGGTGTTACACATCATGAGTACGGTATCTCACATACTCCTGTCACATCATGACATCTCGTCATGTTCCCGCTACGTCATTCTTACACTAACTCCTCACCCATCACAACCACGACTTCTTGTTTAACCATGTCACTTCGTGACATTCCCCCGTCATGCTTCCGCTGTGCTACTCTAATACTATCCTGCCACTTCACACATACTCCCAGCCATAAGTTGACTACATGGTGACACTTGTCATCTCAGACTATAGGCCACATCATAACTACTTCGGGACACTGTTCCACAGTTCCCGACACTACTCACCAAGCTTTACGCTCATCACTATGGAACCGTCCTTATCTTTGTGACACGCCACATGGTGTATCGCCTCACCTCATGGAGTACACTCCACGTGTACTCCCTTCACACACGCCCCGCCACATCACCACTCTGGCATACACACCATATGGTGCATCACTCCACCACATGGAGTACACTCCATGTGTACTCCCTTCACACTATGCTACACCACGTAGAGTACATTCTACGTGTACTCTTCCCATTCCACATTACTCCAAGAGGGTATATCTTACGTATACTCTCCTTATCCCACACTACGCCACGTCACCAATACAGCACATACTTCACAACCATACTTCACAACCACACTTCCCAGCATAGTCTACAACACTACACAACGAACTCCACAAACACTAACAGCATAGTCCACAACCTAACCAATGCTTTAACATCTAACGAGGATAAAGGGAAAGAGAGTTATACCATCGATGGGGTTGACCTGTGCGCTGTTCATTGACTGTCATGGTCGATGACGTTAGAAGGGTGGTACGTGGTGGCAAACCCAAGTACGGTGGCTATTCACCTTACATGGTGGTTGTTTGGGCGTTTGGATAGTTAGGTGTGGTCTTGGAAGGGCTCATGGTGGCCTCGTGGTGGCGACGAGGGGCAGAACACTGTGGATCTAGCCATGTACAGTGCGGATAGCCACGTACAGTGGTTGTCCACCACGTAAAGTGGCGGTTTGGGCTTAGGGCTAGGCTAGGGGAGGTCAAGGGAGGCTGAGGGATGTCTCATGGTGGCTGGGGTGGTAGAGCATTGTGGAGCCGTGGGTTTCCGAGGGGAACTCTTATGTCTCAATTAGAGCACTTGAGAGAGGTGGAGGGCTTGGCTGGCACGGAGGAGCTCGGGGAGGAGTCATGGTGGTCAATGGAGATGCTTGGTGGGGTTAGAACCGACGCACGGCGGCGCTAGGGCCGTCGGTGGCAGTGAAATTGTGTGAAACCCATTTATGGGTAGTGCACATGTGTGCGACGGAGAGGGAGAGGGAGGTTCATGGTGGCTGGGTCTGTGAGAGGTGGTCGCTGGTGTGAGGTAGTGGAGGTGCGGTGGCCGCATATGGCTGNCCGTCGGTGGCAGTGAAATTGTGTGAAACCCATTTATGGGTAGTGCACATGTGTGCGACGGAGAGGGAGAGGGAGGTTCATGGTGGCTGGGTCTGTGAGAGGTGGTTGCTGGTGTGAGGTAGTGGAGGTGCGGTGGCCGCATATGGCTACACAAGGGGAGAGAAATGGGTGAAATCTATTTTGGTTGGGTTACCGCAGAAGGAGAGAGAGAGAGAGAGAGCTGCGCGTGGTGGAGATTGGTGGTGACTGGCTTGGTACCCAACGTGAGGGAGAGTCGCCGGTCGTGGCGGTGAGGTTAGGTGGCGCATGGTGGCGCCAGGCTGGAGGAGAAGAGAATCGATTGTGGCGTACGCGTGAGCTGAGGGAGAGAGGAGGAGAGAGAGGGAAAAGGAAAAAATGAGGGAGCTAGGGTTTTAATCCAAACCCTTCATCTTGGGGTCTTCAAAACAATCTAACGATGGGCTTTAAATACTGATTTGAAAATGCATAAACATTAACTTAATTAAAAGTACTGAGAGGAATTAAGATAGAATATTATTTAAACTAAACTTTAATTTATAAAATAATATTCCTTCATCAGTAATAAAATGATGAAGTCTTGTTTAATATCTTTAAGAGAATAAAACCATTTAATTAATTTAGATTTTTCAACATAATTTAAATCCCATAATATTTTAAATAACTGAAATCATTTTAATAAAAATGATTTCCTACAATTATAATATTTCTGGAGCTCTTAAAAAATATTATAATTGTCTTATTTAAAATCAAGTTTAGTCAAATAACACTGGGAACATCCCATTTAAAATACTCGTGGCTTTAAAACATTGAGCTAGTTTTAGAAATCGCATAATATCTTTAAAAACACGCCATCGAGGTTCAACATGCATAACGAGGCTCACAGTCGCTAGAGAGAAGGGGCTGACTGTTACATCCTTCCCTCCTTGTAATAAATTCCATTCTCAAAATTTGCTTACGTCAGAAAGAAGGAGCGAGGTGTTATAGATCTACCCCACCACACACAAAACATGATCCAAAGAACTCTACATGAGTAGCCATGTGTGTTGGCTTTAAATCCTCAATTTTTAACACCTCTAACTCCCTAGTAAGCATCTCAACTTTAGCTTTTAGGTTATCCTCTTCTCTAAGATGCTAAACTCCACCACCATTTGGATTTCTAGTAGGCCATGACCTATTTGTACTCTTAGTAGCACTAGGTCTGGTCTAAGTGTGAGTTTTTTCAGCAAGTTCATTGAGATATTCTATGGCCTCATCATGATTTTTCTATAAAAAATCACCATTACACATTAGCTCTATGAATTGACGCTCTCTAGGTGTAAGTCCCTCATAGAAATAACTAGCTAAGAGCCAGTTCTCATACCCATGGTGAGGACACATACTCAACAACTCCTTAAACATCTCCCAAGCCTGATAGAAAGTCTCACTATCCTTTTGTGCAAAGGTGGAGATTTGCCTCTTCAAAGTATTAGCCTTATGTTAGGGAAAGTATTTGTTAAAGAAGACCTATATCATCTCATTCCATGATTCTATTGATCGTGGTCTTAGTGAGTATAACCAGCTCTTTGCTCTATCCTTCAAAGAGAAAGGAAAGAACTTAAGTCTCACAACATCATCTGTAGTAATATGACTATAGAAAGTTGCAACTACTTCCTTAAACTCCCTAATGTGCAAATAAGGTTTTCATTTTCTAAACCATGAAATGTAGGAAGTAGCTGCATCATCCCTATTTTAAAATCAAGTTGACAACTGTTGGCTGGAAATATGATGCGTGATGGTGTGGTTGTGCGTGTAGGGTGGAGGAAATCCTGAAGAGTTCTAGTGGGTCGATCTTCGTGTTCACTCATTTCTTCGGGACTAGATGGATTGTCAAATAAAGGATTTAAAAAAATTTGATTCTAAATCCAGCACAGGCCTAAAAGCAAATCTACCCAATGTGTCTCTGTATTTGTGCATGCAAGGTAAAAAAAATATTAAAAACTAAAAAGACTACGAAAAGAAAGAAAGAAAAATGCAGCAAGCTAAAAGAGGGAAAGAAGTTACAGCCTTTACAAACTGCTAAAGTAAATTATGTCTTGTATCGATTCTTGCACCGTATTCCCTGGTAACGGTGCCAAAATTTGATTATACCCAAACTAATATGTGTTGTTATAGTATAGTTCAGGGTGTTGATCCACAGGGAGTCGGAAGAAACACAATAAGACACAAGCTAAAAAGAAAAGATCAAATTACAGTATGACAAGAATCTGAAAATTCTACCTAAAGCACATAATTAAAATGAGATTAGGGCATAAATAAGAAGGCAAGTAAAGCTTTGGGCTTCCATCAACCTGATCCAACACTTTGCCTTTTTCAATCCAAACTATATACACAATTACGAAATTATAGCACCAAATTCCTAATTGGAATATATGACATTATATTCATCTACTTTCTCAAATTTAATTCTAGAATCTATTCACCATTTACAAACCACAGTTTTCATATATAAAAATGAATATTAGATCTAAAGATGGCACTATGTTCACAAACAATAATGCAGCAAAAGATTACATCAATGGCATGAAAATCTTGTTTAAGTCACAATCATATATTCATAATCCTATAACTCAACAAAATAGCAAGATTTAATATAATTGTCTCAAACTTATAATATCCAAAACAAATAGAGAATTGAATCCTAGAATTTTAAGCAATAAAGGTTAATCTATGAATCGAAATATAGTCAAAGTATTTTTACCAATCAATTTTCGCCTTGGGCTTTACCCAAAATTTAGTTCTCCATGGAAGAACTAAAAAATAAAAATGCTATTTTTTCTCTTCTCCAGAACTGTCTCCTCTCTTAAAAAAACTTCTAATTTTGTACTAATGATATATTTATGTAAGGTAGGAAAGGAACCCTCATGTCTTTATATTCCCGAAAAAAAAATCGCCTAAATTTTAGGACTCAGCTTAGCTGCCATGTACACACTTCAGAAGTTTGAATTTAGAAATCCTTATTAGAGACCAATGTTTAGCCCTTTAAGATATATTTCCAACGCATCAAGAATTGCATCCATCAGATGTGTGAACGGAAAGTTATGATCAAAATACTAAGGTATTTCCAGGCTGTCTCCTAGCGGGTTTTGGACTCTGACTTCTTGCAGTTTCCTTTTGTAATTTGTTGCTTATTCTCTTGATCCCAATTACTCAAACCCCATCATATCCTTATTTGAGGAGTCCTACACTTATTAAAAGTTCTTAAGTTGTTTCAACATCTTGCCCACTTGAAAGTCCTTTGAATTTGACTGGACTTTGACTTGCTCTTTTATAGACCCTAAAATTAAACATAAAAATATACTTAGGAGTATCCCAAAATAAATAGAAACTCAATTCAAGAACACACATTAACTCTTATGATTTCGATTCACATTTTAGCATTTTAGTCTAATAATAGAGTATTTAGAGTGTACTTTCGTACACTTATCAATACTAAACTAATAGTAAATGAGAATTAATGATATATTTACCCAATGCAACAATCTACAAATTTGTAGATAAAACTGATAGTTCCCACTTACACTGGTGACAATGTAACAACCCACGAAAAATTCAAGGGATGCATTGTTTTAGGCTTNGACTTGCTCTTTTATAGACCCTAAAATTAAACATAAAAATATACTTAGGAGTATCCCAAAATAAATAGAAACTCAATTCAAGAACACACATTAACTCTTATGATTTTGATTCACATTTTAGCATTTTAGTCTAATAATAGAGTATTTAGAGTGTACTTTCGTACACTTATCAATACTAAACTAATAGTAAATGAGAATTAATGATATATTTACCCAATGCAACAATCTACAAATTTGTAGATAAAACTGATAGTTCCCACTTACACTGGTGACAATGTAACAACCCACGAAAAATTCAAGGGATGCATTGTTTTAGGCTCTAGGAGTCTTGTGAAAAGCTAAAAAGATTTCACAAATCGACTCAATCACATAGGTTTTAGTCTGTTAACCTAGTCAGTATTGTTACTCACTATGATGCCAAAAGTGCGATTTTATTTATTTGAGGTACCTAGAAGTGTCAGAATGGGATATTTTTTGTGCCATTTTTTGTTTGAATATTTAGAAATTTATAGTGCAATAAATTCATTTTCAGTTTTCGGATGAAACGCTTGTTCAGAAATGCGTTTTGATTATTTCAAGGCACTTTGGAGCCAAAATTTGATAAATGATTTGCACTCTAAGGTTAGTATAATTATTTAGGATATTACAGTGCAAAGTTAGTTTTCATTTTTTTGGAGTGAATAGTAACCTCAATAGTAGCACCAAGTGCAGTGTTTTCAAAATCACAGTGTGGAATGCCCAAATTAGATTAAAGAAGTTTTATTTGGACACTTAGTAAGATATTAGCCACATTTGGAATAGTATTGGACACTTGACACCAAGAGGAACCATGAGATGGAAATGTGAAGAAAATCAAGCATTGAGATCATGCCACCTAAGCAAAACACTATTCCATCCAACCATCTAATTTGTACCAAACTAAAGAAGGTTTCAACCCTAGAGAATCCAATTAAAAACTCAAAATTTTGGTTGAAACCGAAACCCTAAATAGTTTCTCCAAACCCCAAATTTGCTTCCAAACCCTAAACAGATCCAGTTCCTAGCTTAGTATTTTGTGACACCCCCAAACCCCCGCTTGGGATCTAACGGAGACTTGGAGCGTCGGAACATGTAACATAAGGTTGCATAACCCCATTTATGACAGTTAATCTGCAATGCATCCTAAAATACAACTAACAGTATGCAAATATCGCAACAGAATAAGGATCACTAAATAAAATTCATGCCAGAATGAACTAAAACATCCCAATATCATTAATAACTATCATAAGTTCAAACCATAAGGTATTCTCAATACAAACTACTTTCAAGAATAAGTCTCCATAATTAGATCAATCCCTTCATACGCTTTAAAGCACAAAGTGTTAAAGCTATGAACATCAAAATAAGATCTAATCTTCTATTGAGGTTTGACTCCTCTTCAATCAGTCTAATCCATATGTCTATCCTATCCGTCCTCGTCAGGTTCTGATACAACTCCTATCATTCCGTGGAATGATAGTGGGTCCACAAGGGGTGAGATTTACTCAAAATCTCAGTAAGTTATCAACCAATGTGCACAAAGATAAATTATGCATGATAAATGATAAATTTGAAATGCATGCAATGCAGAAAATCAGTACTTGTCTCCCATCCAAATTTCTCAACATTTTCAGAAAAACTTTGATCATATTCTTACAAGGAACAATTTTCAATTCAACTTTCAAAATACATAATAATTCATCATCATTAAGCACCATCATTAACAAATCATCATAATATTAACATCGTAATGTATGGTATCATCACAGTTTCCCGTATGCACTATGAGTACTTGCTGGTGACCGTAATACAACTCATGTTGGAACTACGTTATCTGTAGCCTAGTTCTCAATGCATTGGTAACATAACATAACATTATCATAATATCATAATATATACACTCATCAGTCTTAGGTGTCATACCATTTAACTTCACTTTGGCATTCTTTAAAAACAACCCATCCAAAACCCATTGGTTGTTCTTTGTCAACTTAGGGGTTACCACTCCATTTTTACTCACTCCAGAGTGGACAGAAGAGCTCTACTAGGATAATTCCCCATCCTAGCCTTTGGTTTCATGACAAAAATCTCTTTTCATGCTATGCTTTCAAAATAATTTTCATGAATGTGTTTGTAAGTAGGCTTCTTGTGAAAATGACAATTTTGTATACATGCTCAAATCATGAAAAATTGCACATGCCATGTATGCAAGTAGTCATGTATTCAATTGATCATATAACATGATATTTCATACTCAAAATGAAAATTATAATATAAATGTGACATTTATCAATAAATCATAAATAACTTATCAAGGTGTCAGTTAGAGGCCAACTTACAAACTGTCCGAGTTTGAAAAGGTTGTAGTGGCTATAAATAACGTTATACTAAGTTAGAATCTGAGCTTCTAAGGAAGATGTTCATAAAAAGGGTTCAACAATTAGTATTTACAAATGTTGTGGATCCCACATGTAAAGAGGTGTTGAGTTGAAAAAGCTTGTGACTCCCATGTATAAAGAGGTTTTGAGTTGATTGATATTTAAAGATTTGGGACTTGGGTGTTTGAATGTTAGACTCATTTTAAAATTAAACTGAGCTGAGTTGATCTTAGTACGTTCCAACATCCAAACGAGGCCTAAACCTTCCAAGATCATTCTAAGATATTTATGAATCATATAAAATCATACCAACTCATGCCATGTCTATAAAATCATACAAATTCATCCCAAAATAATTTATTTCCTCAAGACTTCAAATTTGTCCCGATTTGGTATTAACAAGCTAACCCTATATTAAACTCAATCAAAAATTCATTCTTATACCATAAATTAAAACCTAACATGCTATTCTGATATTGGGCAAGAGATTAAGCAAGAATACTTACAAAACCTTGGCCCTTAAAGCTCTCAAACACCCTTCACTCAAGAACTTCACCTAACTCACTTGGTTTCCACTCTCTTGCACAGTAAAGGGTGAAGAGCTCTCAAGAACATCAAGAGAAGGTTGGGAGAAGAGGTGTGGAGAAATTAAGAAGTGAGGGAGGTATTTATAGTGCTCAATGGAGGGGTGAGGGAAGAGAGGCACGGCAATGGTGAGGCTTGTGAGTGGTGGAAGTGGGGCGGTGGTGGTGATGAGTGAAAAATTCCAGATGTGCCATCTTTGTGCAGGCATGAATAGTTCCCGATGCCACCATGATCTCATCAAGGTCAAATGCTACAAGGAGGCTATAACACCCCACTTAGATCAACCCTTAGGCATACTAGATTGGGCTTATAATTTTGGGTTATTACTTACATTAGGGTTGATGGTGAGGTTTGCCTTTATCTTGGCACTTAGTACGTTTAAGCTAAGGATTAGAGAAGCAAGCCCATTAGTGAATTTGGTAAGACTTTTAGGACCTTATAGCATTCATGGGCCTAGCCCAAGAAGAATTGAACCAAGCCCATAGGGAATTCAAGACTTGGTAGCTAGCCTCAACCCACGCTTAAGGAAGGTATAAGGCCTTTGGGCCAAACGTAGTGCAGAATGGACCCATGGCCTAATCAGGCCAAGTGCCCAATTAACCCTAAAAATCTAAAAATGAAGCCCCTCTCATTCAAAACCCAAGAGCCCGTACGCCATAAACCCATACACTTGGCCCTTTTAAAGCCCACAAGGCCCAAAGCCATGTTTGAGTTTATTTCACCATTCAAGACCAAAAGCCCAATACATCATACCATTGGTTTTCTTAAATCCAAATTATACCCTAAGTACCCAAATTATACCCTAAGTACCCAAATTAAATTTTGAAAATTGGCTAAAACCATTAACCATCATACTTGAGGTTAGTGAACTTTAAGCCATGCTTTGAAGCTTAATTGTGTTTAATCTTTTCTAAAACATTTTAATTCACATTTCTTGAATTAATACTCCATTAAGCCATGATTAGACCCTGTTAATACCCTAGCTAAACCACCCCAGATGTCATTAAGAAAAATGACATATCAAGCCCAAACCTTGCATCAATCGGTTTTGTGTATTGTCCTCTGTATGCTTGGACTGTTTTGCCCTTGGGTCCAACATTTTTGTGGTTTGTATTCAAGGGTAATATGGTCCATAAACACCTCATGAGACCATTTCAAACCCATTTTGAGCCTTGGACAAAAACGGTTATAGAAACCAACTCAATGAACCAAACCGGGTGTACCTCTTGGTCTAGTTTGTGTAGGAACCGATTGGGTTGGAATTTAACCAACCATCTGCCATGGTTTGAACCACCATCCACACCACCTCCTTCACCACCTAATCCCCAAGGGGCCCGATGACCATCATGAAAAATTTAACTCAGTTTTTCCCACCCAAAACTATCCAAAACAAAAGCTCAAAATCTGCCAAGTAGAAGCCACTTGAACCGGCCGGTTAGAAGGGTGGATTGCTTGAATTTTTGTCAACAAAATCATACCCCACGACCTAGCCACCATTTTAAGACCATTCTAGCCACAGTAGGGAAGAAATCATAGTGGTTTCAGGCCACTATTATCCTTGCACAAGAGGACACAAATTGATGAATACAATCTGAAATTTCAACAACCACCCTCCATTGCATCACCTTATTTCGAGTTGTACCTTCATGATCATTTGGTAGCCAACTCTACACCTTCTACCACCAGAAAAATTCTTCAAGAAGTGACCTTGCACTTGTACAAATCAGCCATGATGATGAGTCAAAAGGATAAGTCAAGACAATGAGCAAAATTGTCTAAAGAAAATCACTTTGAACCCGTCAGCCCCATGAATGGTTTTGTTGGCTTTCCTTCTGTCTTCTGCACCACGACATGACCAGCTCCCATAGGGGTAATTTAGTAACTATAGAAGTGAAATCATGGTGGTTTAGAGCATTGTTTTGGCCTACATAAGATGACACAAGTGATGGAGTGAAAATCTGGAAACTTCAGATTCTTACACTACCTTCCATCAATCACCTTGGACCAAGGCCAACGTCCCCTCCCTTTGGCTACCTATAAATGCCCATTCACCCCCTCATTTCCTCCACACCATAGATCCAAGCTTTCTCTTGAGTCTTGAGAGAACTTCTCTCCCTTAGAGAGCAACATAGTGAAACCGAGCAGGTTTTTGGTGAGTTCTTGAGTGTTCTTGAGCAAGGTTGCCTTGAGTGCTTGGAAGGCCACAAAATTTGTAATTTTTCCTGCTCTTGATCTTAGTTAGAATCTCAAGCTTTATTTCCAAGTGTTGGTACGAAATTTGGTTCGAGTTTTGAGAAAGTTATCAGGCTTAGTTCAAAAACCGGGTCATTAAAGGGCGGTTTGAATGACTGAATAATGTTAAGTGAAAATTTAGTTGTGGCAGGTCTTAAACATGATTTGATTTGATATGATTTATTATTATCTTAGAATAATTATGAAAGGTTTTATTTGTGATTGAAAGCATGCCATAATAGGTTTAAAATCTATCTTGTTTTGATCATCAAGTATGAATTGGTTTTGAATAAATTGGGGATTTAAGATATCTTAGCCATGATTAAGTGTTGGGATAAACTTGATTACCCAAGAGTTAGCCTTCATTACATCATTAAAGATGTTAGTGATCATTTGTGATTAAAGAAAATCCCATGTGCATGCATTCACAGGGATCAATAGTTGAAAACACATTTAGGCATCAACTAGAGTGCATGCCACGGGTTGGGATTGTTTAGACAAGTTCTACTTTAATTTTTGAAAATAAAAGGGCATAGATAGTTTTAGAATGCCAAAAATATGATGTCCATGGATTTTGGTTAAATTTGGAGTTTGTTTGCAATTAGTAAAAACTTAAGGCCTTAACGGCAATTTTGAGAGTCTAGGGGTATTTTTGTAAATGTCAATTTTTGAAACCTTTGATTTTGAACCTCAACCATAGAAGTATTAATCCTAACTTAGTACATACTTGATTTCAGCTGCTACGACATTTTTTTCGATTATACAGGAAGTTTGTAAGTTGACCTCTAACTTACACATTGACAGATTGTTTATGGTTTATTGATAAATGCCTCATTAATGTTTCAATTATTACTTTGAGCATAAAATATCATGTTATATGATACATTGAGTGTATATTTACATGATATGTAATATTTCTACCATTTTAGCATATTGCATCTATAAATGTCATTTCACATAAAAAGCTTGCTATATGTGCACATGTCATGAAACTCATTTTTTTAACTTAGCATGAAAATAGTTTTTTTATGACCCCAAAGACTAGGATGGGGAATTATCCTAGTGAACCTCCTTTTTCCACTCTGGAGTGTTTAAAAATAGAGTAGTAACTCCTAAATTGACAAAAAATAGTCAATGGGCTTCGAATGGCTTCTTTATAAAGAACGCCGGAGCGAAGTCAATATGTTATAACACCTAATACTGGTGTGTATGCATTATGATGTTATGATGTTATGTTATATTACCAATGCATTAAGAACGAGTCTGTAGACAACATAGTTTCAACATGAGTTGTACTACGATCACTAGCAGGTACTCACAGTACATATGGGGAAATGTAGCGATACCACAAGTTATGATTAATTTATGAATTGCTAAAAATGATGAAATGTTATGATGAAACTATTATCTTTTGACAATTAAAGTAAAGGTATTCTTTCGGCAAAAATATATGTCTCCATTTTCTGAAAATGTTGAGGAATCTGGATAGGAGACACACACATTTTTCTGCATTTTATGCATTTCATATTTATCATTCTTCATCCATAATCTATCTTTGTGCAAGTTGGTGGTTAACTTACTAAGATTTCATGTAAATCTCACTCCTTGTGGACCCACCATCATTCCATTGATAGAAGTTGTGTCAGGAAACGAGGAGGACTGATTGAAGGAGCACTAGATTCGACTGATTTAGGAGGAGCCTGACCTCGAGAGGAGACTAGATTTGATCATCATGTTTATAGCCCTCATGCCTTAAATCGCATGAAGAGAATGATTTGACTTTGTACCTAGGTCTATGCTATGTTGGTATTGTGAATTAGATGATTTCTAATGAATTTGGGATGTTTTAGTTATTTTCGCATAAGTTTTGTTTTCACTCTTTTATCCGCTGTGATTATTGCATAATGCTAGTTGCATACTAGGATGCATAGCATATTAACTGTTATGAATGAGGGTATGTAACCTTGTGTTGCATGTCCTGAAGCTCTAAGTCTTCGTTCTATGCCAAACGAAGGTTAGGGGCATCATTGAGGCTAAGGGTGCAGGGGCTGCCTTGGTGCAAAAAGAAGAGAAGAAAAAAAAATGAAAATAAGGTATGAAGTCATGCCATGATGCCGCCGGATAGAAGTCTGAAAATCTGGACAGATTTTCACTTCATTGTTTGTATCACCTTTGTTTTATCTCCATGGCTGAAATGCACAGGTATAATGACACTCTTTGATGCCTTATTTAGGTGGTGGAAGGCGGAGAGATTGGCTGCTAATTGATGATGAGTGTGCAGCCTATGGAAGAGGGTGAAGTGGGGTGGTTGCCAAGTGATGTTTTGCACAAAAGCCAATCAATTTTGGCTCTACTTGGAGTGGCTTGAGTCAAGACTCATGTTGACTTAGGGGCTCTTTTGGACTGGAGAAGGAGGGAGGTGGCATGTCATGGTGGTTCAGCCAAGTGCAGAAATGCAAACAACCACAAAGCCATTCGGTTTGGCTTCAACTAGACTTCTAATGGAATCCAGTTGGATCTTTAAGGTTTCGTTCCTTGGAGCCAATTCGACCAACAATCAAAGTGCAAAAATTGGAAGACATGGCTTTTTGGGCCTTGTTGGGCTTAAGGGGCCTTTTGTGGAAATTGCTTTGACGTGGGCTTTTGGTGTGGGTTAAAGAGTGGGTCTTAGGTCCTAATTTTAGGCCTAAATAACAAAGATCAAGCAAGATTGGGCCCACAAAAGCATGTTTTTTTCCAAGGTTGGGCCTAAAGTCTTCACTATAACCAAGTTAGGCCCAAAGGCTTCAAGTCCTTCTCACACTTGGGCCTATTTCCTAAGGCTTTTAAAGAAAGGTCTATTACTCCAAAAATCTTAATCAGACTTGGCTTAGGTTCCTATTCTTGGCCCAACACAACCTTCTTAAACACTCTTGGGCTCAAACCTAAAATCGTCCACACTTAACCTTTTTGCTTGGTCCACTAAGGATGCCAAGTGTCAATCTCTTATTGGTTCTTGGCAATTATTCNGTTTTTTTCCAAGGTTGGGCCTAAAGTCTTCACTATAACCAAGTTAGGCCCAAAGGCTTCAAGTCCTTCTCACACTTGGGCCTATTTCCTAAGGCTTTTAAAGAAACGTCTATTACTCCAAAAATCTTAATCAGACTTGGCTTAGGTTCCTATTCTTGGCCCAACACAACCTTCTTAAACACTCTTGGGCTCAAACCTAAAATCGTCCACACTTAACCTTTTTGCTTGGTCCACTAAGGATGCCAAGTGTCAATCTCTTATTGGTTCTTGGCAATTATTTCAAAAATAACATACTAGAATTCTCTCACTACTTCTAACTAAACCCAAAGTGTGATTCTCAAGCAAAAAAAAAAAAACTCTAAAAATAAAAATCGCAATCCTATGCTAATTAGGATTTAGGGAGTTAATGGCTAAGTCTTAATGGGCTTTTTAGGTAGGGTGTTACATCCTCCCCCCCTTAAAAATAAGATTTCATCCTCAAAATTAGGGTCTTAGTAAAAACATAAGCATGCATCCAATGTTAAGTGCAAACTTACCAACTACTCTAAGGCTCGGAGCTCAGAGAGGGGCCTTCGGTGTCATCCTCTGTTAACTCGTCCTATGTATGATAGTAGTAGCAATCCTCTTTGGAATCATAGTATGTGTTGAACCGTTCCTCATTTGTTCTCAACTGCCTAACCTCGTCGCTCTCAATTTCTGGATCACCTTCCTCATGAAAGCGTATACGACTCGAGGAAGAGTCAGACATCTCGAATGTATCAGTGGGAGGGGGAGCAGGGTACAATTGCTCTGCTAAGCTTGTCGTTACTCTACTGCCTGCTAGTCTCAGGCTGATCAGGTGGCAATAAGGCTAGTCGAGCAGATATGGCATCTAAGCCAGTGAGTCCTAGTCTCACCCATCCACCTAATGGGGTGATAAGGTTGTTGCTCCTTGTGAGGTTGGGCTCTCCACATCCTAACGTTACCTCTCTCGTCAAGATCGAGAATATGTGTGTAATGGTGCTCTAATCTTTCCTGCTGCGTCCAATAGGAGTCCACCATACGATTTAGTTTTCTTCACNAAGTCTTAATGGGCTTTTTAGGTAGGGTGTTACATCCTCCCCCCCTTAAAAATAAGATTTCATCCTCAAAATTAGGGTCTTAGTAAAAACATAAGCATGCATCCAACGTTAAGTGCAAACTTACCAACTACTCTAAGGCTCGGAGCTCAGAGAGGGGCCTTCGGTGTCATCCTCTGTTAACTCGTCCTATGTATGATAGTAGTAGCAATCCTCTTTGGAATCATAGTATGTGTTGAACCGTTCCTCATTTGTTCTCAACTGCCTAACCTCGTCGCTCTCAATTTCTGGATCACCTTCCTCATGAAAGCGTATACGACTCGAGGAAGAGTCAGACATCTCGAATGTATCAGTGGGAGGGGGAGCAGGGTACAATTGCTCTGCTAAGCTTGTCGTTACTCTACTGCCTGCTAGTCTCAGGCTGATTAGGTGGCAATAAGGCTAGTCGAGCAGATATGGCATCTAAGCCAGTGAGTCCTAGTCTCACCCATCCACCTAATGGGGTGATAAGGTTGTTGCTCCTTGTGAGGTTGGGCTCTCCACATCCTAACGTTACCTCTCTCGTCAAGATCGAGAATATGTGTGTAATGGTGCTCTAATCTTTCCTGCTGCGTCCAATAGGAGTCCACCATACGATTTAGTTTTCTTCACAGTTGTTCAGCTCTAAGACTCCATGATCGACGTGGGGTCATATAGGGTCAACAAGCGGTTCTTCCATTACCGGCCATGGTGATGCTATAAATAATGAAGGAAATATTGAGCACACGATGAAAAGAGATGGATGCCATGCATGCATGAATGGATGCGAATGCCATGATGTGATGATATGTCACATAAGTCACAAGCCAAAAAAATAAGGGTATTTGGTCTTCATGTCATATTCTTTCTCCCATGTCGCTTCTTCAGTGTTGAGATTTCACCAAAGAACCTTAACTAGAGGAGTTCTCTAATTCGTAAGCTCCTTCTCCTTCCAATTAGTAATCTGAATGGGAATTTCCTCGTAGGTTAGGTTAGGTTGTAATTATATATCCTGCACATCTATAACTGCTGGCGTTTATTTTTCAAAACTTTTCTTAAGGGAAGATACATGGAATACATTGTTAATTCCTTGAAATTCAGTTGGAAGATCCAATCTATGAGTGACCGATCCTACTTTTTCCAATATCTCATAAGGTCCCACATATCTTGGACTCAACTTTCCCCTTTTCTTGAACCAAAAGACTCCTTTCATTGGCAATACTTTGGGGTAGACCCAGTCACCAACTTCGAACTCGAGGCTCCTCCTTGGACGTTTGGCATAGCTCTTCTATCTATCCTAGGCAGCCTTCATCCTTTATCTTATCAACTGAATTTGATCCTTCTCCCAATATAAGGGAGATATGCATTTCCTTCCGTACAGAGCTTCGTAGGGCGCCATCTGAATGGTGTCCAGGAAGCTATTATTGTAAGTGAACTCGATTAACGGCAGGTGCTTTTCCCAACCACCCTTCTCTTGCAAGACATGGGCTCTTAGCATATCTTCAAGAGTCTAAATTGTTTGTTTAATTTTCCCATCAGTTTGAGGATGATAGCCACTACTAAATTTCCATTTGGAGCCCATTGTGTCCTAAAGGCCTTGCCAAAAAACGTGAGGTAAAACGAGTATCCCTATCTGATACGATTGTCTTTGGAACTCGATGCATTCGGACTATTTCTGATACAAACAACCGAGTTAACTTCTCCACAGGGTAGGTATGTTCCACTGGCAAAAAGTGAGCAATTTGTGTTAAGTGATCGACCACGACCCAAATAGATGTTATTACCTATTGAAGTTCTTGGTAGTCCGACTACAAAGTCCATGGATATCTACAACTCACCAATGGGTCTTTGATGCTCAGCCTTGACTCCTCTACAAACAGAGCATTTATTTACATATTCTGCTACATCCTTCTTCAAGCCTACCCACCAAAAGTGTCACTTTAAATCTTGATACATCCTTGTGCTACCTGGATGAGCCGTGTATGGAGTCTGATGTGCTTCCCTCAGTATCTTATCCTTGATTTCTGGATCAATTGGGATCACCTCCCGGTCTTGATAATATAACAACCCATCATTCCTGTGGTGAACCCTTTTGGTGCTTCCTTCTTTTCTATCTTTTGCCTGATTTTTGTCCATTTGGGATCTACCATCTGTCGCTTCTTTACTTCCTCCCATTCTACTGGTACAATTTCTTGTATTGCGGTGAGAGATGCATCCAGATGGAGATCTTTAATTAGTAAACTCCTTATACTATGCAAAAGTAACTCCATATCTGGGATGGATTCTAAAAAACCTCTTTTTTGCGCTTTACGACTTAGTGCGTCTGCTACGATGTTAGCCATAGGGTGATACTTGATTTCACACTGGTAGTCACTAATTATTTTCAACCACCTCATTTGCCTCATATTTAAATTCCTTTGATTGAATAAGTACTTAAGGCTTTTGTGGTCAGTGTAGATCTCGCAAGTTGCACCATACAAGTAATGCCTCCAAATCTTCAAGGCCAAAACTACAGCGGCTAGTTTCAAGTTGTGGGTGGGGTAGTTTTCCTCATGGTTCTTCACTTTTCATGAAGCGTAGGCGACAACCCGTTCTTCTTGCATAAGCACGCATCCAAGTCCCGACTTAGACACATTGCTAAATACCATGTAAGGCTTATGTGGTTCAGAGTGACAACCCGAACTTAGCCAAGTCTTCGTCTATATTTTGTTGCCAGTTTATGTTTAATTTTTTGGGCCATGTAAGAGGTGTAGAGTACTTAGAAACCTTGGACCCTCTTTGGTTCTAATGCATTAGGCATCTAAGCCTATAAGACATGCCCAACAAGGCCTTAGGAATTTGGCTAGCCCATTGGGTTAAAGCCTAAAACCCCAGTGAAGCAAGGGAGCACACCCCCAACACATCCAACCTTTAGGCCACTTGTAACACATTTAAGGCCCAATGAATCTAGACAAGATTGTGGGAAGAAGAGGTGAGAGACGTAGGGTTTCGGTAACCCAAAAGCCCTAGCATGCCAACCACGAACAAAGGAGTACGAGATTTTGACACTTGTCATACGTGAAAAGGGATGGGAAGAGTTTCCAGAAGAAAGCAATGATGAGGCACCCAGGAAAGACAATGGATCACTCGGCCAATGCACCCACTCATCAACCACCCACATTTTTCATGCCACTCATCAAAACCATGTGAGTTCCAAGAAGATTTGCTTGGGGAAGTGGCGCATGGGAGAGCTCAAGAGGCTAAGGCACATTCCACCAAGAGATTAGGGTTTCAGTTTTAAGAAGGGCTTCATGCCTACCTAGGGGATTCCAACTACCTTTGCCAAGTATAGTTCATGAAAGAGACTTTCTAGAAGATGGTTATGATTGGAATTGGAAGAGGCGTGATTATGCCCAAAGAATAACGCGGCTGTCACAATATAGATTGGGGTGTCGATTCCACAAGGAAATGGTAGAAACACTAAAAAAAACTACAAGTTTAAGAGAGAATGTCAAAGCAACAATGTAAGATGAATGCTTTTTTATAGAAACAAGTTGAAGACCCAAAATTTAATATTAAAAAGAAGTGACCAGAAAATCCCTCACTTGAACTTGATAATTCCATTCATATTTGATTCGTTGGATACTTAATTAGAGATCATAGCACCAGACTCTCCAATCGAAAAATATAGGCTATCCTATTAGACTCAGATTCAAAGACAACAATATACAGAATAACAATATTGGAGCAGAGAATCACACCAATAAGATTGACAATCATATTTGGACATAATCAAGCACCTTAACAATTCTATAGAAAAAGCATGATTGAGCCTATGAAAAGAATCAGTTTCAAAAGTTATCCTAAAATTACCCAAGTACCCCTGATTATGCACATTAATGCTGAACAAAAACTATTAGCACAGATTAGTAACCAATATAAAATATTATGAGTATTAACACAATAATTTGGTTACGAAGGAAAACCCTTTGAAGAACTTCTCAAAAGTAAAACCCTACAAGGCAACCAAACCTAGGAAAGCCAATTTATTGATTGAGAGTGTTACAAGTAAAACGTTTACAAAACCTTTGTAACTAGACACGTTTACCCAAGACACGCGACCCGCTTGTCTTCTACCGCAGTAGGTAGCCAAAAACTCTGATGCTCTCCAATCTTTGTCTTTCCTACTAGAACCTCCAGTGGTTGAACTCGAACACGGCAACTCCCCCTTGGAGTATGCTCTCACTCAATCCCACGGACTGAGCTTTTTGGAAAATCCTTCTCTCAATAATTTTCTCTTACACGATTTCTTGAAGTTCTACCCAGATCTTCAAGCTCTCAATGCTTATGAATATGTGTTGTTCAAGTGTTAATTAAAACCCTTTGCCGACTCCTCTATAAATAGGCAATGCTGTGATTGATTTGGAGAAAAACTCTGCTGACAGGTTTATCCAGAATCTCAGTCAGATACTGTAACATACCAGTTTTGGTTTTAGGGTATAAAAGTAATTTTCCTAGTAAACTTTTTAATTTAGAATTTATATTATTATGATTATAGTTTTATCAGAATTTATATTTACTTTATCTTTAGATTTTCTATTATAGTTGTTATTTAAGACTTGTTAGAGTTTCGTTTTAATAAGGATTTCTAAAGTGTATCAGATTACATTTACTAGAGTTTTGTTTGAAATTTAAAGATTTATTTTTTCCCTCTAGCCAACCGAACCTCATCTCGATGTTAGCCTCTGTTTACTCACTTAAAATCTCCAAGACCCATAAGTTTTTCAGTGATTTTCGCTAACATCCTAGTGGAAAATCCAACTCTGTTGCCGAGTATCTTTCTACACATGCACGTCTCCACTCTCTTGCACGTGCACGTCTCTACTCTTCTAGGGTTTCTCTTATTTTTCTCTATCATTCTACCATTATAAAATGTGCTTACCCATACATGAGAGGAGAATCTTGTGAGCCGCGAGAATCCTCTATGTTTCGGTCTAGTAGTTCTCCTCTCTCACTCGATGCCGCACCACCATAGGGACACCCCAAGTCGCATCGCCGGTAACTCTCAGCCACCAGCACCGCCATCGCCTTAGCCCTCCCTCGGTGAGCCACCATCGTAGAACCTCTCTCTCTATTTTCTTTTGATTTTCAGTTAGTATTACGAAGACTAATTCCTTTCTCTTTCTGAACTCCACGTCATTCAGAGCCCATTTTTCAGCTTCACCGTCGTTGATATTCACAGATTTGTCGCATCAATTTTCATCTCACGGTGAGTTGGTTTCTCCCTGTCGCATGATACTTCTCTTCTTCAACGAAAATTCTCATTTCTGAGTTATCAGATAGTTGCTTTTCATTAAAGCTTTGCACGTTTGTTTTTAGTGAACTTACAAAACTGCCCTTTAATGAAATCTCTAGAAGCCTTGATTAGGTGCAATTCCCATTTCAGCCCTTAAAGTTTTAAGCACATGTTTTAAGTTGACGAAAAGTTTTGTGAAATGGGCTTAAGTTGTGCTATTATGTAGGCTCTACCTTTGTGATAATTTTATCCTAAAGTTTAGTAGTTTTATGAGCTGCATTCTAATGTTGGACTCGATATTTCTAAAGATGAATTTTACTTAAATAAACATATTAGTCATAGACTTATTTTATAGAAAGTGTTTAAAGAATTGGAAATATATTTTAAAGTATACTTTTAAGTCTAATATTTTAGTTAATATTTCCTTTGTCAATTTAGTAGGATTTTAATAAAATTACTAAGTTAAGAATTTAATGGAATTTATTAAGTTTCTTATAAGATTTAATAATTATGTTAAGAAATGAAACTTAGTTTAAGAATTTAAGTTTTTATGAATTATTTTAAAATAGCTCAAGTATTTCCACTAAATTATAAATTAGTATTTTTAAGTAATTTTAATACTAGGATTTATTGACTTTAGTGTTAAACAAAATATTTGTTTTATTATGTTTTAGAATTCCAAATTTAGTTAAGTAAGATATTAGTATTTATTTATTTCCAAACAATTTAGTGATAGTTATTTATTGTATATAGGTCTCAAGTTACGAAGTATTATTCAAGAAGAAACGCAGCGAGGTAAGTAATTTGATCATAAATTAGGATCATCACAGTTAGCCTATATGTACGTATTATTCAAGCCAGTTCATTGACAGCCATTATTTATGAACCGCTCATGTCATGTGCAAGCATGTCATCCAGCATAGCATACAATCATGTCATTCTGCATCATGTTTAAATTCAGAAATTATGATTATGTATGTAATATGTCATGCATCTCATGTGTATAAGACACGTAAGCCATCTTAAATTCAAGTGTAAGATAAGTTCAGGTCAGTTAATAAGATGGCCATTCAGATGCATGGTACCAATGCAGTTCAGTTCAGGGTGATGTGCAAGCTACGAACTCAGTCGTGGTCCACCATAGTATGCTAGAATACTATCAGTGGTTCCCCTTGCTGCAGTNATCTTAAATTCAAGTGTAAGATAAGTTCAGGTCAGTTAATAAGATGGCCATTCAGATGCATGGTACCAATGCAGTTCAGTTCAGGGTGATGTGCAAGCTACGAACTTAGTCGTGGTCCACCATAGTATGCTAGAATACTATCAGTGGTTCCCCTTGCTGCAGCGGGATGTGGGGCTGGTGCACAACCTTGCACATAAGGTTAAGTGTGTTGGCCAGTCAGATAAATCAGTCAGTTAGTTCAGATAAATCAGTCATACATAGCATAAGCATTAGCATGAACAGTCATAAATCTTAAGCTCAGCATGAAAGTTCTTATGAAAATATTATGTTTATTTCGTTTACGTTGTGATAGATTTCTTACTGAGTCATCGACTCATTTTAATTTATTTTCATGTTTTTAACTACCCAGGTGAAGATGATGATTACGAGTAGGCAGGCCAGGAGTAGAAGGAGCATTTTATTTTTAGTTCAGACTAACTAAAATAAAACATGTCTTTTATGACATGAATTTATTCAGTTTATTCATTTAATGTTTTTGGAAGACAATTTTATTAGACCTTTTATTTCATAATAAATTTCAGTTTAATTTTCAATTATGAAATTAGAGAATCTTTTGCCGGGTTTATTTTCATGAAAAATACGTGACACACCTAGCTTACGGGAAGGGGGTGTTACAGATACGTTGCTAACGATTTGCGAACATCTCGGACTGATCACTTCTTTTGCATTGCATCAAATTCAAATCAGCTTCAGTTTTTTCAATAAAGCTTGCGTCTTTATCTCTTCAACTAACTCTTAGACTCGAAACATACATAGAACTCTTGTAGATTCTTATCTTATAATATAAACAAGATTTGATAAGAGTTAAAATTCAAACACTTATCATTATCGGATAACTTTTATTCAAATACTAATCCTTATTAGATGCAACCCTAGAGTCCTATTTAGAATTATATTCATCCATAATTCGAATTTAAATACAAACTCGCCTAATCCTAGTAAAACATAAATTACATTTACATATCCAAATACAAGGAAAGGTCTATTGATTAGAGATGACAAACAAGAACTCTATCAGCATAAAATTTTATTACAAGAATCCAATAGAATTGAATTTATCACCATTCAAGCAAGTTCATCCCTAGCTTCACCAAGGAATTAGCCTTCCATTTGAAACAAGAAGGAATTCTTTTCTAAAAGATGGCTTTCTCCCAATCCCTCTCTTCCTTCTTTTCTTCACTAGCCATCCTTCTAAGGAAAGAAAATCAAGTACAAAGCTCGTGTAGGTAATACTCTAGATTTCCAGGCGCATATTGCGAGCCACTTTTCACTTGGTAAAAATTTGAATTAGAAAAATACTATTTCTGAAAAAATGTATCCCGTTGAGTTAGCTTTCCAACTCATCTTGATTTGTCTCAATCGGATATCTGAAGAAAGAGATATGACAATAATACTCACGACTGCTCAAATGAGCTTCCAGATCGGGATTCTTGTCAAACCCATCTCTCAACTCATTTACTCGGCTCTTCATGTTCTAGGTTTTCTTTTTGAGTTGGATCGGGCCCACTTGAGTTGAAGAAAATATATTGGGCTTTGGATATAGAAAATTCTTCATTTGATTGTGATTTTCTTCCTTATTTATGTCAAGCTTGGGCCCAATCGTTCTTAAGTTCATTCCTACCATAAAATCATTAAAAATGAATCAAGATTTGGACACTATGGAATTAAAGTTCAAGTTGAAAAAACATAATCAAACTTCCCAAATAACACATATAATCTAGCAATTAAACCCATAGAAGTAATGTTCAGAGTACACTTTTGTGCACTCATCACACCCCCCCAACTAGTTTAATTCAAGCGACGAAGATAGCATAAAAAAAATATATACCCAACCCAAAATGTGAAAATTTCACATAAACAAGGCAGTAATATCTAGAAATATCAAACAACGTATTCATTCTTAAGAAATCTGTAGTGCTACCAAAGTTTGCCTATCAAAACATCTCTAGATATTCGTGTGTGCTAAGCCATAGCCATCATATCAACAACCCAAACACACACAACTTTGAGGACAACCCCGACAAAAGCATTAACTCCACCTCTCTCATACTCTCCAACTGAAAAGGCTACTCACTCTAGTTTATAGGAGGGGTGTATATAGGAAAAATGACAAACAAACATGGATCTCCACAAATGAAATTTCAATTATTGAGAATTCAACAACTCCTTCCACAAACCCACTTAAGATTAAAAGTTCAGTAACAAAGGTTGTAATGGAGCTAATGTCGAGTTAAAAAGGAGGATGGATAAGAGAATTCACAAGGGCTTAAGTACATGCTAGAATAGGTCTTCACAAGATCAAACATTAAGCACAACTCCCTCAACTTCTTGTACCTTTCCTTCTCAACTCCACCCATAATTTCTTCATTCATTCATTCTTTCTTTCTTCTTCTTCATGTATCCTGAATCCTTCGGTTGTAATCATGGAATCCATTTTAATGAACCTTCCACCACCAATAATAAACCACCACAGTACATTCCTTTCCTTGTTTTCTTTTTCTTTTTACTTTTAGATCAACATTTAACATCTGTGGCACATACTTGAAAGTGAAAGGTGGGGGAAAGATAGTAATTTAGGCTCAACTCAAATGCGGAGGGGGAGAGGGAAACCTGGGTTTACAAAAGAAAGGCTATTTTTTTTTTTTTTTTTTGGCTCAAAACGTGTGGCGACCCTAGCCCTCCTTGAGATTGGATAGTGACTTATGCATTTGACCTTTTTCGAAAGACATGTAACAAAGATTTTTTTAACTTTTTGGAAAAACATCTTTGACAACATTTTCGTGTTGATCTTTAAACATTCATATCATATTGTATCTTATCATGTGAGTCATATCATATCATATCATGTTATCCGTATCATGTGAGCTCATTGCCTTGTTCTTATAACACATGGTGGACACAACATGGCTCCCCTAAGCACCGCATGTTTCTGCTAGTTACCGCACCACCAACGATCCATACATTGTGATGAATGCGTCTTATTCATAATTATTATAACATGACAGTACTTCGTCAAGTTATTTGCCTTAGTCATGGCACTCACTAGCGTTAGGTGTTACCTCACTCTGGCATCCTTTCCAAAAAGATCAACCCAAGGTATGCCGATGGTTCTTTGTCGACCCAGGGGTTACCACTCTATTCTTAAGCATTTCAGAATGGACAAAGGAGTTCCACTAGGACAGTCCCCCATCCTAGCATTTGGGTTCGTGATAAAACATTTTTAGATACTTTAAAAGAAATCATTTACCCAAATGCATGTAACATGAGACTTAAGTCGTACTCTTTCTTACACTTGACATGTGACGTATGAAATTTCTATGCATGCAATAATCAAGTGTAACACATTCAAATCATGGCATGGTAACATGTGAGCATGGCATAGTTCAATCATCAAAACACTTAATCCAACTTGCTATGGCCAAAACTTATAGGATTCATTAGCATGAAAACCGAACTACAATGGACTATAGATCATGGCAAAAATCATCACAAAATCCGAAACATGAAAGCATAGCAAATCATCACCTAAGCCGAAACCCTAATCTCATCAAATCATAGCGTAACATCATGTAAACCGAAGTATATAATCATGGCATGTACTTGTACATTTTCAACAAGATATTTATTCACAAAGTCACTAAATAACAAACATACACACTATCAAACAAGATGAATGATTCACACAATTATATACATATGTTAACCAAAAGTAGGTTGAGGGTTTACTTACAAAATCCTTCGAATATTCACTAGCAAGCTGTAATAGATTGATACAACTTGTTAAAACAAGAGTGTAACCCTAATCTGTGTTTGTGTGTGTCATGAAAATTGCTAGGGTTGGTTGTTTGCTCAAAGTGAGGCTTCAAGCATTTGGTTCAAGTGCTTAAGGTACAAAGACCTTCAAGTTCATGTGACCGTGGCTAGGTCATGAACATGTGAGTAGTGTGCGTGTGTCATGGCCAAATGCCTTGAGTATATGAGTCCTCAAACTTTCAGCCTCCTCCCCATGGAAGAACCCTAGGGCATTTCAAAGATGAAATAGCCCATGAAACCGTGTGTGTGAGTGTTTTCTTCGGAATCTCAAACTCACTTTGAGATCTCCTACACCTTGGAATAGGCATGTGTGATTGTGAGAAGAGAGGAAATTCAAGTGTAGTGTTCTTACCGTGGAACTTCTCCTAAATACATTGCCTTCCCTTGAGTGTATGAGTCATTGCTTGGATGGAAGGAGAGAGTGGGAAAATAGTGTTTGGACTTGAAGAACCCTCTAAGTGGCGTGAGAGAGTGATGGAGCAGAGAGAATGCCTTAGAAAATCTGAAAATGAACAAGAAGAAAAGAGGGTGGTCGTTGGTCATGGGGTCGTTATACAGCCTTTCTCCTTGAAGCCGATTGGTCAAACAAGAGCCAATGCATAAAGGACATGTGGCGTGACTCTCCCTTTTCTTCCCTTGGCCAAAACTCTAATGCCCTCTAAACTCCCTTTCATACGTCTAGGTTCAATGAATCCCATGTGCATTTGTGTAATTTTCCTCAAAACCTCTTCATCTTCCTAAGAAAGTGGGTGTTGCATGCATGCCAAGTGGCATTGGGTGGAGTCCCTCAAGTGCCGTCCCCCTCTCTCTTTTCCCCATGAGGATCTTTCCTCTTCCCGGTGGTGTCCCTTACTCTTCCCCATGGGTGACCCTTACTCTCCCCAAGTAAGAACCTTCTTTTTCCTATGCTCCTTCCCTAGGTGACTCTCCCACTTCCCTATGCCTCTTAGAAATTCTAAACATGACATGTGGTACATGATTGGATGTGGTGGCCGAAACCCTAGGGTCTTAATGGTAATTTCGTGACAATTCTTCTAGAACCTTTCCTTCTCCAATGCATGAATGACAATTGGCACTAAGTCTGAAAATTCCCTAGAGTGGGCTTGGGGCTTGGGGATCCGAAAACCTCTTGGTGTTCCCCACGAAATCCTTAGGAAAAATCACCCCTTTTAGTCTTCTCAAACTAAATAGAAACTCAATTCAAGAATGCACATTAATTTCAATGATTTCTATTCACATTTTAGCATTTTAGTCCAATAATAGGGTTTTCTTTTTTTTTTTTATAAAGTGCAAAGGTCACCTATCCACGATGACCCCCTCCCAATTTGATTAAAAAACCCTCACTTGTGGCGAAGGAATACCCTGAAAAACAACCCAACACCCCTGAGTTATTACACCTCAGATGCTGACAAATTTTATAAAGCCAAAACCAATACATAAAAGAATATTATAAATGTAAATAAGGAAGTTCCCAGCAATCCGTTCACAGCAAACCTCTAAGCATCCCGCTTCCTATATCTGCTCCAGTAAACGACCAACAATTATTATTAGCACCTTGTTTGGTAAGAAAATCCGCAACCATTTTAGCTTCTCTAAAAATATGGCAAATACTACAATTCAAGGCATCAAACAGCCTTATAATTTCGTTCCAGAAATCCCACAAATACCAAAGATTGCAGTCTCTGGATTTGATCCATTCCACCATAACATTTCTAAGCCCCATATTTTGAGCCATTCGTAAGCCATCCAAAAGAGCACGTCCCTTAGCTATGGTATTGGACACCACTCCATAGTATGTGGCAAAACCCGCTATGGTTCGACCATTATCATCCCGAAAAATGCCTCCCCCGCCAGCCAGCTCGGGGTTACCAAGAGAACTACCATCAATATTCAGCTTGACTCCACCGCTACTCAATTTCTTCCAAGCAACAACCTTAGCAATTTTCTTTTTAACAGGAACAAAGGGAATATTTAATGGAAAATGCTAGATCTCCCGCTGAGGTCTAGCAAGTGTATTCCTATGTGTTTTTTTAAGTTTTTTTTTTTAATATAAATTTTTTTAACAATTTTAAATATTTTTTAAGAAAAATCATAATATTATTAAAAAAATATTTTCTTAATAATGAAGTAAATATTATGATTTTTTATTTTACTTCGTGATTAAGGAAGTGTTTTTTAATGATTTTTTTTTACTTTCTAATTAAGGAAGTATTTTTTAATGATGTTTTAAATTTATTTTATTTTTTAAAAATATTTAAAGTGTTAAAAAAATCTATATAAAAATAACTTTGAAAAAAACACATGTAAACACAATGCTACACCCTAGCGGGAGCCCCCAGCGAGGGCTATAGCATTGTCCATATTTAATTCCTTAAGAATTTTCAGATCTTTAGGATGTAACTGTGTGAATTTTTCGATCTCTAGAGAACACATCTACCAAAGCTGTCTTCACCCACCGAACCACCCCTCTCCAATCGGTATTTTTCCCATCCATTCGTGCATCACACCATGCTCTCCACAGCGCCCAAGTGATAATAATAGGTAGAAGCCCACGGCACACACCTGTTTGTGAAGACTTCGAAGCACGTAGCCACCATATATTAGGATCCCCTTCCAAGACAAAATATGAGATAGCCAAATGCCCATAATGCTTGTAAAAAAATTCTAGATTTTAATGGCTAGATCCTCATCGCCTAAAACATGATCACTTGTTTCTTGTTTCGGAGACTCACAACAGTTACACTTTGAGACCAAAGGAATCCCAAATTTAGCAATTAAATCATCCACCGGTAAGGCCTCTTGTCTTGCTCGCCAACAAACAAAGGACATTTTTTTTGGAATATACTTATGCCATAGCCATTTAAGCCAAGGACAAATATTCCCATGCAACCTAATAATCTGCCAAGCGGATTTTGTTGAAAACGCCCCATCCGAAGATGGCTACCAAACCAAAATATCCTTACCGCTTCGTAATGTTCCCGACCAAGCTATAATTTTTTCAACCATCTGCACAGGTAACAGGGAGGTTAACTTATGCATATCCCAGCCCACCGGTGTTCTCATATCAGCAACCTTCAATTTTTCATCATCCACCACCTCCTGTGAATCACCAATTGTACCGTCCCCCAACCAGTTATCATACCAGAATTTTGCCTCCCCATTTTGAATCAATGTGCAAGTATTTCTAGCACAATCGGGATAACGGACATGATCTTTTTCCAAAAACAAGACCCCACTTCGTGAGACTAAGCTGCAGGATGATCTCCTCTACCGTATTTTGCCGTGAAAAAATTGGCCCAAAATGAGCTACCGTCCAACAGTTTCCATGCAAATTTCATGAACAACAACGTCTACACTTCGGCAATAGCTCTTATACCCAACCCGCCTTCCTCCACTGGTAGGCAAATGTTCCTCCAAGCCACCCACTTGAAAAGATAGAAGTTAGAGCCTTCAACACTCCCTTCGGCACATTCATAACCGATAAAATATGTACTGGCATGCTCGATAAAATGTGCTTGATAAGAGTAATTTTACCACCAAAGGATAAAATTTTACTCTTCCACCACGCCAATTTTTTTTGCACCTTCAAAAGCAAAGGCTCAAAAAGTCGACTTCCCACATGCAATGACACCCCTAAATACACACACGGCCAATTTCCTTCCACAAAGCCAGTCAATCGCAGCACCTTTGCTTTCCTAGCAAGCAGAAACGTAGAGGAGAAAAAAATAGAGGACTTTGCCGGACTCACCAACTGCCCCGACATAGCTTCATATGCATGTATAGTCTTTATCAGTTGTTTCATCGAATTTTTTTCCCCATTAGCAAAAATAAGAATATCATCAGCATAAAACAAATGAGAAATCAATGAACCTCCATTTGAATTAAACGGTTTGACCCTTGCCTTTTAGAATTCATCTTTGAGCATGTGCTAAAGCAATTCTTGAGATAAAATGAAAAGATAAGGTGAAAGTGGATCACCTTGTCTAATACCGCTAGAAGGCTTGAAGAACCCTTTCATAGAACCATTTAACATGATTGAACACATAGGAGCTGAAATACAATTAAAAATCAAGCCCGCCACTGCTCCGAGAACCCCAACCTTCGCATCACTTCCAACAAAAATTTTTAATTAACTCTATCATACGCTTTTTGCCATATCAATTTTAATCATAATGTTACCACCTCTCGTTTTATTATTAATGCTATGAACAAGCTCCTGAGCAATAGAGATGTTATAAAAAATACTACGACCCTTTAAAAATGCTAACTGCTATTTAGAAATTAATTTCTCCATAATTGGCGAAAGTCTAAACACCAACATCTTAGAAAGAATCTTGTAGACTACTCAACAAAGGCTTATTGGACAGAATTGTGAAAATCTACTCGGCTTTTCAACTTTTGGTAATAACACAATATTAGTAGCCCCAAAGAAAGTAGACAACGGCTTACCTTCAAAAAACTCCACAGCCAATTGTAATAAATCGTTTTTGACAATATCCGAAGCATGATGAAAAAAACTTGCTGAAAACCCATCGAGACCTAGGCTACTATCCTACGGAATTGGCCATAGTGCCTCTTTGACTTCCGAGAGAACTGGAACACGAAACAAAGCCACATTATCTTCGGGCGTAATAACAGAAGTTAGAATATTCATACCCGCATCCTCTATATTTATAGGTGACGTCGTAAGTTGGGCTTGAAAGAAATCAATAGCTTCGGTCAACACGGCATCACCCGAATCAATCACCCTTCCATCCTCAAGAGTCAAACATTCCAACCCTTTAAATTTTTTTTTAGATCTCAATGAAGCATGAAAAAAGGTTGTATTAGCATCCCCTTCTGAAATCCATTTTATCCTAGATTTTTGGCATCTCATAATCTCCTCTCTAAGCATGTATTGCAAATGCTTTTGCTTACATCTCAATAATGCAACCTCCATCTCCTGGGAATAAGCATGTATAAGAGATTTTTCCCGAGTCAACAATTCTGCTTCAGTCACATTCAACTCAGAATCCACCTTGCCGAAGACCTCATGTAACAGCCCGCTAGAAATTCATTGTTGGAATTTCTATTGACTTTAGGAACCTCGTGAAAATTCCATAAGTTTTCATGAATCGACCAGTCGCGCAAGTTTTAGTCTATCAACATAGTCAGTGTTATCACTCACTATGGTGCTAGAAATATGAGTTGAATTATTTGAGATAGTTAGAAGTGTCAGAATGCGTTATGGTCTACGTTATTAGACTCAGTTGATTATTTAGAATTTTATGGTGTAATAACCCATTTTCATAATTTCGGATGAAACATATGTTCAAAAACTGTGATTTTATTTTTAGGGGTATTTCAGGATTAAATTTCGGTAAATGATTTTCACTATAGGTTAATATGAATATTTAGGATTTTTCAGTATTAAGTTTATTATATATTGTTTTGGAGTGAATAGTAACCTCGATAAGCGTACCAAGTGTAGTGCTTTCAAAATCACAATGTGGAATGTCCAAATTAGATTAGAGAAGTTTTATTTAGACATTTGGTAAGATCTTAGCCACACTTAGTGAATAGTATTAGACACTTGGCACAAAGAGGAACCATGAATTGGATTATGAAGGAATCAAAGTTTGAGATCATGCCACCTAAGAGAAACCCTATTCTTTTTCATCTGATCAACCAATTTTGTGCCACAAAGAGGGTTTCAACCCTAGTGAAACCCTAAATGGTTGGAATCCAATTGAAACCCCAAAACCTTGGTTGAAACCGAAACCCTAAACGGTTTCCCCAAACCCTAAAGTTGGCCTCCAAACCCTTTTTAATCCGATTTCTAGCATTGTGTTTAATCACTTGATTAAATCACTTCCACATGCTATTAATTTCTCAAATTATTATTATGACATCATTATCCAACCTTTTAAACCTTGGAAATTTGATTGGTCCAAGAAAAATTGGATTTGGGCTTGATAGCATCTCAAACCCTAACCAAACCCCCTTTAAACCCCAAATTGAAGCCCACTTGGTTGAGGCCCACCATGACCCACGAATTTGGCCACCTTGGCAAAAATTCTTAAAGAAGTTTTCTCCCCCCATACGGCAGGCCATACACTGCCCTTGGCTGCCCCAAATAGTTCTTTGATGTGAGGGAAAGAGCCACCTCATCACACCCCTTCTAGAAGGCAGCAGCAGCAGCCCACTCCCCCTCCACTTTATGTCACATATCCACCTCTAATCAAGGGTCAATCAAGTCCAGACCTCACCCTTCAGAAGTCTAGAGGTGTGCAAGGCACCCTTTCTTTCACTTCATCACTTTTCACCTCGTTCTTAGAGAGAAACTCAAAAACGCTCTCTCGGGCAGATTTCTGGGCTGTTTTGCGTGGCACTTGTCAACCCTTTGTAAGTATTTTTGCATGATGATTCCTTCATGAAAGTTGTTCTTCTTTGAGTATAGTTTCCGTTGTTATATTATTTTTCTCGTTTCATGCTCATTTGATTGGTCAAAACTATTTTTAACCATGGAAAGGTCATTCTAGGCGTGAAACTGGAGAGTATGTTATGTTTTGGAGTTTTTGACCAAGCTAATGGACATATCTTGGTCCGAAAAGTTTAGGGAGTGTGTTAGCATGTGTTTATGAATTTTCATTGAGGTTTTATTGCATGACTAAATTTTTGGATGATAGATTTCCTTAGATCTAGAAACTTGAAAACTGGAAGTGGAAAAACAGTTTCTGTTTTGGGAAAGTTTGAATATTTCGTGGTTTAATCTTACTCCAAAGGTTTTGATATTTTTATGTGATGATTATAAGTCTCTTATTTACATATTAGAATGTTATTTTGAAGATATTTAGTATTAGTTCCAAAGATATGATTTTTCTATGCAAAAGGATTTTGGTTAGGCCTAAGATTTTATGTTGTTGAGTTAGATCCATGTTTTATTGAGTTTTAGCCATGTGATTTTAAGTTTGATGGTTGGATCTTCTTTAGGATACATTTGTAAACCATGTGATGTTTTGGTTTGAAGATCACATATCTTTAAGCCATGGATCAAGAGATTTATCAAAGTTAGTTGAGAGAAAGGTTTCTGTTTTTGGACTAAGTGTAAAACCAAAAATTTCAAGTGTTGTTTTGTGATTTTTGATGACTTTTGTTTCATGATTTAAAGCATGGTTTATCTTAGGATGATCTTGTGAATACGTTAGAAGTAATATTTGATTTTTTTGGAATTTTTGGATATGTTTTTATTAAGGTTAAAATTTGTGATTTAAGGGTTTCCTTTTGTTAATAAGTTTGGATCTTTTACAAAATGTTTGGTGTTGATGATTAGCTGTTCTTAATGGATTTTTTAAGTGTGTTTTAAACTTAGGATGGAAAGATATTTGTTGCAAAAATTTGTTTTGATCATGAATTTTTAAAATTTGAAGGAATTGCAACAAATCAATGGAAATATAGCCTATGTAAGTTTCGGACCTATAGAGTTTTAATAGTTGTGTTTGGTTTTAAATTCTTTCTGAGTTGATATTTGAGTTTATGACAAAATTTACATGAGGAATGTAAATTTTGGTAATTAGGATTTGAAATCCTTAAGTTAGGGGTAAAATGGTCATTTTCCTACATATAGAGGGTAAAATGGTAATTTTACTCGAAGTTGTCTCTTTTCACATATCTAATTGTTAAGTTATTCATGTCAATCACGACTCCAAGTGCTAGGATGGGGTAATATCCTAGTGGAACTCCTTTGTTCACGCTGGAGTGTTTAAATAAGTGTGAAATTCCCTGGGTTGACGATGTACAGTCAACAGGTTGCGAATGGGGCCTAACTAGCTGGTCATCGGAGCGCACCAGGCACTAACACTGATGGAGCCATACTTTATTTTACGCGTGTCCACAGCAAGTGTGGCGCGAGCAATTCATGGGGCCACAACAACTATGGAGCATGAAGTATGGGGCCATNTCCCTGGGTTGACGATGTACAGTCAACAGGTTGCGAATGGGGCCTAACTAGCTGGTCATCGGAGCGCACCAGGCACTAACACTGATGGAGCCATACTTTATTTTACTCGTGTCCACAGCAAGTGTGGCGCGAGCAATTCATGGGGCCACAACAACTATGGAGCATGAAGTATGGGGCCATAAAAACTGTGGAGCATACACTACGTGAGACACAGCAATTGTGACATATAGAATAAGTGGGGCCACAACAACTTTGGAGTACATATTAACGCACTTACAGCTAGAATAGATACCTGTGTTGTGATGCGGTAATCAGCAGGGACACACGGCTCAAGGGGACTTGTGTAGCACCCGTATGGTCACTTAAATGATTAAGTCTATTGAATAAGATTCCAAGTTCTTGTATTTCACGTTCAAGTCATGTTTTACGTTATGTTATGTTCAAGTTTACGTTCATGTCAAGTTTCAAGTTTATGTCATGTTCATGCTATGTTTCAAGAACATGTTATGTTTTAAGTTCACGTTCATGTCAGGTTATGTTCACGTTCATGTTATGTTCAAGTTCACGTTTATGTTATGTCATGTTCATGTTTACATCATGTTTCAAGTTCACGTTTATGTTATGTTATGCTCAGGTTCATGTTATTTTCAAGTTCATATTCAAATTATGTATGTTCACGTTCATATTATGTTTCAAGTTCACGTTCATGCTATGTTGCTAGTCCATGTTATGTTTTAAGTTTACGTACATGTTATTTCATGTCAAGCTAAGTTTCAGTTCCAGTTCAAGTTATGTCAGCTCATGACATTTTTTTTCAAGTCACATTATGCTTATTATTTCATGCCATGTTACGTCAAGTTATACTATGTTACTATTGATTTTGATTATGCATTCTTGATTTTACTGCCATGCATGCATCATTAACCTGTGTGGAAGTTTCCTGTTAATTTGCTGAGATTTGTAATCAAATCTCATAATGATAGTCCCAACTACCATTCCCCCCAAATGGTAGGCGATGTGTCAGGATCAGAGTAGGGAGCAGACATTGGCAGACTGGAGGAGGTTGACTAGACGCAACGCGGAGTTTGCAGCCTCTATAGTTAGGTCTTTGGATAGTATTTCGGCATCGTTAGTCGAGTTACGCGAGTTACTCAACAAACTTGCCCGATAGTGTATTTTGACAATTTAATTATGGAGTCAGGTGTCCGTTGTTTTGAGATTACAGTCTTCAGAGAATTGTACTGTAATTGTGGATGTTTATTTTGTTAAATATGCATAGATTATGTTTTAACTATTTTGGATATTATAAGTTTGGTGTATAGTATAGCTCAAAAAAAAAAATTACCCGCTGCGAATATTGCATAATGCTAGGTGCATGTTAGGAGCATTGCATCTTATATGTCATGAACGGGGGCAGGTAACCTTGTGTTGCATGTCCCAACGATTCAGATGTCCGTCCGATCCCAAGCGGAATCTGGGGGCGTCACAGGGTGGTATCAAAGCAATACGTCTATGGGTTGTAAATCCACATGTCCTTAGGAAATGCACCAAATATTAGGCTTGAATTTCTTAAAGTATAAGAGGTAGTATGTGGTTGTAACACGTGTACTCGTGTGTTTTTGGAAGTGACACATGACTCACGGCAGGATACCTCAAAACCCTGAGGGAGTTATCAATCAAGAGAATCAGAATTTTTCCCGATGGATGGAAGATTAGCTGAAGATGTACGTCTGCTGGCGGACGTGCTTAGACAACAACAACAGTAGCAAGCGCACATATCCAGACCCAAAGATAGGGGAATGTCAAGTCATTGAAGTTTGTAACTTGTATGCTATTGATTCAAGTAAGTCCCTGTTTTTAGTGATTGTGGTATTACACAAGAGTTTAGTTCGAAAGCTGAATTGTTAATCAGGTGGTAAGAGTAACAATTCTCATTAAGAGTATTATTGTTCATATCAGTGTAGATATAGAATACCATTTAACAGTTGAAGGAAGGATATTGAAGGTTGATAAATTAGTATTTTGTATATTTGGAGTTGTCTTGATTTTGAGGACCCAAATGAATTTTTGTTGGGAGAGTAAAGTGTTTGGGAGAGGCTTTGGCTGTAGTAGGATTCACTTATAATGGTAGTTTTATCTAGGTGCTATTTTTGGCAAAGCATGGTGTTTGTGGAAAACATAGATAACCACTATATTGGAGACTTTTATATGGGTAGTAAAATCTTGATCTTGAGGATTTATGTGAACAGTAGGAACAGATCCTTTCGTTTAGAGTCAAAATAAGAGGTAGCTCATTATGGATAGAAGAGCTATGCCAATCATAAGAGAGAGAGTCTTGAGATTAGATTAATACCTAAAAAATTATCGAGGTGCCACCTAGGAGGAGGAACGATTCATTTTGATTATGAAGGAGCATGCTAGTCCTAAGCAAATAGAATTCCTTGAGGAAATAGAGAAAGTGAATTCAATTGTGTATGGATTAAATTATTCCAAATTGAACTGCATGAATACTTGAAGTTTTAAATTTAGAGAGTATGCTGGTACGACTTGACCTACTTTGTGGAAGGATTCCAAGACAAATTGATTATTTGAGAGAGAGAGAGAGTTATGAATGGTATATATATATACATTGTGGATAATTCTTTGAATAATAAGGAGAATAGGGATTTCATTTAAGCAAGGATTCAGCATTCTAGAAGGTCAGCCTAGAAGTCATTAAGTTCAGGCAAAAACCTTTGGGAGTGTTATACCCTTATGTTATAGTGGTAGTTATTTTGTGTAACCATGAGATGGTTAGATAAGAGTAGTGTTGGCTATGAGAGGAAGGCATTTCCTCATGAAGAACATTATCTACCTCTACACTCGACTACATGGTTAGACTGGAATAGCTTCAAAGCAAGGATGACACGGGATGGAGCTGAGTCCAGCAGAGCAACAGAAGGGTGTGGCGCAGCCGCCAACACTGAGCCCACAACGTCAAGATCATCTATGCCATCAACTCACTGCGAACGTTTGCCAAATAGCGACAATGAAGAGGTCTTGCAGCACCTCGACCTAGGTCATTTCGGCAACATGGTGTATGATTTAGAGGATGATGCGTTCTACTACTTACCTCAGCACGTAGTGCCGATGGACATTGATGCACCTCCACCGGAGCCAACCAAAGACGATACATCTAGTGATGGACGACAGTTTTGGTGAGCAACATCTTCTCCTTAGTTTGTTCAATGTTTGTACTTGCGTCGATTTCGAGGATGAAATGTTTTTCTTAGGAGGGGAGGACGTAACAACCCGCTAGAAATTCATTGGTGGAATTTCTATTGACTTTAGGAACCACTTGAAAACCCCATAAGTTTTCATAAATCGACCAGTCGCGCAAGTTTTAGTCTATCAACATAGTCAGTGTTATCACTCATTATGGTGCTAGAAATATGAGTTGAATTATTTGAGATAGTTAAAAGTGTCAGAATACGTTATGGTCTACACCATTAGACTTAGTTGATTATTTATGATTTTATGGTGTAATAACTCATTTTCATAATTTCGGATGAAATGTTTGTTCAAAAATTGTGATTTTATTTTTAGGGGTATTTCAGGGTTGAATTTCGGTAAATGATTTTCACTACAGGTTAGTATGAAGTAGATAGTAACCTTGATAAGTTCACCAAGTGCAGTGTTTCAAAATTATAGTGTGAAATGTCCAAATTAGGTTAAAGAAGTTTTATTTGGACATTTGGTAAGATCTTAGCCACACTTAGTGAATAGTATTAGACACTTGGCACAAAGAGGAACCATGAGTTGGATTATGAAGGAATCAAAGTATGAGATCATGCCACCTAAGTGAAACCCTATTCTTTTTTATCTGGTCAACAAATTTTGTGCCAGATCAAAGAGGGTTTCAACCCTAGTGAAACCCTAAATGGTTGGAATTCAATTGAAACCCCAAAACCTTGGTTGAAACCAAAACCCTAAACGGTTTCCCCAAACCCTAAAGTTGGCCTCCGAACCCTTTTTAATCCGATTTCTAGCATTGTGTTTAATCACTTGATTAAATCACTTTCACATGCTATTAATTTCTCAAATTCTTGTTATGACATCATTATCCAACCTTTTAAACCTTGAAAATTTGATTGGGCCAAGAAAAATTGGATTTGGGCTTGATAGCATCTCAAACCCTAACCAAATCCCCTTTAAACCCCAAATTGAAGCCCACTTGATTGAGGCCCACCATGACCCACGAATTTGGCCACCTTGGCAAAGCGTCTCGAAGAAGTTTTCTCCCCCCATATGGTAGGCCATCCACTGCCCTTGGCTGCCCCAAATAGTTCCTTGATGTGAGGGAAAGAGCCACCTCATCACACCCCTTCTAGAAGGTAGCAGCAGCAGCCCACTCCCCCTCCACTTTATGTCACATAGCCACCTCTAATCAAGGGTCATTCAAGCCCAGACCTCACCCTTTAGAATTCTAGAGGCGTGCAAGGCACCCTTTCTTTCACTTCATCACTTTTCACCTCGTGCTTAGAGAGAAACTCAAAAAAGCTCTCTCGGGCAGATTTCTGGGCCGTTTTGCGTGGCCCTTTTCCACCCTTTGTAGGTATTTTCGCATGATGATTCCTTTATAAAAGTTGTTCATCTTTGAGTCTAATTTCCGTGGTTATATTATTTGTCTCGTTCCAGGCTCATTTAATCAGTCAAAAGTATTTTTAACCATGGAAAGGTCATTCTGGGCGTGAACTGGAGAGTATGTTATGTTTTGGAGTTTATGACGAAGTTTATCGAGTGTTGTTAGCATGTGTTTATGAATTTTCATTTAGGTTTTATTGCATGACTAAAGCTTTGGATGATAGATTTCCTTAGATCTAGAAACTTGAAAATTGGAAGTGGAAAAACAGTTTCTGTTTTGGGAAAGTTTGAATATTTTGTGGTTTAATCTTACTCCAAAGGCTTTGATATTTTTATGTGGTGATTCTAAGTCTCTTATTTACATATTAGGATGTTATTTTGAAGATATTTAGTATTAGTTCCAAAGATATGATTTTTCTATACAAGAGGATTTTGGTTAGGCCTAAGATTTTATGTTGTTGAGTTAGATCCATGTTTTATTGAGTTTTAGCCATGTGATTTTAAGTTTGATGGTTGGATCTTCTTTAGGACATATTTGTAAGCCATTTGATGTTTTGGTTTGAAGATCACATGTCTTTAAGCCATAGATCAAGAGATTTATCAAAGTTAGTTGAGAGAAAAGTTTCTATTTTTAGACTAAATGTAAAACCAAAAATTCCAAGTATTGTTTTGTGATTTTTGATGACTTTTGTTTGATGATTTAAAGCATGGTTTATCTTAGGATGATATTGTGAATATGTTAGAAGTAAGACTTGATTTTTTTGAAACTTTTGGAGATGTTTTTATTAAGGTTAAAATTTATGATTTAAGGGTTTACTTTTGTTAATAAGTTTGGATCTTTTTACAAAAAATTTAGTGTTGATGATTAGATTTTTCTTAATGGAAATTTTAAGTGTGTTTTAAACTTAGGATGGAAAGATATTTGTTGCAAAAATTTGGTTTGATCATGAGTTTTTAAAATTTGAAGGAATTGCAACAAATCAATGGAAATATAGCCTATGTAAGTTTCGGACCTATAGAGTTTTAATAGTTGTATTTGATTTTAAATTTTTTCTGAGTTGATATTTGAGTTTAGGATAAAATTTACATGAGGAATGTAAATCTTGATAATTTTTGAAATTAGGATGTGAAATCCTTAAGTTAGGGGTAAAATGGTCATTTTTCCACATGTAGAGGGTAAAATGGTAATTTTACTCTACGTTGTCTCTTTCTACATTTCTAATTGTTAGTAATTAAATTTTTAACTTTTAGAATACCCTCTTACAGTTCCTCGTGTTTCGCCCTTTATTCTCATAGAACGCCATGATCGAGGTAAGTTAACTCTTAACTTACTATCAATTTACTATGTATGTGTGATGGGTAAAGAAACTACAGTTTATGTTTTTATGTTGTTATATATGCCATGCAATGCCATGTCATTACATGTTTATCTATTACACGAATTATTCTGTCATGAAATACTTATCTGTTACATAATATATTATGTCACAAGTTACTATCTGTTGCAAGTATGTCACATTATGTATGCCATATGTTACATGTGTGTCATGTCATGTAATATTTACTGTCACATGTTATGCCATGTTACGAAATATTTACTGTCACATGTTATGCCATGTTATGAAATATTGTTTGTTACATGTTATGCCATGTTACAAAATATTATATGTTACACCTATGCCATGTTATGAAATGTTGTCTATTACACTCATGTCTCAAAGTATGTCATGTCAGTCATCTTACGTTCATGTCATGTTACGCTATGTCAGGACTTCTGTCTTTTCATATTCATGTCATTCTGTCTCGACACTCTTGTTAAGTTATTCATGTCAATCACGACCCTAAGCGCTGGGATGGGGCAATATCCTAGTGGAACTCCTTTGCTTACACTAGAGTGTTTAAATAAGTGTGAAATTCCCTGGGTTGACGAAGTACAGTCAACAGGTTGCGAATGGGGCCTAACTAGCTGGTCACCAGAACGCANTAAAAAGTTTGATCCTGACTCTAGCACAGGCCTATAAGCAAATCTACCCAAAGCGTCTCTATATCTATGCATGCAAGGTAACAAAATAATCAAAAGAAAAAAAAAATGCAACAAGCAAAAAGAAGGAACGAAGTTACCGCCTTTAGAAACTGCTGAAAAGAAAAACAATCTAGCAATTCTTTTACCGTCTCCCCGGCAACGGCACCAAAATTTGATTAAGCCCAAAGAATAACGCAGTAGTTGTAGCAAAACTTTGGGGTGTCGATTCCACAGAGAGACAAATTAAAAGAATAGTAGAAGAATACAAAGAAACTAAGAAAAAATATTAAATGATCAATGGAGAACAAAGATTAATTTTAAATGTAAATTAAAGTGAAGCAAAGTGATTAACGGAAAAAGTACTTAAATTTGACAAACAGTAGAGCGTCAGGAATCCCTTGCACAAATCCGGTATTTTCATTATTCTTGATTCATTGGATAACTCAATTCCCAAAATTCCCAATCGGAAGATATAGATTTATAAACCAAGATTAAAACAAATATAACCCTTTGAAAAATCATTCACCACTTTTAAAATACGTAAATTATTATCACTATTGAGAAAATCCTACGACGATAATATACTTTGGGAGCAATATTGCAGCAAAGAATTAAATCAATATAGATAAATAATTGATCCAAACAGAATCAAAGAACTAATCCATTCAATAGAAAAAGCATGACTGAATCCATAAACAGAATAAATTCTATGCTTATTCGGATAAGAGAACATCAATGATGAATTGAGAATGATAAAATAAAAGAGTTTTAGTAATTGAAAATCAAATACATAAATAAAAAATAAATTACAAATACCATCTAATGTGCAAGTTCATCCCTAACCCTACTTGAGAATTTAGTTACCCATAAATATAATGGACAATAAAAATCTCAAGAGAAATGTAAAGCAAACGGCGGACATGACAATTAAATTCCTCCATTCTTCTCCTCTCTTCAGCCTCCTAATGATATCCTTATATAGGGTAGGAAAGAAATCCTAATATCTTCATGATTCCCGCCTAAAAAAATCACCTAAATCTTAAGACTTATCTTGGCAGCCATGTACGCACTTCAAGAATTTGAATTTGGAAATTTTTATTAGAGACAAAGTCATAGCTCTTTAAGTTAGCTTTCCAACGCATCTAGAATCAAATCAATCTGATATGTGAGTATAAAGTTACGTTCGAAATACTAAAATATATCCAGACAGTCTCCTATAGCATGTTGGACTCTGACTATTTCTCTTAATCCGAATTACTCTTAAACCCCATCATTATCTTTATTTGAAGAGTCCTACACTCATTGAAAGTTCTTAGGTTGTTCCAACTCTTGCCCATTTGAAAGTCTTTTGAATTTGACTGGGTTTTGACTTACTCTTTTATAGTCCCTGAAATTAAACATAAAAATCTGCTTAGGAGTATCTCAAAATAAATAGAAACTCAATTCAAGAATACACATTAATTCCTATAATTTCTATTCATATTTTAGCATTATAGTCCAATAATAGGATATTTAGAGTGCACTTTCGTACACTCATCACACCCCCCAACTTACTCATTGCTAGTCCCTAGCAATTTTCATGCCAAAACGACGAGATAGACCAAATAAAATCACACACAAAGGCCACCAAGTCACACTTTCCAGATTCACATATCAAAGCAATCTTAGAAATTCAATAACCCTATCACAAGCAATCCATCTATAGCAATCCACCTATAGCAATCCACAGAGTGTGTATGTGTTCCAAACTATATCCATCTAACCAGAAGTCCTGACACATGCAACATTAAGAACATCTCAAGCGAAAGTTTCAACTTCATAACTCATGGATATAAAAGTGTTTCGTGTGAGGATTCTCTCTATGGAGTTGACAATGGGTGTACACACACTCTCATGGGGAATTAGGCAATTATGTACAAGCAACAAGCAAACATTGATCTTATGATAGGAACACTAATAAATGAAACTTCCACCACTCTTTCCAAAACCTTACTTAGGATCAGAACGGTCAACACAAAAGGTTGTAACGTGGCTTGGGTTCGAGGTTATATGAAAAAAAAAACGATGAAAATGATTCAAAAAATTATAAGTACATACAAAGGGAATCTTATTAAACATCTCAATAGACCACATTTCTCACTTGATGTACTCTCTAACTTTTCAAATCATCGAATAATGCTTCTTTCTTTTTCTTTTTTTTTTCTAATTCTTTTTTTTTTCATTTTTTTTAAAACTTGGTGAACAATTATGTATGTCACCCTGGTATTTTGCTATTTTTACCCAACCTTGGTATTTTTAACTTTGAAACTCACTCACTTGAACACATTGTAACTCATGTTCTTCCTTTTTCTCTCTCTCCTTTTATTTTTCTATAGAAAAGATAAAAATTCCATATCTAGTACACACTTGGAAGTAACAAGGGTAGGAAAAATCAGTGTATAGGTTATACTCCAATGTGGAGAGGTATGGATGATGTGGGCATATGAAAAGAAAGAGTTACATGTGTTTATTGGCTCAAACTTGACTACTAGGGGTTTAAGATGGAAAGGGTTAGCTTGAAAGGCTCAAACGTTGATCCTAAGTTGACCTTCGTCATATCCCAAGTATATCCACCATCTTACCATAAACTATGTAATGATATTCTCAAAAGAAGTGTCCAATTCAACAGATCAATGAATGCTTATCACAATTTACTGCATTTGTAGGCTCTCATTCCTCTCCAAAACTCACATGAATACTTAAGCAAAAGAGTTCTCTACTAACATGTGTCACACCGCCATCTTACCACAAAGCTTGGATGAGTGTATTAGGGGTTTTGTGAATGCTTCAGCAAAAATGATTATGGTGGGTTTGGTGAATTCACAAAGATGACTATGAATGAGAATGAGTACACATGTAAAAAGGATGCACGTGTGATGCAAATTTTTTTTTTTTTTAAATATTGGCACATGAAAATATACTACAGAGTTCCAACAAGCATTTTAAACATTGACTTCGCACCACCACCCCCCAACTTAAATGAAACATTGTCCTCAATGTTTAAGAATCAAATTTGAATGGGGAGTAACTAAAAAGGGTAGAATACACCTGATGAGTGACGTGAGTAGCTTGCTAAGCACCAAAGATGGTAAGCTAAATGACAAAATGAAACTAGCCTGCAAACAAAAACAAAGAAAACAACAGAAAACAAAAAGGAAAAGAGAGAAAATAAGAGAAAACAAAACAAATAAAGAGAAAAAGAAAACATACCTGCGTCGTGTGGGCAAGGTTGATAGACCAAATCCACAAGTGGAATGTCTTCCACTTCCGGAACTTGCCTATCAATTAATACTTTAAGGCGTTGACCATTTACTTTAAAGATCCGACCATCTTTAGGTTCCTCTATTTCTATCGCCCCATTTGTAAAAACATTCTTGACTATAAAAGGGCCGGTCCACCTAGACCGAAGTTTTCCTGGGTGCTTATGGAGTCTAGAATCATATAAGAACACTCTATCATTAGGTTTAAACGTTTTTCTCATATTTTTATCATGAAACGCTTTCATTTTAGTCTTATAGATTCTAGAGTTCTCATAAGTATCATTTCTCAACTCCTCTAACTCGGTCAACTGAAATTTTCTAAGCTTACATGCTTCTCCCATGTCAAAATTGAATTGCTTGATGGCCCAATAAGCTCGATGCTCAAGCTCCACAGGTAAGTGGCAAGGCTTTCCAAAAACAAGCCTATAAGGTGACATGCTTAAGGGAGTTTTGAAAGCTGTACGGTAGGCCCGAAGCACATCAACTAATCTCAAAGACCAATCTTTGTGATTCGGGTTGACCTTTTTTCTAAAATTTGCTTAATTTCCCTGTTTGCAAGTTCTACCTGTCCACTTGTCTGAGGGTGGTAGGTAGTAGAGATCTTATGTACCACCCCATATTTTTTCATCAAAGCCTCAAAAGAACGGTTGCAAAAATGTGTACCCCGATCACTAATGATAGCACGTGGTGTACCAAATCGAGATAACATATTTTCTTTGAGAAATTTAATTACCGTCTTATTATCATTACTCCTGCAAGCTGCTGCCTCTACCCATAATGACACATAATCTACTACCACAATAATATATTGATATCCAAAAGAAGGAGGAAATGGTCCCATGAAATCGATGCCCCAACAATCAAAAATTTCAATCACTAAAATTGGGTTTAAGGGCATCATATTATGACGAGACATAACTCCTAACTTTTGACACTTTTCACATGAGCGACAATAGATGTTTGCATCCTTAAACAAGGTGGGCCAATAAAATCCACACTGCAGAATTTTTGTAGTGGTTTTCTTCATTGAAAAGTGACCCCCACAAGCTTGGGAGTGACAAAATTCCAAGACGCTAGCAATCTCTTCATCAGGGATGCAACGCCTTAAAATTTGGTCAAGCAATATTTGAAAAGAAAAGGGTCATCCCAATAGAAATTACATACCTCAGTCATGAACTTCCTCTTATCTTGAGCGCTCCAATCCATTTGTATCTCACCTGCAACCAAATAATTCACAATATGAGCAAACCATGGTAGAGAAGTAATAGAAAGCAAATGCTCATCAGGAAAATCATCCCTGATTGGTAGGTGGTCAGAGGTGTCCTCAAACGTGAGCCTCGAGAGATGGTCAGCCACTACGTTCTCCACTCCTTTCTTGTCTTTGATGGTGATGTCAAATTCCTGCAAAAGTAAAATCCACCGTACTAGTCGTGCCTTAGCATCCTTCTTTGTAAGAAGGTACATAAGGGCTGTATGATCTGTGAAAATAATAATAGGAGAACCAATCAAATAAGCACGAAAATTATCCAAAGCAAACACTACAGCTAGCAACTCTTTTTCAGTGGTGGAGTAATTCATTTGAGCATTATTTAGAGTTCTACTAGCATAGTAAATGAAAAAGGCTTCCCCTCCCTTCGCTGTCCAAGAACAGCACCTACAGCAAAGTCACTAGCATCACACATGATCTCAAAAGGTAAAGTCCAATCAGGTGACTGCATTATAGGTGCTGAGGTAAGCTTGCCAATTAGCGTTTTAAAGGCCTCTTGACAAGCTTGTGTCCACACAAATGGGGCATCTTTAGCTAAGAGGTCACATAATGGCCTAGCTATGGTGGAAAAATTCTGTATAAACCTCCTGTAAAAGCCCGCATGACCAAGACAGGATCTCACATCCTTTACTGTCCTAGGTGTAGGCAACTTTGAGATTAATTCAATCTTACATTGATCAACCTCTATCCCCCTAGAAGAAATAATATGCCCTAAGATAATACTTGAAGGTACCATAAAGTGGCATTTTTCCCAATTCAAAACCAAATCCTTCTCCTCACAACGAGTCAATACTCTCTCTAAATTCAATAAGCATGCTTCAAAGGAAGATCCAAAAACAGTCAAGTCATCCATAAAAACTTCCATGCAATTTTCAACCATGTCACTAAAAATACTCATCATGCAACGTTGAAAAGTAGCAGGTACATTACAGAATCCCAATGGCATTCTACAAAAAGCATAAGTACCAAAAGGACAAGTGAAAGTGGTTTTTTCCTGGTCTTCTAATGCACTTTCAATTTGATAATAACCAGAATAACCATCCAAGAAACAATAGAAAGGATGACCAGCTACACGCTCAAGAATTTGATCAATAAAAGGGAGAGGAAAATGGTCTTTTCGAGTGGCAGCATTCAATTTTCTGTAATCAATGCACATTTGCCACCCAGTCACAAGTTTTGTAGGGACTAACTCTCCCAGGTTATTTTTCACCACAGTAACACCTAACTTTTTAGGAACAACCTGTGTAGGACTTACCCATTTACTATCAGCAATAGGATATATGATTCCCGCATCTAAAAGTTTCAACACTTCATTCTTCACCACTTCTTTTATAGTGGGATTAAGCCTATGCTGGGGGTCTCTACAAGGGCTAGGTCCTTCTTCCAAATTAATTTTATGAGAACAGACCAGGGGACTAACACCTTTTATATCAGCAATGCTCCAACCTAAGGCTGACTTATGCTTACTTAGGGTCTGAGTTAATTTCTCACCTTGAGACTCAGACAACTCAGATGAGATAATAACAGGAAAAGTATCACCTGGACCAAGGAAAGCATGCTTTAAACCCTTAGGCAGAGGCTTCAAATCAACTTTGGGTGCTTCCACACTTGAAGAAATTTGTTTTGCACTTCTCTCAGGCAACTCCTCAAACTTCGGTTGCCATACCCGAGTGCCATAATCCTGAGTTTTATAAAAAATATCACAAATATCAACTACATCAGATGGATCATTAATAGGATCAAACTCAGAATTAACAAAAAAATACTCAAGGGGATCAAAATCATGAGCTACAGAAACTCTCCTATCCATGAGTGAATCAATCATGTATATTTGGTGGCTCTCATCATCATCTTCTAGCTGTTTTGCAATATGGAAGATATTCACCTCAAGAGTCATGTTTCCAAAAGACAACTTCATGAGCCCATTCCTGCAATTAATAAGAGCATTAGCAATAGCAAGGAAAGGCCTACCTAAAATCAAAGGAATTTTAGAAGTACTATCAACAACAGAGCTAGTGTCAAGGATTAGGAAATCAACAGGATAATAAAATTTGTCATTTGAATTAGAACATCCTCTACCACACCCCGGGGTACTTTGACTGAACGGTCAGCCAATTACAATACCACAGTGGTTGGTTTGATTTCTCCCAACCCCAATTGCAAATAAATAGAATATGGCATTAGATTCACGCTAGCTCCTAAATCTAGCAAAGCTTGCCCAAACTCATGATTTCCAATGCTGCATGTAATGGTTGGACAACCAGGATCCTTGTACTTGGGAGGAATCCGCTGCTCAATTAGAGCACTCACTTGCTCTGTTAGGAATGCAGTCTTCTTCACATGGTGCTTCCTTTTAACTGTACACAAATCCTTGAAAACTTTTGCATAAGTAGGCACTTGTTTAATCACATGTAAAAGAGGAAGATTGATTTTTACCTGCCTTAGATTCTCTAGGATTTCATTGTTAGGATCCATAGTTCGCTTGCTTGATTTTAAAGCTTGAGGGAATGGTACCTTAATAGGACTCTTTGTCAGCTCTGGTTCCTTGGGCAACTCGGCATCACTATTATCTTGATCCTTTTCCACATCCTCTGATTTGTTCGTTGTTGGGATGTGTAATGACTTACCACTTCGTGTCACAATGGCATTCACATCCTTTAAATTCTCTTGCACCATGTGTTGACCACGGGGTGCGGATTGAGCTTGAGAAGGGAACTTACCTCGCTCATTCACACTTAAGGAGCTCATCAATTTGGACACTTGGCTCTTTATCTCATTATTTTCTTCCACAACCTGCATAATCAAAGATTCAAACTTTTGGTTAGTCTTACCCTGTGCTTCAATAAAAGCATGCAAAGTGTCTTCTAAATGACTCCTAGAAGATGAAGGTGC
>QEOT01005071.1:5014-29225 GCA_003123785.1 Pterocarya stenoptera | reverse complement strand
ATCCTGATCTTCTAATGCAATTTCAATTTGATAATAACCAGAATAATCATCCAAAAAACAATAAAATAGGTGACCAGCTACACGCTCAAGGATTTTATCCATAACGGGAGGGGAAAATGGTCTCTTCGGGTGGTGGCATTCAATTTTCTGTAATCAATACACATCCATCATCCAGTCACAAGTTTTGTAGGTACTAACTCTCCCAATTCATTCTTCACCACAATAACGCCTGACTTTTTGGGGACAACCTGCGTAGGACTAACCCATTTACTGTTAGCAATAGGATATATAATTCTTGCATCTGACAGTTTTAACACTTCATTTTTTACCACTTCTTTATGGTGGGATTAAGTCTGCGTTGAGAGTCTCTACAAGGGCTAGTTTCTTCCTCTAAATTAATTTTATAAGAACAGATTAAGGAGCTAACACCTTTGATATTTGCAATGCTCCAATCTATGGCTGACTTACGCTCATTTAAGGTTCGAATTAACTGCTCACCTTGAGATTCAAATAATGAAAATGAGATACTAACAGGAAAAGTATCACCTGGACCAAGGAAAGCACATTTTAAACCTTTAGGCAAAGGTTTCAATTCAACTCTTGGTGCTTCCACAAAGGAATCTATTTTTCACTTTTCTTAGGCAACTCCTCAAATCTCAGTTGCCAAGCCTGTGTGCCATATTCTTGAGTTTCATAAGAAATAGCACAAATATCAACAACATCAGATGAATCATTAATAGTATCAAACTCAGAATTAACGAGGAAATATTCAAGGGGATCAGAATCATGAGTTGTGTGAACTCCCTTGTCTATGAGTGTGTCAATCATGTACATGTGGTGGCACTCATCATAATCTTTTGGTTGTTTTCCAATATGGAAAATATTCACCTCTAGAGTCATATTCCCAAAAGAAAACTTCATTAGACCATTCCTGCAATTAATAAGGGCATTAGCAGTAGCGAGGAAATATCTACCTAAGATTAAGGGGATTTTAGATTAAAGTCAACAACAGAACTAGTGTCCAAGATTAAGAAAGCAATATGATATTAAAATTTGACTGAATGGTCAACCAATTGCAATACCACAATAGTTGGTTTGATTTCTCCCAACCCTAGCTGCAAATAAATGGAATAAGGCATCAAATTTACACTAGCTCCTAAATCTAGCAACCCTTGCCCAAACTCAGGATTCCCAATATCACATGCAATGGTTGAACAACCTAGATCGTTGTACTTAGGAGGAATTTGTTGCTCAATAAGAGCATTAACTTGCTCTGTTAGAAATGCTAGCTTCTTAACATGGTGCTTCCTCTTAACTATACACAAATCTTTGAGAACTTTTGCATAAGTAAGAACTTGTTTAATAACATGCAAAAGATGAAAATTGATTTTTACTTGCCTGAGATTCTCCAAGATTTCATCGCTACCTTAACTGGGAAATGGTACCTTAACTGGGATCTTGATTACCTCGACTTAATGAAATCTTGGAGAACCTTAGGCAGGTAAAAATCAATCTTCCTCTTTTGCATGTTATGAAGCGAGTTCCTACTTATGCAAAAGTTCTCAAATATTTGTGTACATTTAAGAAAAGGCATCATGTTAAGAAGACAACATTCCTGACAGAGCAAGTTAGTGCTATAATTGAGCAGCAAATTCCTCCTAAGTACAAGGATCCTAGTTGTCCAACCATTGCATGTAATATTGAGAATCATGAGTTTAGGCAAGCGTTGCTAGATTTAGGAGCTAGTGTAAATTTGATGCCTTATTCCATTTATTTGCAGCTTGGTTTGGGTGAAATTAAGCCCATTTTTGTTGTGTTTCAATTGGCTGACCATTCAGTTAAGAAACCGAGAGGGATAGTTGAGAATGTTTTGATCCAAATTAACAAGTTTTACTACCCTGTTGATTTTTTAATTTTGGACACTCAGTCGGTTGTTGAGTCTAACTCTAAAATTCCTCTCATATTAGGTAGATCTTTCCTTGCTACTGCTAATGCACTTATAAACTCTAGGAATGGGTTGATGAAACTATCTTTTGGAAACATGACCATGGAGGTCAACATATTCCACATCAGTAAGTAGCCCAGGGAGGATGATGAGTGCCAACAATCATACATGATTGGCGCGCTCATAGACAGGGGAGTTCATACAACTCATGATTCTGATCCCCTTGAATATTTCCTTATTAATTCTGAGTTTGATACTATTAGTGATTCATCTGATTTTGATATTTATGCTATTTGTTATGAGACTCAGGATTACGGAACACAGACTTGGCAACTAAAATTTGAGGAGTTGCCTAAGAAAAGTGAAAAACAAATTCCTCCAAGTGTGAAGAGTCCCAAATTGGAATGAAACTATCACCTTCAAGATTAAAGAATGCATTTCTTGGCCTAGGTGACACTTCTCCTGTTAGTATTTTTTCTAAATTGAATGCGGGTAAGCTTAGGAAATTTCAATTGATTGAGTTAGGGGAATTGAGAAATGATGCTTATGAGAACTCAAAATCTATAAGGCTAAAATGAAAGCGTTTCATGATAAAAATATTGTTAGAAAGACGTTTAAGACTAATGACTGAATATACTTATATGATTCTAGACTTCACAAGCACCTAGGAAAACTTTGGTCTAGGTGGACCGGCCCCGTTATAATGAAGCATGTTTTTGAAAATTGAGTGGTAGAAATAGAGGACCCTAGGGATGGTCGGGTATTTAAAGTAAATGATAAACACCTTAAAATCCTTATTGGTAGACAAGTGCCTGAAGTGGAAGACATTCCACTTGCAGACCCAGTCTATCAACCTTGACTCCACCATGTAGGTATATTTTTATTATTATTATTAATTTTGTTTCTTTTCTTCTCTTTTCTTTCCTTTTGTTTATCGTTGTTTTCTTCTTTTCTGTTTGCAGGATAGTGTCATTTCGCCATTTCAATTTGTCATCTCTTATGCTTACCGGGCTCCCCACGTCACACATAAGATGTATTCTACCCTCTTTAGTTACTCTCCATTCAATTTTGATTCTTAAACGTTACGGACAATGTTTTGTTTAAGTTGGGGGTGGTGCAAATTATGCATTTACAAATGCTTGTTGGAACTTTGTGGCAATTACATGTGTCAGAAATTTTTTTTAGCATCACATGTACATCCTTTCACATGTGTACTCATTCTCATGCATCGCCATCTTAATGAATTCAACAAACCCATCTTGATCATTATGCTGAGGTATTCAAATGATTTCTGATGCATTCATCCAAGTTTATGGTAAAATGGTGGTTTGACACATGTATCTAGAGAACTCTTTTGCTCAAGTCTTTATGTGTCAGTTTTGGAGAGGATTGAGAGCCAACACATGCTGAAAATTGTGATAAGCGTTCATTGATTTTTTTTTTTAAATGGACACTTCTTTTGAGAATATTATCATTGCATGGTTTGTGGTGTGATGGCAGATATACTTGGGATATGATGAAGGTCAACTTAGGATTAACGTTTGAACCTTTCAAGCCAACCCTTTCAATTATAGACCCCTAGTAGCCAACTTTGAGCCAAGAAACACATATAGTTTTTTTCTTTATATACCTACATTATCCATACCTCTCCACATTGGAGTATAACCTATCCTTTTTACTTCCAAGTGTGTATTAGATGTGGAATTCTTTTCTTTGCGAAGAATAAAAACAAAGGGAAGTACACGAGTTACTAGCATTCAAGTGAGTTAGCTTTAAAGGCAGAAATACCAAGGTTGGATAGAAATAGAAAAATACCAAGGTGACATATAATTGTTCACCAAATTACAAAAAAAAAATGAATAAAAAAGAAAAAAGAAGAAGAAGAAGAAGGCATTATTCGGTGATTTGAAAGGTTGAAGAGTACATCAAGTGAGAAATATGGTTTATTGAGATGTTTAATAAGATTTCATAGGTATGTACTTGGAAGTTTTTTAATCCTTTTCCTTTTCTTTTCATATAGCCTAACCTAAGCCACATTACAACTTTTTGTTTTGACCGTTCTGATCCCAAGTAAGCCTGTGGAAAGAGTGGTTGAATTCTCATTTGTTAGTATTCCTATCATAAGATCAATGCTTGCTTGTTGCTTGTTCATAATTACCTAAATCTCCATGTGATTGTGTGTACACTACTTGTTGCTTGTTCATAATTACCTAAATCTCCATAAGATAATGATGGGGTTTGAGAGAAATTTGGATCAAGAAAAAAAAGAAAAAAATCACAAAAGGAAACTGCAAGAAGTCCAAGTCTGAAATTTGTTAGGAGGCAACTTGGACATATTTTAGTATTTTTATCGTAACTTTCCACTCACATATTGGATTGATACGATTCTTGATGAGTTGGAAAGCTATCTTAAAGGGCTAGGAATTTGTCTCACTAAGAATTTCTAAATTCTAAATCCTGAAGTATGTACGTGGCTACCAAGCGGAGTCCTAAAATTTAGCTGATTTTTTATGCGGGAATATGAAGACATTAGGGTTTTCTTTCCTACCCTATATAAGCATATCATTAGTACGAAATTGAGAGTTTTTGGAGGATAGATGGCTCAGTTCTAAAGAGAGGAGAAAAATACTATTTTTATTTATTTTTAGTTCTTCCATGGAGAACTAAATCTTGGGTAAAGCTTAGGGCAGAAATTGATCGGTGAAAATATTTTGACTTTATTTCAATTCATAGATTAAGCTTTATTGTTTAAGATTTTAGGATTCAATTCTCTATTTGTTTTAGATATTATAAGTTTGAGACAATTATATTAAATCTTGCTATGGTTTGATTTTGTTGAGCTATAGGATTATGAATATATGATTGTGACTTAAACAGACTTTTCATGCCATTGATGTGATCTTTTGTTGCATTATTGTTTGTGAACATAGTGTCATCTTTAGATCTGATATTCATTTTTATATATGAAAACTGTGGTTTGTAAATGGAGAATAGATTCTAGAATTAAATTTGAGAAAGTAGATGATAAATATAATATCATATCTTCCAATTAGGAATTTGGTGCTATAATTTTTAATTGTGTATATAGGTTGGATTGAAAAAGACAGAGTATTGCATCCAGTTGATGGAAGCCCAAAGCTTTACTTGCCATCTCATACGTGCCCTAATCTCATTTTAATTACGTGCTTTAGGTAGAATTTTCAGATTATTATCATAGTGTAATTTGATCTTTTCTTTTAAGCTTGCGTCTTGTTGTGTTTCTTCCGACTCCCTGTGGATCGAAACCATGAACTATACTACAACACCGTGTACTAGTTTGGGCATAATCATCATAGCTTTCAAGGATATTTAGCATTTGAATTTTCCAGTGCAAAAAGTTGCTGGAAGTGAGTTTGAGAGACACATAATTCGATACATTATGTGAAATAGGATATGCATAGGGGCCTGAATTAGAGGATGTGTAGGAAACATTTGAATTAGAGAAAGCCATTGAGGAGGGGGGGGGGGAAATACAGCTCTCTAGCAACCCATATTGGCTCTTAATACCATAAAAAAGTTTGAGACAAAACAATCTGACGAGTTGAGTGAGAGAGTATGCTTTCATTCATATATATATATATATATTGATCATATGCAATTTGTTTCTGTACTAGGAATCTGTACAATATTGAAAGAATGCTAAATTAAAAGAATTACATAATGACTATACACAGCTAGGTAGATTCTAACTTTCTTAATTTATACATCAGTTATCATGTTGCAACTTAAGGTAAGTTGTTGAAATCATGGTTGATTGCTTGTTGTAATTGTTGGACTGTTTTGATTCTATGGCAGCTTGATCTTCATTCCTTATATTATGTATCTTCTTTCAATATTTACGTTTTGAATGACTTAAAATGTATCAAATAATACGTGCATGTGATTTAGAATATGATAAAATAGGCATTCCCTTTACTGTTAATGCTATGGCATTTGATTTTCCAACAAGCCCGATTGCAGGGTAGGCGTTGTGAGCTTAGTTCATCTTTGCTATTGCTTATTGGAGTTTGATTAAAGCAATGTATTGACCCTGTTATCTTTCCTGTTTCAGTCTATGATGGCAGAATTAAAGAATGCTCAAACTTGGTTGGATTTCTTGGCCACAGGAATCAACAATGGATTATACGGCTAAACGTCTCTATTTGCTCACTCGAAATTGCTATTTGGTGCAAGATTATATCATTTATGGAAGACCATGCTACTGATTTTGTAACTCATATATTGTAATATTGTATTTTGTAATGTAAAGTATAAATGCCAAATAATGTAATATGTAGTGGATTGCATTATGTGTTACATACATTTTAGATGATAAATATTGGATTTTTTTTCTTTTGTTTTAAATGGATTTAGTTAAAAAGGTAATTAGTAGTTTCTATCTTTAGTTATTTTTTGCATGAAATTTACTTTTTCATTTTGATATAATTTTTATTGTTGTGGACAATGTTCAATTTAGTATTATACTTTTCAACATGACTTCTTGAGATTTTTTTAATAAAATAGACTTTTATATATAGAAAAAAATATATATCCATTTCAACATCATTTTTTCTTGGAAAAACTTTCACAAAATAGAGGCTTTTATAAAACTTTTAAAAAAGAAATCTCGGTTTCACCTAGGTATTAGGCCGGGTCATAACCCGAGCTAACCTGGGTTCCAACCCGGGTTCCAATCTAGGTTTGAAACCCGGTTCTGGACCGGGGTGACCACCCTTGCCAGCAAGCAAACAATCAGAAGAAACTCGCCAAGATGCTGGATAGTAGACAGTATAAGTAAGTCACTTAGCGAACAGTATAAGTCACTTAGCGGAAAATACCAGGATAATTGTCTATACTTTGTTAAAAATGTTTATACAAGTTCGTATTGACAAATGAAGAACTATGAAGCATAGTTAGAGGGATTTGTACGCAACTTGTATGAACATTTTTCCTCAATGATTTTTATGAAAAAATAAGTTATGAATAGGCGATGCCTTCTCACCTTCAATCACTACAAAAAGGAAAGCAAACTTCCAAGCTGTTGCCGACCACTACAGAAACAAACCAAAATTTTCAAGATGAGAAACTTCCAATTACCCGGTGATAAATAGAAGACGATGATGAGGAGGATGACGAAGCGTTTCCATGATCAACTGAGGCCAGGCAGGCATCGTAAAGGTTATCATCATTTTGCTCCTGCTTTGGCCTGAGAAACCTTGCATCATTTTCCTTCACCTGCTGCTCTGAACGGAAAGACTGAACTGGACCAACTGGTTTTCCAACATTAAAATCAAGACCAGCTAGAGTAAGATTCCCTGCATTGGGAAGTTCCAACGGCAGCGAAAATGGGTAGTCGGGGACTACAAAGGGATAGGATTGAAGGTTAAAAGTGCAGTTAGACAGTCCAAGGGAGGCATAAGGGATCGTGTTTTGTAAGGAGGGAAACTTCATTTGGTAAATTGGGGTAGCCCCAAATTTCATGTCATTATTAAAGTTTCCGAGGAAACTGGGTCTGGGTTGGTCATTACCGAATTCAGGTTTCCTAACAAAATGTGGTGCAAGATCTTGAACGTGTGTTTCACGTTCTGAAACATTCATGTTTCTGGCAAGTGTAAGGGTAGGTTGAGCATTAGTAGCTGCTGGATATGCATTAGCACCGCTTGAATTTATTTGGCCACCATTTCTGGCTACAGGCACTTCATGGTTGTGTTTTCCCTCATATGTTGTGATTACACATTTAATATCGTGAGAGGCCCTTTCCACATGCTTCCGCACAGAACATCCGGCGCTTGTGCATTTGTAGTAGCTCCTGTAGGCATAAGAAAACAAAGATTCAAATGCATATATGAAAATTAAATGTAAGAACGAGCTTGTATCTTGCCAACATGGAGAATAGGCTTTATACCAAAAAAATGTAACTCTCCTAAAAAAATAAAAAAAAAATTTGGAAGAATGGCAAGTATGCAACCTGAAGAAACACCACAAAACTACCAATCACTCCGACGAGGATTTCTATTCCAATGGAAGAAAAGAGTGTGTGTGTGTGTGTGTCAATGGTACCTAGGGTTTGGATTTCCTTTGACAACTTTTTGCCCATATTTCCGCCAGCGATAACCATCATCAAGTATGTCTACTTCACTCTCTATTTGGACAACTACTCTTGGTTCACGGACAGCCCTGGACACCAAATTTGTTTCAATCAAGCAGTTCTCTGTCTTCCTGTAATGAAAAATAAATGTGCATTATGAGCTAGTGTTGCAGCTGTGGTGGCCTGTATAGAAGCCATTAAGCATGGTATAATACATTCTTTTTGACTCGGACTCATCAACATCAGCATCATCTTCAAGGGATATGCTTCCCTGCACGGCCTCATCTTCATTATCATCGTCATCATGACTAGCAAGTCTAGATGCAAGCTCTGCAGTTTCAGCTGATTCAAGTACTCCTACAGATTTCCCTTGTGCAGTTGATAATGGATCTGAAAACTCCAATAGAACAGATGCTGAGGAAGTCCCTTCCATCCCATTAGCCCTCCAATCAGAGCCAAATTTAACATCCTTCAAACCCAACTGAATATTCCTCCAAACTGATCCGCCTTCAGATTTGATACAGGTTCCACTGTCTTCACCCATCTCTGATGTTTCATCGATTGAAAATGTGGAACCGACAGATGCTCGGCGGTTAGGCTGAGGTTTTGCATGATTATGAGTACCCTTATAGACGATTTCTGTTATTTGACCATCATGGGATCGTTCCACCTTTTTTTTCACCAGACAATTTGTATGTGTGCATTTATAGTAACTTCTTGGATATTCACTACCTTTTACCTGTTTCTGCCCATACTTTCTCCAATTGTATCCATCTTCTGATGCCCTTAACACTCCTGTAGAAGGATATGACCCTTTCAAGTCTCCTTCCAAAAGATGATTTGTCCCAGCATCCTCTCCATGAATAGGTTCTTTTGGAAGAGACTTTTGATCGCTGGCTACTTGAGAGTGATGAATAGACAAGTCCATGCATTTGGCATTCATAACCATGTTTTTTAACACTTTCCCATCAGTGGATAAACCCATTGCACAGTCGTCTGTGGTATCTGCTTTTGGGAGTTCTGCTGGGAATTCAAAATCCATTTGTGTCGGCACTGACTCAAGTGTGTTATTGTCAACATCAGCATTCTAAGCAAAATTGCCAGGGACAGAAATATAATTAGCCCAAACATATCACATATATAAGACATTTATTAATATATTAGTTACCGAGAAAGTTAATAAATACATACGACCAGTGTGTCTAGAAAAGTGTCGTAATGAATCTTCTGGCTGGATGACCAATTAAAAGTAAAACTTGAGTAATATTGATCATAACAGAGACAAACTCATGTGATGGGCATGAATAGCATGTGCCTATAAACTAAGAACAGAGATGAAAAGAGAAGCTTGAATTAGAAACTTACTTATCTTATAATCTAAAGAGGAAAAAAGTGCATGGGCTTTTACATGCAATCCATCAATCTTGAACGTTTAATAACATGGAAAAGCAACTTCTTTGAATAATTTAGTAATCATTTTTAGGTTTACATTTTCTATCACACTCTGTGAATACAAACTTCAAGCATGACTAAACACAGCTAGTCCACTGGGTGGAAATCCAAAGCTAAACAAGAAATAAATAACTTCATTTTCTCTCATCTATCATGTTAACATCTGATAGGAGTCAGAATCAGTTTAACTTTCCCAACGCTTTGATCACTCTGCTGAAAAGCATCAATCCTTCCAACCCTGAGCCAAGTCAGGATACTAGAGAATCCTAGCAATGATGATTAGGATGATCTACCAGATCTCAAGACTAAAAAATATCTTTCTTCTTGTCCATTTGATGAAACTAATTTTCCTTTCTTAAAATGCAGAACTAGACATGGTCACAAGCTAGCAATCCCCAAATCCATAAAATAACCAGCAGCTTAAGCTCATCATATTTGATTCTTTCCCAGCCAAATTTGAACCATTAGCCTATGTCAATTATTCCTACATCTGCAATTCTTTTACCAGAAAATATTGCAGATGCAGAAGTATTCCCTCTTCATCTGTAATTCCAATTACCAAAACAGTTTTCAACAATCGGATTTAAAAAAATAATAAAAAAAAACATTGCAGAAATACATTACCATACACTTTTGCAAAAAAACTCTCTACAGAAATTAACTTGGTTTGGATAGAGAGATGTTTTCATCTCATCTCATGTCATGTCATCCCATCTTATCTCATCTTAACATTCAAATAGCACAAACACAAACACTTTTCAATTTCAAATTTTTAACTTTTTCATCTAATCATTATCTAATTATTACAACTTTCCCAAACTTCCAAACAAAACACAAAAAGCAATTCAACTTTTTCAAATCCCAAAACAAAAATAATATTAAAAAATTATGTTCTAACAATATTTTAACTTTATAATATTTTTATTCAACTTTTTCTCTCTCCTTTTCCAAAACCCCATAAAACATTTTAACTCAAACATTTTCACTACTATTCACAAACCATCTCATTACTATTTACAAATCGTCCCAACTCATTTCTTCTCATCTCAACTCACTATCCAAACTAGGCCAAAAGAGCCTATTTTCAAATAAAATCCAATTAGTAGTTTTTGTTTACAAATTAAAGAAAAAGAAAAAATTGTAAAACAAGTTTCTGAATTTTCTTTTTCTTCTAACAGAACTTTATTGTGCAGAACAATATCTGTTATGCATGTAAGGTCTCTTCAAATGTAGTCTTGAAACCCAGGAGCCAGGTTGGTTAGTCATTCCAGAGGTTCAAGCATATCAATCAGAAATGTTGAACATCCGACAATAAGCAATCAATATAAGAGCTCATTGATTTCTAACGCAGAATAATAGTCTAAAACAACAGTCAAGCATCAACTCCATGGGCATTGAACAAGTCTTTGGAAAATATTATGTCTAGATTTACCAACAGAATAAGAGTCAATGCTATGGCAAGTAATTGAAGATACATTCATGAAATCATAAAACAAAAGTGCAATCTAAGGGGAATGGAGGCTTCTTTAGTACACTGCCTCTGTACTTAAGTTGTTACCCACTATAGTTGTATCAACACAATTACTAGAGCTCGCCCATTCTCCACATTTTATCCAAGTCTACTTAAAAAATGGGCACTCGATACAGGTTCTTTCCACTACAGCCACAAATGATACTAGAAACAAGACTTCTCGATCTAGAGGGACTTGCGAAGTATAAGATAAAGCTAGTTACCTCGAACTGATGTAGGATTGCCTTAAACTCTGGTTACTTCCAAGCTGGTTTCCAGAAGATCACTTATAACTTGAAGATAAAGGAAGATATTTCCAATAAAAGGAGGATGCGAGGGGGAAGAAAGAGGAAGGTTTTCAGACTAGAGAGTACCATATTAGTAACTCTTTAGTGCTTCACACAAATATTCACATATAAGTTGCCCTAGGATTGTAGATCAAACCTAAAATACAATTGAGCATTCATAGAGCCAACACACAATGTTGCAATTGTAAAAACTACTACCACAAACCCTCCTACCCAAAATAGGATGTTCCAAAATTTCAAGGAAAAGCTATCAATTTTTAACATTCAAATCTTGAAAAGAAATTAACATTTCAAAATTTCCCTTAGAAGAATTTATCAAAGTACTATTGCTAAGGGTATGGCAGGAAAATACAATAATCAATGTTCCAACTTAAGGTAAACACTTACTTTGGTGCCATAAATTTATTAATTTCTGATTTGGGTCGCTTAAAATCTAAAATGTCACACAATCAAGTCCCTGAATAACTCAAATTATCCTAATTAAGTCCTTCTGTCAGATTCATTAATGCCAGTAAATGGTGTCCCTCAGCAATAGAAAATCTGGCACATGTTAGTGATGATCTGCTACTGAAGCTCCACAAAATTCTTCTTATAACATTGTATTGGATCCTAATAAGATAGAATTTGCATATTTTAAACTTACAGAGGAACTAATTGAATATGCAGACTTCCAATTGTAAAATTATCAGTAAGCTTTCACATGAAACGTCATCTATTTGTGTTAATAAGGTTTAGAGGACTTTATTATGCTAAGAACAAATATTTTATCCCAACTTCATCAAACCCAATTTATTAAATTTTCATTTGTCCTCTGAGCATGTGAGAGGCACATGTTTTTAATAGGATTCACAGTGTTAGATTAACAAAGGGGAATTTTTAGATGTTAAAGGAGAATAATATAATGGTGGACTAACACAAGAAATCCTATTAAAAGAAAATGTGCCTCTCACAAGTGGCAATTCAATTACTGTATTTGAGAAATTTCTCTCCTTCCAATAATTCATATAATTGAGGGACGTAATTGAGATGATTTAAATAACCAAGGGATTTTGTTGCGACTTCTAATACGTTAGGGACCAAATTGTAACTTATTGTGGGCATTAAGGACTAGGTGCTTGCCAGAAAAAAAAAAAAAAAAAAAAAAAAGGTTCGGACTTTTGGATGTGGAAATACATTATTGGATAATTGAGAAAAGCAAATTAAGCCACCCATTATGAGTGGGAGGGAGTATTAGAGTTATGCATACAATACAAAACTACATTCAATCATTTTACGTCCAATATTTGGACCATATGAATCCATAATCTATGACATCGAAAAAATATAATAGTGACAAAAGTAGATAATCTACCTGATCTACAAATCCATAAAAGCCAGACAAAGAATCAGGATTCTCGTAAAGTATGAATTTGAGGGAGCCAACATCACTGGCCCTATCCCCATCTTCAGCAGCCATCGAACTCAGCATCAAACTTTCATGGCTGAGAGGAGGCAATGGAAAAGTTCCAGTGGTTGGAGAATGCGGTGCCTATAAGAATAAATCATTCAAAAATTAAAAACAAAATTTGAACCGGTCATGATAAGAATGCCAAGCAACAAATTGACAGACTGGTCTAAATAACAGTTAAATTACGATCTGTTTTTTTTGGTGGGGGATGGGGGGTGCTGTTTCTGCATTTGTAACTACAAGTACCCACAGTGTTTATTTGGCTTCTGTTTCCGTAATTTTATTTACTCATTGTGTCTTCTAGATCAATACTCAAAAGCCAATGAATGCAATGCAAAATATTGGTCTCTTATTTGGCGGGAAAAAACTAATCAAATGTGGATTGGCTCTCGGAGATCAGTAAAGATGAAATAAAATCTTCACCACCAAGTGTATCACAACATTTCATGCAAGCAACATTTATTAAATACCAAGATCAACAGGTCCACAAAAGCGAAACCGAGAGGAGAGTATTATAATTCACAGAAATTGAAACTCTTGAGTTTTCAGTTTATAAAATTAGGACTAAGAAATATTTAAATAAAGAGGCACCGTCTGAAGACATCCAAAAATGAAAATTTGTATGAATAAAAGAAACCAAAACTTGTAAGCTGATATCAGAGTTCTTTCACATTTTCTTGCGTTTTTCTCATCTTTCATTTTGAGAAATAATAGAAAGAATCAAAAGAAACAAAATGGTGCAGTCTTAGTACATCTGAAGCATACAATAGAAACCCGAATTCCAGTACTCACAGTGTTCTTTTCCCATTAATGGTAGAACATTAATATTTCTCTCTAGAAATTTAGAAAAAAAAATATATTTAAATTAATAATATTTTATTATTATTTTGGTTTCACAACTTTTTGATAGAAGATATACTTGATTTCGGAAGAGTGATGCTGAGTTTAATATCATGTAGTTATAATGTTGGCTAGGGTTTTTTTGGTACAAGAAGTTTTTTGAGGGCTATAGTATTATTATTAATTAACATATAATTGATTGAATAGTAAAATATTATAAAATTAAATAAATTAAAAATTAAAAAAATTTAATTAATATTATTTTATTATTATAAAAAAATAAATAGATAATTCAATATAAAGATTAGATGTGAATGAAATAGATAAAGACAAATTCATCTCTTATTAACTACGACAATTCGACTTTGAGTATTCCGAGAGTGCTCTAACATATCGGTCCTTTTCACGATGCAATTACTAAGGAATCCTTTAATTTTACAAATAATTTCAACTTATCTACTCTCTTCATATCACAATATATAAACACCATTCAATACAATCACTTCTTAATTTTAAATTTTTAAATTTTCAATTACTTTAATTAATCATTATTTATTACAACTTTTTAAAATTTACAAATAAAACGTAGTTTTATAAAAATATATATATATATTGTCACGATCACTATATATTGAGAAATGATTTTTTAAGAGAGAGAGAGAAAATGATTTTACAACAAAATGGAAAAAACAAAAACTACAATGAAAAAACAAAATAGAAAGAAATAAAGGAAAATAGAGAGAGAACCCGGATGTTTGGTAGCATGATGGGGGAGTCAAGCAAGGCGGTGGGGCTAATCCCGGCCGGAATAGTTAGCCTCGCCGCCGGAGAAGCCAAGGGGCTCGCGGTTCGAAACAGCGCCGTTTTGAGACACTTAGCATTGAACCCGCACTTGGCCGCCCGCCTCTCCGCAATGCTCTTACTGGGGTTCAATTCCAAAGAAGAAGAACCCCCGGCTATGGCTTTGAAATCCTCGAGTTCCATAGCCGAGCGAGCGGGTGAATCGGCTGTTGAATTTCGCGGCGTTCAATCGGGTTTGGGTTTCAGCTATAGAACTGAGGATGCAGCTGAGAGTCCGAGACTCGTTAAAGAGAAGGATCACGACTTTGCGTCCAGATTCGCATGCCATGGAATTGAGAGTCAGAGAGAACGGTTTCGTAATCGTTTGAACTGAACTGACATAGGCACTTACATTGAGTGAGGTCCTACGTGTGCAAGTTTATGTATGCGCAAGACTCATAAAATACTAGTATTTTTTGCTTTCTAAAATTTCAGAGAGAATATATTATATTTATATATATTATATAAAATTTTGAAGTTCGTTTATTTTTATACATAAGATAGAATGAATTGAAATAAAAATTAAAAATTATATAAAATATTATTATTATTTTAAAATTTAAAAAAATTTAATTATTTATTTTATTTTTTATAAATATTATAAAAATTTATAATAATTAGATAAAATGAAATAAAAAGTGTTACGAAAACAAGTGAGATAATATATATTATTTCCTCCACTCATCCCCTAAGTAACAAAAATATGCAGTATATTTTTGTGATGGATCTATTGTACATTCTTTGCAAATTTTGTTGACAGCTTTACTATTTATATCGGCATATATCCCTATCATCGCTCCTTTTTTTAGCGGATGATCTTAATGTGACATTAAATAACCCATAATTAGTTCAGTGATTCTTTGGGTAAAGAACAAGGATCCCTCAATCCTCATGTTCTTCTTTTGGGTAAAGAAATCAAAAGAATAAATTCATAACTTTATTTTTTTTCATCCTATAACATTTTTTAAAGACGATTAAAGAAATTATATGCATCCCTTAAATTTTTTATGGCAAGAGTTGGATTTATGTCATACTTGTTTGTGGCTTGCGGAGCTAATGCCATCCGGCAACCTTTCTCTCTCCAAAATCAATGACACGTGACAAATCTAGCTCTCAGCGTAACTATAAGAAACTATTTACGGTAAGAAGGGCACGTGGGCTGCCTTATTCCACGAGGGTAATCTAGCTTAGTACCTATAATTGCACGCAAAGATTTATTCGGATCCTTCTTTTGACTGATTTGTTGAGAAGGATTGTTGTCGTTGTTTAGGCACATTTGTTAAGGCAATTTTTTTTAATTTGATACTCCTCAAATCACCAGGTTCTTCTTTTAAAGACGATAAAAGAAATTGAGTGCATTCCCGAAAATTTTGATGGCGAGAGTTAGATTTATATCTGACTTATTTGCGGCTTGCAGAGGTAATGCCATGCGGCAAGCTTTCTCTCTCCAAATTAATCAATGACACGTGACAAATCTACCTCTCAATGTAACTATAAGAAACTATTTACGGTAAGAATGACACGTGGGTTGCCTTATTCCATGAGAATAATCTGGCTCAGTACCTATAATTGCACGTAAAGATTTCTTCGGATCCTCCTTTTGACTGATTTGTTGAGGGGATTCTTGTCTTAGTTTAAGAACATTTCTTAAGGCACTTTTACGTTTTTTGCTTCATCTTGGTTAATTTTAGGAGTTTATCATATGTAGATATTTCTTCTTTAATTTGATACTCCTCAAATCCCAATGTTTCTTCTCTAATTTTGTGCCCACTATTATTAGGGTTCAACCTCGTAACCCATTATAAAGTAAAACAAAATAAGTCTTTTCTTAAGTTCAATTTCTTTCTGGATTGATGCATTACTATTTAGTTTTTTAATAAATTGCTTTACTACAAAACAAATGAGGCCTTATATAATATTAATATATATATATATATTATTGTTTCCTTCCCCTCGCCCCTGAGTAACAAAAATATGCATTGTATTTTGGTGATGGAGTCGGACTATTCTGCCGTCTAGAGTAGTCCGCTTAAGTTGATCACTTTTTTTATATTTTTTAATATATTTAAATATTTTAAAAAGTAAAAAAAAATCTTAATACATTTAAAATTACTTCTTTAATTATTAAGTAAAAAAAAATTGACAAGTGGTCAAACTAAGCTATACAATTGGGAGGCAAAATAATTTTTTCCATTGGTGATGTATTTATTGTAGATTCTTTGCAAATTTTGTTGACAGCTTTACCGATTTTGTGGTGTATTCCAATCATCGCTCCTTTACTTACCAGATGATCTAATGTGACATTAAATAACTAAGAATTAGTTCAATTTTATTAAGCATTTGGATTCAGATATAAGTTGAGATGGTTTGTGAATAGTAAAAAATAATATTTTTAGAATAATATTTTTTAATATTATTATTGTTTTGAGATTTAAAATTTTTCAATTATTTATTATATTTTTTGTGAGAATTTGAGAAAGTTGTTTTGGGATTTGAAAAAATTGAATTGTTTATTATATTTTGTGTGAAAATTTAGAAAAGTTGTTTTGAGATTTGAAAAAAAAAATTATTATATTTTGTGTGGAAATTTGAAAAAATTGTAATGATGAAAATGAGATGAGTTGAGATAAGTTGAGGAAGGTTGTGAATTCAAGCCCTAAGAGCATCCCCATTCGATTGAGTAAAATACTGTTATAGCTAAATTTTGGGAGAAAATTTAGGGATGGGATGAATTAACAGTCTGCATCCCATTCCCTATTTTATGTTACGATGTTAGGGCTGCTACAGGGCTTCCCCATATTTGGGGAAGAACTGTACATCTCCCAAAGCTTTCCCGAATCCCTTCGGGTTGTTGGTCCCGCGTGTTCCTCTCTCTCCACTTGTGGTTACTCTTCGACGTTGCCCTCTGTCGCACCTGTTGTCACCATTCACAGTGGTTTCTCTTCATCAGCCCATCTCATGTAAATTTTTCTTATCTCGATCGTTTTTAGGATCTAAAGCCCCCCCATGGCTGGACCCTGTCCTGAATAGTGCGCGCGATTCTACACAAAAATCTCTCCCACAGGCTAAATCTGATGCATATTGTGCTAGTATAATTTTGATTTTACCTTTGGATCTAACTTTGGCCACTGAAATTATGTTTGCGATCCCGGATTCCTACTATAGTGCAAATTTGGGTTTGGCATTTCGATTGAATTTGTCCTCTTTGTTCAATGTATTTGAGGCTCTATGTTACCTATTCAACTTCTTGGGCATTTTTATCTCGATTAGTTGATTTTTTTCATCAGTGTGGTTGGCATTGATTTATTTGTTTCTTGTTTGGACATTTTTTATTTCACTGCTCTATGGTTTCTATGTTGGCTTGAGAAATTCCATCTTTGATTTGGTGGTCTGAGACATGTATAAATTCTAGGTGATATTTGAGGAAATTGTATGTTCTTAAACTGTTGTAAGCAATTTCGAACAACCGAAAGCTTAGTTCTTTGTCTTTGGACCTGTGCTGACTGAGGACTTCTTATTTGTTCTTGAGCTGCTGTGTTTGATTTTTTTTCCTATTGCTCTTGGAACCATGAATCCATTATGCTAGTGAATTTTCCTACTTGCCCTTGGAACCATGAATTATGCTAGTGAATTTGCTTAAGAACTTAGAGTTGTCTTATATGTGTTAAAAAGTTCTCATCCACAATGGGTTGGTGAGGTTTAGTGTGTGCCAACCAGTGGTCCAAATTGTGAATTTACTAATTTATGCATCAATTGTAAAATTTTAATGATATATGCTACTACTTGCCTTTTATCTGATCTAATTGTTAAGATTATGCCGATGCTACAGATGCTAGAACAAGGTTGTTGATTTAACGACTGTAAAGAGATCCAAACACCTTTGTATTGCAACATCCATTTTGTTTTAACCAGTTCATTAAAAGTTGACACGGCCTCACTAAGTATTGCTTCTTAAATCCCATTTTATTGGTAGGTGATTTGTTTGATACAATATTTTTGGACCTTATGGATGTTTTGTCACATAATATGGTGCAAACAGTAATTGCTTGGATGTCTGACATGGTCCGTTTGTTTGTTTGTTTGTTTGTATGCTTGAAATACATTGTTACACAATTGAATGATACGTGTAAATTCACAATTCAAATGTATTATATTGGTGGATAAATGAGATGAAGCAGATCGCCATGTGGTGATTGTTAATTACGGTTTCTTTGTCTTCTGAACAATTTTGATAAATAGATTATTTTATCTTATTTATATATTTACTTAAAATTTTAAAAAAACTAATTTCTGGTTTTAGAAATGTGAAATACTCTAGTAACAAAGGAATTATGTGAAATAATTTCCAGCTTCAAGTTAGTTCTTATAATTCTGACTTTCTTGTCTATTTTCATGGTTGGTTTTGCAAATATTCAAGGTTGATTTTGCAACTATTCATGGTTGGTTTTGCAACTTTTGTGTTTGTGCATAATTATTAATTATCATGACATTTGATCATTGGACTTACTTCTTTGGGCATGGACTATTATCAGTTTGTGCATTATTTCTTCTGGTATCATTAATTATCATTACTAATTATTAATGTTCATTAGCATATATAGTGATTATTAATGTTCATTGGAATAAGCTGTCTAGTATAAGGCTTTGATGATAGGATGTAGGGCTTTATGGGAGGGGGCTATGAGACAAATTAATTAATGGGGCTCCACCGATATGGCAGGGTAATCCAAACCCGAATGACCACCAACTATTTTGTAACCGATTGGTGCAAGAGGCAACCGAGATTTTGGCGTTTTGTAGCCATTATCTTAGTTGAACTCTTGTCTCACACATGATGTCTATTCTTTAAACCATTTTGAGTCACATTTAAAACACACAAATGTTTATGGAATTGGATGAGAATGCTCTTATTTCGACGTTTGCAAACTGATTTTGTCATTTGAGTTGTCTTATCCCCTCGGCTGTGATCATCAGAAAATTCGACTGTGGTGAAGTGGCACTTTGGCACACACCTCCATGGCTAGGTAACCCGGATGGCCAATAAATAGTAGCAATTATTTTATTTATTTATTTATTTTTTTTTATTTGGAAGTTTGACAAAACGAAGGTTATGTACCAAGCGCTTGAGAAAACGATCTTTTAGTTCGAGCACTGTTGGCTATTTTTGAAGGACCAGTTGAATGGGAATCAGTGTTGCACAAAGGATGGGATGAAGCAAAGGTCGACGATGTCCCCTTCATATTCGCGTACCTCAATAGTGGCAACTATTCACCAATTGATTCAGTGGGTGGTACAGACGGCAAGAATTTGGAAACTAATGATGTCATCGAATTGGATAGGCCAATATAGAGAAAATCTGAGAAAGAAAAACGTAAAGTCCAAGGTAGGACATCAGATGAGCTTGTGGAGCTTAGCAAGTGTAAATATACTCTTCTAGAGGAGTCACGTGCTTAGGAGAAAGAATTTTTCAGACTCAAGGCTGAGAAGATGGCATATGATCGAGAAATAAAGGGAAATAAAAGTAGACAGGAGGACGAGAGACTGAGGTTGGAGGCGGAGAAACTGAAAATTGCCCGGTGGGAGAGAGATAAGGGGATAATGTTGATCTATGTGAGTACTAAGCGAAGTTCAGCGAATATATTTCCAGCAACTTCAAAGAGAGATATTGGCGCGACGCAATGCTTCCCAAAATTGAGGCATTCATATGATTTGTAAATAATACATTTATTCAGTTGGTATCAGTTTGTAATTTATGTACCAATCATTTTTTATCACTTTCGCACGTTTGTTGTATTATATAATTTGTACGTTTGTAAAGTTTTAATACTTAAGCTGAAAACGTGGTCGTTGAATTTGAGTCCAACATGGATAGATGTTATTTGATTATAACTCAACATTACAAATCCTTAAACTATTACAGATAATTAAAATAGAGCATGCTCTTGAACCAAACATGTTTTTTGGAATGGAAATTCTAGAAACTTTCATACACTATCGCTACTAATAATAAAATAGAGAATCCAACCCAACCATGGAAATTCTATTATTGGGAATAAAATTGCCAATTATGTCCATTTAAATCTGCTTGTAGTTGACGATGTGCCAAGCTGTCTCTAATTTCATGATGACGCTGAATGAAGTTGACAAATTCATTTGTTGGTTTGCGATAAAGTTCTAGAATATCATCATCAAGTTCATACTTCATGTTCAGACCCTGATTATCATCACGCTCGTCCTTAATGAACATGTTATGTAGAATAACACATATTTTCATTATCTTTGTTAGGTCATTGACTTTGAATAATTGGGAAGGTCCACTGATTGCAAATTGTTGTTGAAGTACCCTGAAGGCACGCTTGACATATTTTCTTGCAGATTCTTCTGTTTTGGCAAAGTTTTTCTTCTTATTCCCTTGGGATGATGGAATCGTCTTCACAAACGTTGACCACTTGGAATAAATACTATCGGCAAGGTAGTACCCCATAGTATAATCGTTGACATTGATTATGTAATTGACTGGTGGAGCATGTCCTTGGGCAAGTTCCATGAAAATAAAAGATCTCTCTAACACGTTAATATCGTTATGTGAACCGGACATACCAAAAAATGCATGACATATCCAGAGATCATATGAAGCAACTGCTTCTAAAATAATAGTTAGTTCACAAATGTGGCCAAAGTACATACATTTTCAGGCAGCGGGACAAGTTTTTCACTTCCAATGTATGCAATCAATACTTCCCAGCATTCTTGAAAATCCCCGTTTTCACCAGCCACAAACAATCGAGTAATATCATTAGCATTTGGAGACCGCAAATATTCATCTTAAAAAATAGTTACGATTGCTGAGTAAAATGTTTTGAGGCTCTCTATTGTGGTGCTATCTCCAATACGTATGTATTCATCTATAAAATCTCCAACAACGTCATAGGCCATCATTCTAAGTGCTTTGGTTATCTTTTGCATAGAATATAAACTGAGTCTTCCAGCATTATCTCTTCTCTGAACGAAGTAGGGCTCGTAAGCCTCTACCTCATTTAGAATACGGAGAAATAGAGAACAACTCATCTGAAATCTTTTTCGAAATAGGTTGGAGGGATATACTGGATTTTCTGCAAAATAGTCGCGGAAAATGCGCCCGTGCCCTTGCATATGATCACATCGAATAAACTTACGAAGTTGGCAATTGGCACAATGTCTAGATGATTCTTCATCAGCCTCAGCATTAATAACAGCTTCCAACTCATTATCAGATGACAAATATGTGAGCAATTTACTAAAAAAAGAACGAGCCATCTGATGAAGGGAATTGGAGATGAGATTTGGGTTTTTGAGAAAATGAATGCAAGTAGGAAACGTATTTATAGCGAAAAAAGTGACTGTTACATATAAGACAAAAAATGTTACCGTTAGAGAAGAGACAAAAAAAGTTACCATTAGATAAAAGATATAACATGTGTACTACTTTGCAGGAATTCAAAATATTACCGTAGTACTATTTTGTAAAATATTTTATCATCAATAAGCAGATAAGTATTACCGTTAGAGAAGTTGGAGAAAATATTACCATTATATGAAAATGAAAAAACGGTCATCGTTACACTAATGTAAATAAAAAATGTATTAAAAATACCAAAATCATATTAAAAATACCAAAAAGGGTCATCGTTACACTAATGCCAAAACCATATTAAAAATATAATCGCGTTGGAAAATGTACATATTAAAAAAAAATGTATTATTTTAATATCGATGTTGAATTGAAAAACAATACTGTACCTGGGAAAAAAAATCGTATATGTATTTATAAAATGTGATCTTTGAATAGAAGAGAATAAGACAAAAGAGTTAGTGGTTAAAAATAAAAATAAAAATGAGAGAAAAAAAAAATATAAAAGAATAAAAGAATATTTTTTAATAGAAAAGAGAAAGGATAGGGAATAGGATGTAGACTGTTTTTTGAAAATAAATAAAATTTAAGATAAAATTATGAAGAGTGTCATTTTTAACTAAAATTTCAGTAAAAATATAGGAAACTTAATGTAGATGCTCTAAGTGAATCCTCGGGTTTTAAGATATCAACTCAAGTTCGAATTTTACAACAAGAAGGATCCCTCATGTTCTACTTTTGGGTAAAGAAATCAAAAGAATTAATTCATATTGTTTTTTTCATCCTATCAAAAATTTTGAAAGACGATAAAATAAATTAAGTGGCCCGAAAATTTTGATGGTAGAGTCAGATTTATATCTGACTTATTTGCGGCTTGTGGAGCTAGGGCCATCCGGCAAGCTTTCTCTCTCCAAAATCAAGGACACGTGACAAATCTAGCTCTCAGCGACGTCAGCGTAACTATAAGAAACTATTTACGGGAAGAATGGCACATGGGTTGCCTTATTCCATGAGAATAATCTAGCTCAGTAACAATAATTGCACGCAAAGATTTCTTCGGATCCTTCTTTTGACTGATTTGTTGAGAAGGATTTTTGTCATTGTCTCGTTTGTTTTTAGAGATGAAATGAAATTGAATGAGATGAATTTAAAAAAATTGAATTATTTATTTTATTTTATATTAAAATTTAAAAAAATATAATGATGAAATTAAGATGAGATGAAAGTTTTCCGAAAACAAACAAGATTTAAAGAAAAACTTCAAACATGATGAGTGTTAAAAAGATATTTACACCCTCCAATAATAATGTGACAAGTATACTTTTTTTATAAACGACAAATAGAACTGGTTGTAGGCAAGTATCTCCCATATACCTTCCCCATCGCTTTCTCCCTTTCTCTCCCCTCTCTCTCCTCAGAACCTCTTTATCTCTCTCGAAGCTCTCACTTTCTCTCACCCCAGTCTCCATAGTACCCACAAGCCACCGTAGCCTGAAACCTAAAACCCACAATCGCATCCTAACTCTCACTCCCATGGCATCCGAAACCCTTAGTATTTAAAGAGAGGTTAAAAAGGCAATTCCCTTCAGTTCTGGCTTTTTTTTTTAGCACAAAAACAGAGCAACTTGTGAATGATAGTTTTCCACAGCTACAAGTTGATGCTCGTGCCCATATCTACTTTGAAGAGGAGCAAAGTTTGCAGATAGATTAAGGTTTAAATTGAAAATAATCTAGAATTTTCAAGAGCTCGATTGTTCAAATCAACATATTAGAGGGTAAATTAAAGGTAATCCTAAATTAAAATAATTTGGTGTTGAATCTGAGTATGAGTTTTGATGTGTTTGTTTTCAATCCCTCGTTAATAATGTGAGACGACAATCTCATAATTTTGAATTTACAGCGGTTGCAATTGGTATAACTTGACTCAGTTGGCAGTAGTTTTTAGTAATTTTGTGTAACTTGGTTCAGATGAAGATTTGGTCTGTATATTGAACAATGATTACTTGGGAGTCTCAGAAATGATATCTGTTATGTGTAAGATATGATAGTGCTTGAAGATTCACCATGGGCTATCAATCTAGTTTTGCCAAGCGCAGCAAATAAGCTGTTGGGCTGTATTCATGTTTTTTTTTTCATCTTGAAGAGGATTAGAAAATTTTGAAGAAAAAAAAATGCTAGAAGGATTTGGGTTGAGGCAGGGTCTTCTGTTCTAGCCTCAGTGATAGGTGGAAACCTAGATATTCATTTTGTTGGAAGAAATCATCTTATGCTCGTGCCCATATGGAGGCTGAGTTGTGAGAGAAAGTGAGAGCTTCGAGAGAGAGCACGACCAGGCAGATGACGAGGACGCGGGGGGGGGGGGGGGGGAGTGGG
>QEOT01005070.1:131492-144449 GCA_003123785.1 Pterocarya stenoptera | reverse complement strand
GCACAAGCCCTCAGCTCACATTTAGCCCAACCCAAAGTAACTTGCCCATTTGGCACATGCTATTAATTAATCTATCCTTTTGACACGTTTTTAAACTTGAGCATTACTATGCATTATCCTATACACCACACATCAAATTATTTTTTAATTTTTTTTCAATTTTTTTTATTTTACTCTTCTTGAAATATTTATATTTTTTTATTCATCATTCATATAATACACATTTAATAAGAGAAACAAATAAAAAAAATAAAAAAAATTATGGTGTGTGGTGTGTAGGATGATGCAAAGATTAATTCTTTAAACTTATAGCCAAAAGATATTTAAAATTTATTAAATTGATATATTATATCTTATAATTAACTTATAATTATTTATGAAAAGTGTTACTGCTGTAAAGAAATTGTATAAAAGTAAATTTATAGATTGATATAGTTTCATATGATATATTATATCTATTTTATAATAAAAATAACTTTACAATATAATCTACCATATCAAGTCACATATGTCTATAGATTTATGTAAGATCTTTTTATGACTAAAGTATTGATCATTATTTAATAAAATTCTTATCAATATTATAGCATTTTGCCTAATAAATTTTATAACTTTGAGGTATAAATTAAAAACTATACTTAACCCTATATGCTTTAAAGAAAAATAAACTTTGGAAAAAGGAGACAAATATTGACTAGATAAGCACTGAGCTTTGACATGTTTTTGGGACACGATAATACCGTAGATATTTTTTAGGTCAAGTTGTTAATAAAAAAATGAAAAAAACGATGAGAATAAATAGAGCTACTTCGCGTATCAACTTATACAATGAATCAAAATAGACGGGATAAAAGGTTTAATTTGTGGGTTGTAATGTTTCTATGCACTTTTAATACTAAATTANGGATAAAAGGTTTAATTTGTGGGTTGTAATGTTTCTATGCACTTTTAATACTAAATTATACTTATGACGGATGAAATGGATCTAACTATGACCTAATGTCCGGTTTGGATAGTGAGATGAGATAATATGATTTAAGATAAAAGTTAAAAGTTGAATAAAATATTATTAGAATATTATTTTTTAATATTATTATAGTTTTGAAATTTGAAAAAGTTAAATTATTTATTATATTTTGTAGGAGAATTTGAGAAAATTGTAATGATGAAATGAGATGAGATGAAATATTTTTACTATTCAAACGAAGCTAAATGGTCATAGATTTATCCTTTACTTATTTTTTAATAAACGATAAAAGAGAATAATCGAAAGTAGTCTTTATATTTTGCCGTGATTATAGTTATGAGTGACAATATGTGACACGATACGAAATTAATGGATTTTGATTTGATGTTAACAGGTTGGGGTCAAAACAAATTGACTCGTTATGACACAATTCATTAACGGATCAATTGCTTAACCCGTTAGTGATCCGTTATATATATTTTTTTACTCAAAAATACAATTATATCATTTTTAATTTAAAAACAAAAAGACTCTAACCCTATTCGTAGGGGTGATAGCGGGGGGTATATCCCGCTCCGCACCATGCGGGGGGTTGGGATTTTCCCCCCACCCCCTGCCCTAGTGCCAGGGGGTAGGGGAAAAAATCCCATATGCCCAGCCCCCCGCCTAGGCAACACATTGTGTTTAAAAAAAAAATGTCCAAACAAATTTTTTTAAATCCAAATTATAGTATAATTTAAATAATAAATTAAAATTAAAATAGAAAAAGAACTTAAACTCATTAGAGTTAGATTTTGGATTGTCTTGACCTCTTAAACCAACCTTTATATAAGAGGCCAAGGTAATACAATAGTCATTCTTAAGCAATGTGAGACTTATTACCAATAACTTGAATATAATTTCAAGTCTTTAATAAATTGTATATATCTATCTACAATATATTTATTTTTATATATAAATATTAAAAAAAATTTATATATGTGGGGCGGGAGCAGGACAAGGACTCGCTGGGGTCATCCCACCCCCTGCCCCCGCTAGGCTTTCTCCATGCAAGGCGGGGAGGGGCGGCCCCGCTGCCCACCCTTACTAGCAATTCATATTTAATTTGCCACCCCTAAAATTTATAGTAACACTCTACTGAGATGCGATAGTCATGAAGTCACGAATGTGTTATCAATATTTATTTAGAAAAACAATACACATACAACAAGTTTTACAATCTTTTATATAATTCTATTTTAAATAAAGAGTATTTTTATGAAATAAATATATATAAAAATAACAACGTTTTACATAAATACTTTCGATTTAAATCATAATTATATAAAAAACAAGTTTAAACATATCGTTACTCATTTATTAAAGCTATTGATGCTAATGGAAGACAGCCATCTAACTTCACATGGCTGCAAAGTCTCTTTCTTTCGCGTGGCTCTACTCAGCTACAGTAGCTTTTGTTCAAATATAAATATAAAGTAAATAATAAAATCTATCAATTTTTATCAATTTATATTTTTGAAATAAATGGTAATTTTTACATGGTATCAAAGTAGAGATTATAAGTTCAAATATTGACTCTATACTCTATCTTATTTAATTAAATATTCTACATGTTGGGCTATCAATTGACGGAGAGCCTAGCCCACAAGTCTTTTGAGAAAAGTGGTAATTTTCATAGTTTTTAAAATATTTTCTCATTGTCCCTTTCTTTGTACTCAAATATTAATTTAGGACCCGTTTGGACAGTGAAAGTATTTTATTTTATTTTATAATTATAATTTTTTTAAATTTATACACAAAATATAATAAACAATTTAATATTTTCAAATCTCAAAATAATAATAATATTAGATAATAATATTATAATAATATTTTATTCAATTTTTAACTTTCATCTAAAATCATCTTATCTCATATCATCATCCAAACTGAACCTTAGTGTACTGGGCTAACATGTGCATATATATTTATATATATATATATAAGTAAAACGATAAGGCGTGGGGTGTGAGATTATAAATAGTGACTAATAAAAAAATTTTGGTAAGTATATATGTGTATATATTATGAATTAATCTTTGCATCATCACACACACCACACACCATAACTTATTTTATTTTATTTTATTTGTTTCTCTTATTAAATGTGTATTATATGGATGATGAATAAAAAAATATAAATGTTTCAAGAAGACTAGAATAAAAAAAAATTGAAAAAAAAATAAAAAAAATAAAAAACAATTTGGTGTGTGGTGTGTAGGATGATGCATAGCAATGCTCATATATTATATGCGTGCATGCACAGATATATCTGTTCACATTGTGAAGGAAATGGCTAAACTAATCCCTGGTTTTGTGTAACAGCGTAAGGAGGGTGAGCTGCTGATCTGAGTGAGGGTGGGTTCAGTCGTTCGTGGCTCCTGCCACCTAACATTCCACAGTTTATTGTGTATTCTATGGCAATCCATGTTTTTTATAGGCTGTCTGTCACTCACTCCGGCCCACCAGTCCACCACTCACCTCACTCTTTCCCATGTATAACAACTCACTCTTCTCTGTCACCTATCATATTCCTTCCAATCAATACAATTGCTTCCCAATTCATATCAGACGCCATGACTGCCCAACCAAAGAAGATCATCATCGACACCGACCCCGGCATTGGTAAGCCACCTTTTCTTTTCCCATTGAAGCCCGTTTTATTGGAATCTTTGCTGGACAGTAGAAACATTATCTGGGTGTCCCATATTTCTACTTGTCATGGATTGTTCTGCATATTCAGACCATCTGTAATATCAAGATTGAGTTTAAGAAGGCGGTGAATGGGATAGAGAAGAGTTTTTACACTTTATAAAAGATTTAAAAAAACTGTAATGATTTACTAGACAGTCAATAATTTGACTGTTGCTGGGACCCGTTGCTGGGAGTTGTTACAACTTACAAGACAGTCAATAAATGTTACTTGGTTTCGTGAATAATTTGATATTATTTGTTGGGAGTTTGATATTCAAACTATTTTGAGTTAAGAGTAAGTATGTTATGATCCATTTCAATGTCTTGTGAATCAGTTTACGAGATTAACAAAGTATATTGAGAAGTATTAACACAAACATAAGCTTGATTAGGTGGTCCGGGTTCCTCGGGCAGCCGGGGCAGCCGTAGCATTCCTCGAGTTATCCTACCGTTATTTATTTTTCTTCTTATTTGATTTTAACCTTCGTACCATTAACAGACCAAAGAAGTCATGCAGAGAACCCAGCAGCAGGAAAAAGAATTCGAAATCTAAATAAATTTCGAACTTTTCATCGTATGGGACCCTAGAGAACCAAATTGCTCCATTCAAGTTTATACGTTTTTAAATTCGTTTTGTCTTCTTGGTTACCCAGTAGAGGGTTATGCTTTATTGTAACCGTACTACTCAGGGCAGTGTTATCTAGTATTCCAATAAATCTTGGGAGTTTAATTGATAAGGTGCCTCATGAAACAAATCAGCTTTCCCCCAGATTTGCAATGGGCTCTATGCATTATAAATTTTATATTTATCTTATATTTTCATCTTTCCAACATAATGGGAGTTGTTGATGCATGCAGATGATGCTATGGCGATTTTTCTGGCATTACGATCACCAGAGTTGGAGCTGATTGGACTCACAACTACATTTGGGAATGTTTATACGACCCTGGCCACGAGAAATGCCCTGCATTTGGTATGGTTGATTAGGTTCTTTTATTTGTGGTATTTTGACTGTGCATGTGTTAATTCTTGGTACCATTTCATTTGCTGGATTGGATTTGTTTCAAGTGTACCGTTAGAATTAGCATTCTTTGTGTCTTTTAAGGTCAACTGAGTTAACTGTTTTCTTGTGTTTATGATGTAGCTTGAAGTTGCAGGAAGAACTGATATCCCTGTTGCTGAGGGATCTCATGTCACTATTACTGTAAGTAGACACTGAAAGGCACGATCTTATGGAACGACCTGCAATTTTGTACTTGAATGAGAAAAACATATAGGGAAATCTGTTGGGAATGCATGTGTATCCTATCATATTTTCACTTGTAGGCATTGTGATGAATGAAAGCATCTATTCGTCTTGCTAATACTGCTTTGGCATGTGATTAGTGTCTTGAGATTATTCTAGTTGACACTAAGAATGGAAGGACAACCTGAGGTTTCCCTTTGTTATTTTGACATTGATAATATGAAAGAAAATTTAAAGGAAGCTTTGTTCTTTTTTTAATTGTTCTGTTTTTGGAAGGATTTGTTTCAGCTTCATTTGTTGCAATAAAAATCATTTTCCACTGTAAACCTCACTTTGAGCTGGTTACCTCATTGAAGATCCCACTTCAAGTTTACAGCCAAATTTGATCCTGCGGAACTTCTACAGTGGATTTTATATGTTCCCTTGCATAATTTCAACTTAGAATTGCACGCACACTACCGTACATTTTCTGGTTCACCAGTTCATTGAATCTTTGTTCGTTTCCAGAAAGATACGAAACTTCGAGTTGCTGATTTTGTCCATGGTGCTGATGGACTTGGCAACCAAAATTTTCCTCCGCCAAAAGGAAAGCCAATTGAGCAGTCAGCAGCTGCCTTTCTCATTGAGCAAGCAAACCTCTATCCTGGAAAAGTCACAGTGGTGGCACTAGGCGCACTTACAAATATTGCCCTGGTTAAATATCCTCATCAGTAGTGTGGTTTTAGCGTATAAGAATGTCAGTTATATTTTAAAGTATATTATACATTGCTGTAGGCCATCCAACAAGATCCTGCATTTTCTAAGAACATTGGGCAGATTATTCTTCTTGGTGGTGCTTTTGCACAAAATGGGAATGTGAATCCAGCAGCAGAGGCCAATGTAAGTTCTATGCTTTCAGACTCCAATTACCAACTCATAAACTGATTTTATGTATATTGCTCAGCGATTTATCCAATCTGCAAGCCTGTCAAACCCTCAAATGAGGTTATGGTCATGGCACTCTTTACACAGCTCAAAGTTCACTCAATCTTATGTATTAAGAGGCATGGAAGGAGAGTGAACTCTTTGTCAAAATCCTAGAACCTTTGTTCTGATAAGTTTACTCTCTTTTTGAACTTATCATCTCAGAAGAAGCTTTGGAAGTGAAGTCTATGGAGCAAATTTTCACTATAGAACTTTCTTGTCCTCAGACTCTTGGAAATCCTGTTCTGATAACTTACTCTCTTCTTGAACATATTATCTAAGATGAAGTTTGGAAGTAATGTTTATGGAGCAATCTGTATATTTTTTAGTGGAGTAGATCTTTTACTGATCATCTTGACTGTCATCTCCTTCCTTCACTCACACTCATGCCCACCCACTTGGATTGGATGATCAGATTTTTGGTGATCCAGACGCTGCAGATATTGTCTTCACAAGTGGAGCAGATGTTTTGGCTGTGGGCTTAAATGTTACTCATCAAGTCGTATTGACAGGTACACCTAGACAAATTTGTGGAACTCATTCTTGATGATTTTTTTTTATGAATTGTAATATTTATTAACCATTTTGTATAATTAGTATCATATCAGTGCCTTCTAAGTCATCAAATAGTTCTGGTCAATGATAGGAATTCTGTTCTGCTATTGGTTTAGAGCCATGTCTTCGATGAGAGTGGGTCCTCCAATCGTAACAAGTTTCTCCTTTTGCTCTTAAAAAAATTAATTTTGTTGTAAACAGCTTTCATTTTGTTTTCGAAACCTAATTTTTTATTTTATTTTATTAATTATCATTCAGGGTTCCTTTTGTTGGATCACTAAATGCTTGTTATTCTAATTCATTATCCTTGAAGGTAAATAGTTTTTTATTAACCCTATGAAATAAATTATCTCGAATGAATTAACTTTCAGAAACCAAATACCCATCACTTGGTGTTGCTTTAGATTGAGGCATTAAGGTTGCGCTTGGATGTTGAGCTAAGTTGAGCTGATTATGAATAGTAATGAGTTGAGATGGTAGAGTGAGTTTTGTGGGGTCCACCTAAGATGAGTTTAAATGTGTTTGGATGTTAAGATGAGTTTAGATGTATTTATGAGAAGTTGAAAAAGGTTTGGGTCCCACGTGTAAAGAGGTTTTGAGTTGAGATGAGTTTAGTAATTTGAGAGTTGGATGTTTGGATGTTAGACTTAGCTTAAAATTAGACTAAACTGAATTTAACTCAGATGAAGTTAACAACCAAACAGGGCCTAAAGAAATATGGCCTATCCGTTCGTGTAAGATACTACCTATTACATAGCAAACCAATAACTATAATCTTTTATCATCTTTCTGTTCTCCAATGCCACAATGAAGAATATTTTGACTCTCTTAGTAGAATTATCCATCAGAATTATTGAATCCCTTCAAAATTGTAATACTTGCATGATTCTATTTGTATTTCTTTTCTCACTGTGATCTTATTACTTTCATCACTTTTGACACATCATAGATGATGATAGACAGAAGCTGGCAAGGTCAGATGGGAAATTTGCTCAGTACTTGTGCAAAATCTTAGAGGTGTACTTCTCTTATCATGATTATGCATACAACACAAAAGGTTTGTTCATTTTTAAATGAGTTGATGGAGCTTCAAGAGTTGGTAGTTAATCATTTAATTCCCTTCCCTGATTCTAGTTTTCATCTTGGAGCAGGAGTTTTCCTTCATGATCCGACAACCCTTCTTGCAGCTGTTGATCCTTCACTTATGACATATACCAAAGGTGTTGTTAGAGTCCAGACCAGTGGCATCACAAGGGGACTGACATTTTTACACAACACACAGAAAAGGTATGTCTGTCTGTCCACTAAAAACCAGCAGCTTGATTTGATGCTCTATCTCGTATAACTATGGATCCAAAAGCTCTAGAACTGTTGAATACTAGATGGTTAAATTTGTAACCATTAAGATCATAACGACTTTCTTTGTAATGAACGACTCGTTTAACCATTGGTCCAAAAGCTCCAAGACTGTAGAATACTAGTTTAATTGCTTTTTTAACTATTAAGGTAATAACAACTTTCTTTGCAATGAACCAACCAGGTTTGGTGAAGTCACTGAATGGAGTGATAAACCCACAGTGAAGGTTGCTGTCACAGTTGATGCTCCTGCTATTCTCAACCTTGTTATGGAGCGGCTTATGGATTCCTGAAGAATTCAAGCTACTGAATGATAAATCATAATTCTAATTTCTAGGGAATTGAGCTCAACTTCTTGTCGTTGATTTCATTTAAGATATATCCCACATTACTTTGGTTGAGTTCTTGATGATTTTCTATTGTCCTTGGTTTAAGGGCTTCTGATCTGGTCACTGCCCGTCTAATGCATCTGTTTTGTGACATTAGGGTTCATATTTTTATCATCTTTTAGTAAGGATGTCGTGAAACAGCAATTATATCTCAAGTCCAATGAAGATTTGCACCTGATTTTCTTGGAAACCGAAATGCTTGGAGTTCAGTTTTATAGCATAAATGCTTAGGGCTGATTTGGTTACATAAACTAAACTATATCATCTTATATAATTATTACAATTTTTTCAAACTCTCACACAAAATATAATAAACAATTTAACTTTTTCAAATTTCAAAATAAAAATAATATTATAATTTTATATTATAATATTTTATTTTATTTTAAATAAAATATCATATCTTATTTTATCTGAACTACGTAACCAAACAAAGTTTTAGAACAAATATGAGAGATAGACAGTTGAAGTATATTTTATAATATTTAGTCTTGTCTGTGTAAAATTTTCAGAATATTAAAATCAGTTATGCTACAAGTACATGGGGTTGGGTACCTTTGGGAGAATCGGCTGACGTTGTGACATATTAAAAAAAAAAAAAATACAAAATGAGAGGGAAACGAAATGAAACTCACTGGTGTTGTCTACAAGCTCGACGACGAGCACTCCCCCACGCCGTCTCATTCTCCTTGCCCAACAACCACAACCGCATGCTTCTCCCTCATTCGCCAACCCAACGACGAAGCCACTGCACGACCCTAGCACTAGAAGCACCACCATTGTGAAATAGCCAAATCGTAAGCCCAAAGCCCTGGTGAAGATTGAATATGGACAAAATCTTTGTTGCTCACAAAACAATTGTATATTCACACACTAATTGATACACGGATTAGTATACATGTTCTATTCTAAGTAAGAAGACTAAAATTGTGGCTGAAATTTTTGTTTGTTATCGAGTCAAACAGAGTCATAAATCCTTTGTAATTTTCTAACTGTTACAGTCGTGCTTCATGCATGATGCTCAGCTTGATTCAAGGAATCATTCTTTATAAGCCTCACTGTGCACTATAGCTTTTCGCCACCACCTTCTGAGCCTCATCCACACCGCAACAGCCACGTCCAGCCCTTCACTTCGTCCACTACCCAGTCCCCCCATGGCCCAGGTCCTCCGTGTCCTCAAATGAGAAGTAGCCCTACACGCACATCAACCTTCGTTGGATGAGAATCAGACAAGACCACCCAGTATTGCCCAAGCTCCTCCTTGCCGTTACCACCCTGTACCAAGAACCACCAACTATCGCCTAGGGCCTCCACCTCATGCCGTTACTCCACGCCGCAATCGATTAAAACATACTTTATTTTTCTATTCCGAAACAGAGCATTCTGCCAATCACCACGAAAGCCTAGTCCTCCACCACCCTCTTGGCTGCTCCATGTCGTGCTATGCCGACGCATATCCTCCATCTCGCAGTCTTTATCCCCGACGACTTCTGCTCTAACCACTAGCTCTTTGCCCCTCTCAGTAAGACCCCCAAACTGCCACCTCTCCTCCCCTTCTCTCCATCGTCGGTCAATACCTCCACCCTTATCGGCTGTTCTATTGGTAAAACTCGCACTCTCTTTCTAAGTCTCGATCTCTCCCTCAAGTTAGCTTTCTCTCACCATATTTCTCTTTTTCATGGGAGTGTTTCGTGTTTTGTCTATGGGAGTGTTTCAACGCACTGTTTCATTATTATACATGTGGAGGGATGAGTACACCGGGGGTTTGAATAGTGGGTGCAAGTAGAGTTTTTCAATATTAAATATAAGATGGAATTGAAATTTTTAAGAAATCAAAACAATTTTTAGATGGTAATTTGAGGCGATAAGTATTTTTTAAACAATTATAGGTGTGAAATAATTTTTAATATAAATAAATTTGAAAGATCATTTAACTTAAGATGAATTTATAAATTTAATTTTATAAAATTTATTTATAAATCTAACGCTTTCTAATTAATTAAACAAAAATAATAACTGACTGTCACGTCAATCCGTAATCAGTATCCATCCACTGTTCTCCGCATCCAATAATTACTGTCACACTGTGTGGATGTTCATCTAGCCATAAGAACATTGGGAGTTGCAAAAGAAACTTGCTGTCTGTTTAAAAAAAAAAAAAACAAAACAAAACAAACAGAACACAGTTTGTGTGCAAAAGGTTTCAACCGACACGACAGAGAGACAGAGGAAGGGAAGAGGGTGAGAGAGGGAGAGATGGGTGTGGTGATTAGGGGAGTGATATTGGACGAGTCTGTTCTATTAGCCCCTCAACGTGACGACGACCTTCATGCAAACGGATCGTTACAACCCGGTGCTGAGTCTCTCCTTCGTAAGCTCCGCCATTCTAAGTTCCGTACGGTATCCCCTCTCTCTCTCTCCCTCTCTCTCTCTCTATCCTTAATTTCTTCATTCTTTGCGCAATATATTGTTGATACCTTTTTGGGTGTTCTTTGATTTGTTTTCTTGTTCCTGTTTCTTCCGTTTTTCTACTTCTTGACAACTGCATGTTACTTTATTAATATAGGATTTTGTACGTGCTCACGATTGCATTCCTTTGTCGAATAATCTTATTATTTGGGGTATTTCGATGATGCGATTCTTTTAGGTCGCGTTTTTTTTTCTTGTTTGCGCATTACGTGTAGAATTATTGTCAAGAAAATTTGATTCGTGTAGGTTGTAGATTAGTAAATCGGAAAATCCAAATCCAATTATTTTTTCTGTGTTACTGCAACTCAAACTATGTTATTTTTCTTTTAGGAAAAAAAAAAAAAAAACTATGTTCTTTTCTACTAAGGTTTTGTCCTAAACCCTCTAGAAAATGTACTTTTACATATGGATCTCTAATATACTGTGCCTCTCTACAACTGTTGTATTAAATCATTTTTTGATAGGCTAACTGTTGTATTAAATCATATTGATCGGGGTGCTTTACCTTACCCTTTTTTTTTTCAGGGGATTACTTATGGAGTTGGTCTTTCAGATCAGAAGGTGCTTCTTCTTGGGCTACCCATATAACAATCTAACCGTTTGAATAAATATCGATATTGCAAGATCACACAATTTTAGCATCATTCTCATTTTTTGATTGTATGCAAGAAGATCTGTAACATACTCACATTTGAGTACCTCACTATCATTTTTCATCAAGATGTTTCTTTAAAAGCATTTGAATCACACATTTCATTTTTTTTATTATGTTCCAGATTTCATAAGAATTGTTCTTTATTTTTGTGCTAAATTTAATTCCTTTCTCTTATCATTCAGCATTAAACTGCTGTTTATGATTGGTTCAAGACACAACTGAAATTCCTTGTGGTCCATATAGAGCTTCGATACTTTGATTACAAAGCTGTTAACTATTGTCTTTTCTTGTTGTAGGTGAGTCTTCTTAAAATGATGACAGCAACATACTCAGTCGATTCTTTTATCTTGAATTCAACTTCTATAGACGATGCTAAACATGAGATTATGCTAGCTTGGGGTGACATTGGAGGCATTATTTTGTACCTAGTTTCTACTGAGAAAAAGGAAGTCTTCCCTAAACTAAGCAACTGTGGTTGGCTGATTGTTGCTCTAAGTGAGTATCACCATATGCTTTCCCGCAGAGATGGAAGCCTTTTCTTTTCTCTTGGGATACATATACTGGGTCTTTTGAAGAGTACTAAGTGTCAACCACTTTAGGTTCTCATAAACGAATGTGAAGTTTAACACTTAGTTTTTGTGTATCTCATCGGAACATGGTTATTTTGATTTAAAAGCAGCTTTTGGATTTATGTTAGGATGCATAAATTGGGCTGTAGCCTGCAATTGAACTAGTAAACTGCAAATGGCAGGTGTACAAGGAGTGCCCTACTCTGGGAATCAGTTAGGGCTTGTTTGGATAGTGAGATGAGATGAGATGAGATGAGATGGTTTTAGATGAGTTGAATAAAATATTGTTAGAATATTATTTTTTAATAGTATTATTGTTTTGGGATTTGAAAAAGTTGAATTATTTATTATATCTTGTATGGAAATTTAGAAAATTTGTAATGATGAGATGAGATGAGATGGGTTGAGTGTTTATCTATCCAAACGGGGCCTTAATCTGATTGGATGGCAGTGACTCTGTTTTCGGACCTTGTTAATCTGTTTCAATTGTTTCTTCCAGAAAGAAAACTGCAATCATCTAATTCTTTATTATTTTCTATCACAGGATCACTTGGGCAAGAATCAACAGACGGTGAGCATTGCCCTCTCCTGCGTTGATTATGCATAGGATGCTTTTTTAAAGCACTATTATAAATTAATTCTTGCCAATATGCTCTCATTTTCTGTATTTCATATTTGGATATTTTCTTTTATATTTGATTTTTATATAGTGAAATTTGATGCTCTCTGTTGACGGGATAACCAATTAAAGAAATTAACTGCTAAGTTTGCTGCTTTGCTTTCAGTTATTGAAGATGGTAGTGCATGTGAGGATTCAAGCATATTTTATATCAACCAGTTAGAAGAGTTGCCTTTGACTGTATGCCACTTAAATAGAAAGGTTGCAAGCTTATCCCTGATTCCCTGTATTGCTGCTTCAATTGTTGTGGGTGTGTGTGTGTGTGTGTGTGAGAGAGAGAGAGAGAGAGAGAGAGAGAGGGGAGATCTGACTTGGAGAGAAACAGGTTGTATGTGAAGAGTTAACTAACAGGTTTTATCTAGGATGCAAATATTT
>QEOT01005070.1:115948-126692 GCA_003123785.1 Pterocarya stenoptera | reverse complement strand
TCCTAGATTTGTCCAACAAGCCAAGAGCGCCTCCACTGTGGCGGGCATAGCCCATGCTACCTCTAATTTGCTAAACACCTCAATCCATAACGCTCTAGCAACATCGCAGTGTAGTAGAAGATGATCCACAATTTCACCGCTCTTCTTGCACATGCAGCACCAGTGTATTATGGTCACCCCACGTCTTCGCAAATTATCTATCATCAAGATCTTTCCCAATGAAGTTGTCCGTGCAAAGAAAGTCGCTTTGGGAGGTGCCTTATTACGCCATATCATCTTCCAGGGAAATTGAGTATTCTGCACCTGTCTGAGAGACTTATAGAACAATTGAATTGAGAATTTGCCTTTACCTGCCGGTACCCACCACAACTTATCATTTCCTTGGATACTCTGTCTCACAAAATATAGAAGTCAAGAGAACTCAAAACTACCAACTTCCCAATCTTGAGTCGCCCTGCTAAAGATTATGTTCCACTGGATTTGATCCCCAACTATCACCATAAAATCAGCCACTGAAGCTTCTTTCTCGCATGCCATCCTGAATATTGAAGGGAATAAATCTTTGAGTGTATTATTTCCACACCATATGTCGCTCCAAAATTTTATTTTAGAACCATCTCCTAACACAAGTCTAGTGTGACGAGAGAATACCTCCCATCTCCGACTAATATGCTTCCAAAGCCCCACTCCGTGAGGCCCATTTAACTCTCTACCACCCCCCCTACACTTCCATATTTATAAATAATCACCGACTTTCATAGAGATTCCGGTTCCGTGTTATATCGCCACAACCATTTCCTAAGTAATGCCCTATTGAAAGTCTTTAGATTTCTAATATCCAACCCTCCCATGGGAAGTGGGGAACATACCTTAGTCCATTTGATTAGATGAAATTTAAAGTCATCCCCCATGCCACTCCAAAGGAAGTCCCTGTACAGTTTCTCAATTTGGGTTGCTACACTTGCTGGAATTGGAAATAGAGATAACAAATACGTTGGTAGACTAGAGAGAGTACTTTTGATTAGAGTGATCCTGCCCCCTTTCGACAAATACAGTCTCTTCCAACCGCTACTCTACGCTCGATCTTCTGGATCACTGTATCCCATATTGTTACAGTCCTTGAGGCAGCCCCCAACGGTAAACCCAGGTAATTCATAGGTAGGCCAGACACCTTGCATCCCAAAGTGTTAGCCAGTTGTCTGATATTACAAACATTACCAACTGACACCAATTCTATTTTTCAAGGTTCACTTTCAAACCCGATGCCGCTTCAAAACAAAGTAGGAGTGCCCTCAGTGCCCGCAATTGGTTTTATTCTACCTCACAGAATATAAGCGTATTATCTACAAATAACAAATGAGAAATATTAATGGTACCCATAGTGGGGTCACCAACCGAGAATTCAGCCATGAAATCACTGCAAACCAACGCCGAAGTCATTTTGCTCAGTGCCTCCATTACAATAACAAAGAAGAGTGGGGATAGTGGATCCCCTTGTCTCAGACCTCACAAACTATTGAAGAATCCAATTGGACTACCATTTACTAGCATAGAGAATCTCGCTGTTGATACATCTAATCCACAAGCACCATCTCTCTCCAAACCCACACCTCCCAAGCAGGTAGAGTAAGAAATCCCAATTAACATGATCATATGCCTTCTCCATATATAACTTACATGGGATCCTTGAGTTACCAGATTTTTGTCTGCTATTTAGACACTCATTGGCAATGAGGACTGAATTTAGGATTTACCTTCCTCGTACAAATGTGTTTTGGGGTTTTGTTATAATCTTCCCCAACAGCTCCCCTAATTGGTTTGCAAGCACGTTAGAGATGATCTATACACCCTGCTTACAAGACTAATGGACTGAAAATATTTGACATCCGATGCTCCAATCTTCTTAGGAATTTATGATATAAATGTGGCATTAAGATTTTTTTTCAAATTTTCCAGCCATGAACAGCTCCTGAAACACCTTCATTAAATCCCTCTTCACCACTTCCCAACAAATTTGGAAGAATCCCATAGAAAATCCATCCGGCTTAGGTGCTCTGTCTTTGGCCATTTTCCTCACCACATCATGAACCTCCATCTCCTTGAAGGGTCTCTCCAACCTCGAGGTATCATGTGGGTTAATAGAATCAAAGCTAAACCATCGAGCTTGGGCTGCCATCCCATTTGTTCTGTAAGCAAATGTTCAAAGAAACCAACAACATGATCTCTAATTACAAGGGCATCGGTACATGCTGCAACCTCTATATTCAACATCTCTATAGTGTTGGTTCTCCTGTGAGAATTAGCCATTCTATGAAAGAATTTTGTGCTTCGATCCCCTTCTTTCAACTATAGAGTTCTAGATTTTTGGCACCACGAAATATCTTCCAGCAAAATGACCCTCTCTAATTCAGTAACCACCTTTGAGTTTCGAGGTATTTCTTCCAAGGAAAGAACCCGACCCTCCTGAGTCCTCTCTAGCTCGTGAAGCTCTTCCAATATGGACTTCTTCCGTTCCTCTACGTTGCCAAAAGACTGTGTTTCAAATCTTCAAGTCTCTTTTTAAAGCTTTTAGTTTACTTGCAATAATGAAACTAGGGGTTCCATCAAACTGATATGAGGACCACCATAGCCGAACCCTGTCCACAAAACCTTCGGTCTTCAGCCACATATTTTTGAATTTGAATTACCTATGCCCTCCTTGGATACCACCACAGTCAAACAAAATAGAAAAATGATCCGAGCATAGACGAGACAGCCTCCTTTGACATACTTCCGGATATTGATCTTCCCAATCCGAGGATACTAAAAATCTGTCCAATTTAGACCACGTATAATTATTTGACCACGTGAATGCCCCTCCCATGAGAGGGATGTCCACTAGATTCAAGTCGAAAATAAATTCAGAAAATGCTGTCATTGCTGGTCACATTCTACTATCTCCTGAGCGTTCACTTGTTAATCTTACAACATTAAAGTCACCACCTATACACCATGGTAATTCCCACCAGCTATATACTCCAGCTAATTCTTCCCTTAACATTCTTCTATTGCTGTCCAAGTTTGGCCCGTAGATACCAGCAAAGGCCCACAAAAGTTATGTTCCACACTTCTAAAAGAACATGCCACTGTGTACTCCCCTATAAAGTCCTCCATTCTCTCCACCACTCTTCTATCCCTCTGTGTACTCCCCTATAAAGTCCTCCATTCTCTCCACCATTCTTCTATCCGTTATCATAAAACTAAATCTCTTTGGAATTTTTTCTGGATTTGTTTAAATAAATTGGCATTTCTTAAAAACTTTATTTGGCTAAAGCACAAATATGGTGGTTGTGTTTGATGCAGATATAGCATTACGATTTTTAACATTTATTTTCCTTTTCGAGTTCTTTTTTGCCTTGGAATATGCGGCTGTAATGTGCACAGAAAATATTTGAAAAACGATGAGTTACAAGGATATCTATAATCACATCTATTCTGCCTTGAAGGAAAAAAATATTATTGGGTCCTTTCGGTCCTTCATTCTGTAAGCATAATTGGGATACTGGTTCAAATCAAAGACAACTACGAGCTTGCTGGTTATACCTGATTTCTTATCAATAGTCTATTAGTTTGTAGCCAAAAATATGAAAAGAAAACAAAACAATAGAACTTAGACATTTACAATCTGGTATTGCAAGTTGCATTTCAAGAAACGCTGTAGGGACTGGGAAAGATAAGATGCTAATTCGCTGTTTAAACATAGTTTTACGAGTTTAAGTTTGTGATTGTCAATTTCAGCTTCAGGTTTTTCCCTTGTTATCCAAAACCTAGCTCCATTTGTTAAAAGATGTTTACACTTTTAACTTTGCTCAGATTGCATTTTGTATTCATTGCTTGCATAATTCTTCTGCAGTTTCAAACACTTGACAGACTTTTTGCCCTTGGCTTTAATTTTTTGATTGCATACATCATCTTTCAATTTTCAGGTTGTGTATGGTTCCTTTTATATAAAAAAAAAATGGTTCCTTTTTTATCCTGTAGCTTCATTCCTATTTAGTGCCAGATCTTGCCTTAAACAATGATTCTCTCTTTGTTTTGCTTGAATTCCAACTGACATGCATTATTGACACATGATATCATATTATACTTTTTGCTGGAGACTTAATATGACTAATTTTCATCTCAAAAGAAATTAGCTTGCAGATTCTTGCATTCGTGGTTTAAAATAGTTAATTGGTTCTCATGATTTTCTTGCAAGCATCCATGCAACTAATTAGTTTATATTTCTTCCACTTGCCAACTTGTAGACATTGATGTGACTATTCTAATAATTTATTGGTATATAATTGGCAAGGTATAATGATCCGTGCTCTCTCTCTCTCTAAATTTTATTTTAATTACCTCCTGTAATCTTTTGTATAACAGGCAATTGTGTTCAGAATCGAAGATTTTAAGGACTTGAGCGTTCCTCTTCCAGCTGTTGTGCAGGTGAGCTAGAAACAACTTTCATAATGAAGACTTCAGGTTAATTTTTTGCCCAATCATGGCAAAATAATTTGTACTCAATCTTGTCTTCCGAGTTATTTCAATATAGCAATGGGATAAACTCCAATAATATGCTGACCAGTCGCAGAAGAGGGTGTTAGGGCCAGGCACCTGTCAAAGGCATCCTTGTTGTGGTTTCTATTATGTAAAGCAGGTTCTGTTGACCGTTGAGTATAATGGACTACTCATTTTGAAATTGGAACTGCAGGAATATGTGGATCATTCATCCACTCTGTACAAATTTTATGTCATGGGTGATAACGTTTTCCATGCAGTTAAAAAGTCTACACCAAATGCAAATATGTTAATGAAATTATCTGAAAGTAATGGACTCAAACCTCTAGTCTTTGACAGGTATGTGATTTTTCTTGCATCCGTTTTTCTTCTTTCTTTTTTGCTTATGGTTTGATACCATATGGATAATGGTATCTCCTCCTTAAATAAGGGGTGGTGCGCGAGGTGATGCGTTCAATCCCATGTGCATGTGGGTTTTCATTTACGTATTAAATAAACTTCCCTCTTCCTTTGGTCTTTGCTTTGTCGATATATGTTCAAGAAAATATATTGAAGGACCCATATCGTACTGATTTCTCCCTGCAGCTTAAAATCTCTGCCCACTGCCAATGATGACAAACATTGTGGCTGTGATAATTACTCCAAAGCCACTAATCCTTTTATTGATCTTGAGCTGGTCACTGATGCTGCAAATTGGCTTATGAGAAAGCTTGATCTTACTATCTTTGGCTTTGATGTTGTTGTAAGTATCGAATTCAAAATTTCTTGGCTACATATTTTACAGGAGTTTAAATCAATTTTTTTTTAACAAGTAAAACAGGAGTTTAAATCATTACTAAGTTAACCTGTCAAAGGTCCATTTACCATAACAATGATTGTATAGATGATTGTATAGCAGAGGGCCCTTGGACAAATATGTACAATTGATTTTCTTCGTCACTGAACCATGTAGATTAGCACACAAAAAATTGAAAAGAAATCTTTCAGAGTAATGAGGATCAGTCCTCTACCATAAATCCCTGGAATTTCTTTCTCCCTCAAACTTGACCTTTAGAAGCAGCTAATCTCATGGACGTTATTTCCATCATGACTTCCTGACCCTGGAATATTCAGGTATCCTATAGCCACTGTCCTATCCATTTTAAAATTTAGCAGAAGGATTTGTATTGTGTAACTTAAATGTTATCTATAACTAGTACATATAGTTTCGGTAAAATTGAAGCCTCTTGAACTAATTTTTGGACATCCTATTGGATCCCAAGCAGATCTGATAGAATTCTTGAAAATTTGTGCGGGAAACTCCTTTCCGGGATTAGTCAGGACTTTGTTCCGGACACCCAGTGGCAATAAAAAAAAAAAAAAATTTAAAATCATGTCAAAGCAGCAGTGGTTGAAAAGGTAGTGACAGACCATGGAGAAGTCCTACATATGGTTTTTAGGGATATCTTGGCTCTTGAAATTAGGGATTGACTTTCATGGTGTCATTAGAGTGTGGCAAACAAGAAAAGACCGCTACAAAATTGTTCCAGATATGAGATGGGCCCCTTAGGCTTAAGTGGAGTGTGCTTGGAAAAAAAAAGGGGGGGGGGGGATGCGGGAGTGTTGAAGTCCTTAGGTTCAAATATTACCCTTCAAAACAAATAAGAAATGAAAGTAAGCTGGAGAATACTGCACCTAATTTTACCACACAATTAATTAGGTTCCTAACGAGGTGACGTATAGCACAAAAGCTCAACATCACAGCTAAAGGGCTCAAAGTTAACAGAAATATTTCTTTTGTTGCGAGCCTGAATCTGCTTTGGGTAGAGGATGATGGGGACATCTTTTAGGTTGCGGGAGGGGAACTCGAGGATGGTGTAGTCCACATCTTTAGCTTTTGACCACCATTGAAGAATACATTGTTCCAGTGGAGTTGGTTTATATTTGTGAACTTTTTTGTTAAAGCATGTGCAATGGGCATTATTATTGATTAGGCAAAAATCACTACTCCAAGTTCGGTGGGGGTGTGAGAGGTGCGAAGGTAGTAATGTTAATGGTGTAGGGTGAGAGAGGTCCACTGGTGGGGTCTCTTTTCTTTTATTATCTGAATTAACCAAATTACAATTATAAAAAATCTTCTTCTACCATATCAAGGTGGAACAATGAAGAGTGAATCTGTGTTAAATAAAAGCATGCATGTGTTAGCCAATACTGTTATTTGGATATGCTCTAGGCATGTGGTTGATTGCTTCCTGCTACTGGTGAAACAAAAACCGTGATTGATAGATATCTTGTTTAATTCCTCCCTCCTCTTCATAAACCGTCTGTTGTGCTGCAATTTCAGATTCAGGATGACACTGGTGATCATGTCATTGTGGATGTAAATTATCTCCCTTCATTTAAGGAAGTGCCTGATGATATTGCAATACCTGCCTTTTGGAATGCCATTAAAAAGAAGTTCGAGTCGAGAAAGTCGAATTAATGAAGCAAACAATAGCTCCTCTTTTACCATGATGAGCAGGTGTGAAGATATATACAGTCGACGACGATCACCTCCGATTTAAAGAGGCCAACTGTGATCTTTTTATATCACTCTGGGAGGAAATGTGAGCAACCATGTGTTCATATCCTATTCTATACTGCTCTCTTATCTTTAAGCTCAATGTAATGTCTCTCTTCAAGCAAGTTCTTTGGACTTGCACCCATGCCCAGAAATACTGCAAAGAATCCACAGTTTATACTTTCTGTTTCCTTTCTTTGGTTTGATCCCTTTCTTTTAGGGGGTATTAAGTACTTGTGTCAAATGAGCAACTTGTTTGAAATGAATATCTACCTTTCTTCAACCTGTCTCTTATGTTGATGCTCATAGGATAAGGATGTGATTTTGTAGTTGGAACTTTGTGGGGAGAGATTGATGATATCGGTTGACAGTATTCAATCTACTCATCATCATTTTAATTCTCATTATTCTCTCGTCATTTCGTAATGTGACATTAGAAGATTGGAGATTATTTTTTATATTTCACTTGTGAACTTATTATTTAATGCTACATCATGAAATGATGAGAAAAATGATGATTTGTAGATTTTTTCTTGGTTTAATTCTGGAGGTTGAAATCAAATCGGTGTCTCGGGTCTAAATGGAATTAGATTATTATATTTTTTTCAATGATTTTAGGATCAAGAGATCTTATACTATTAAATGTTGAGATTTATACTTTTTCACGAAAAATATTTATATTTAATATGATGAGATCTACATATGTTAGTGATTAAATCAGAAAATATTTTATCTTACATAAATTTCGGCAAAAAAATTAAAAAAAAAAAAAGAAGAAAAAAAGGGAGAAGAGGAGAGAGAGAGATAAAAACGAAGTTCAGTGGTGTTCGACCACCCGACAGAGAGCGAATGAGACGGAAGCAGAACTCAATAAGAAAGCGCGTACATGATGATACAGAGAGTAATTGTGTTAGTGATTAAATCAGAAAATATTTTATCTTACATAAATTTCGGCAAAAAAATAAAAAATAAATAAAAAAAAAAAAGAAGAAGAAAAAAAGGGAGAAGAGGAGAGAGAGAGAGAGAGATAAAAACGAAGTTCAGTGGTGTTCGACCACCCGACAGAGAGCGAATGAGACGGAAGCGAACTCAGTAAGTAGGCGCGTACATGATGATACAGAGAGTAATTGGGCCCCAGAGTGGGCCCCATTGGAAGTCAATCTGAATCCCCTCTATAAATTGCCGAGCACGAGACTCCTCCGACGCCTGAGAAAACTTCTCCACTGTCTCTCCTCTCCATTCCTCGCCCTCCACGGGGGCTCTCCATTCTCCACGGTTCCCACGCTCCCCCCAGATAAATTATTAAAATAATAATAATAATAACAAAAACCCTAGCTAGCAACAAGAAGAAGAACACGAAAAATGGCCCCAGAATCGGCGGCCTCAGAAGCCCTAGATTCTTCGGAATCGTCTCCGTCTCACTCCGATCCATCACTGTCTCGAAACGTTTCGTTCAGCCGGCTCAACGCCCAGGCCCCCGAGTTCGTCCCCACCGCCCGGCCTCCGGCTCAGCCCCCACGAATCCTCGTCCCTCCTCCACCTCCTCCCCCGCCGTTTCATGTCCCGATTCACGGTCACGTGCCTGTGTCGCCTGGTCACGTGATCCCTGTCCATCACCACCATTCCCCTCACCGCCTTCCGGTTCAGTACCATGCCCATCCCCACGCGCATCCGCATCATCAGTACTATGGTGGCGGCGGTTTCAGTGGAGAGCGTGAAGTCACGGTCCAACACCACCAAACTCAGATTGAGTCCGATCAAGGTCCCACTTCTTCCTCAAAAAACAAGCTATCTGAGGAATCTACTCAGAAGATTTTGAATCAGGTGAATTCAAGCTTTGGGATTTTAGTGACTGTAGCGTATATAAAGATTTCTGTTATGGGGATGTAGTGACTGTAGCGTATATGAAGAGTTAAAATGTGCTTCTTTAGCTAGTCAACACCGGTAAACATTGGCCGTCTGTCAGGGTTAGATGTAATACACGACTTTAGGTAGTTCAAACATATTTTCATAGGAAATGAACTTAGAATTACTCATGAGTGTCATTTATAAAGTTCGTGAACATAGTAAGTTATTAATGAATAATGAAGTTCATGGTTAGGCAGAAGAAAGGAATTCATGGATGAATTAATTATTTATGTTTTAAATGTATCTACTCTAGCCTATAGATATTCATGTATCTATTCATTTTAATCAAATTTAGAATTATCGTACAAACTTATGTTTGTTTAGGAGACTCAAGATTCCTCGACTTATCCTATTAAAGGTGGCCTCAGATTCTCCTAATTATCCTACCGCAATGTCATTTTTTAAATCTGTCCCTTGTAAAGAAGACATGTAACATTTGGTACTGGAGCCCCTAGATCCTGCCATGAATGAACAGAGAGTTTCATGCTTGGAAGGAAAGCTGGCTAGTTTTTCAAAAGTTTTGAGAGAGGCTAATTCAAAAATTTAGGATTCGATTTGAAGAATGCCTTTCAAGCAATGACCACATGATTCAACCAAGTTATACCTTAGTATCAAGAGCCATCCGAGAGTTTGAACCAATGCAAAATAACAGGCACAATGACATCAGCAATGGGGAAGGCCACAGAACCAACACTGATGCAAACTTTGTAGTTGCAAAGATCGCAAAATTGCATTTCCCTTGTTACAGATGTAGAGAAACCTGTGAAAGAAGTCCAAGATAATTGTTCTTATAGAAGCAGTCATCATTTAAAAACAACATAAGGGCTTCCAATTGTACTGCATACCCAGGTTGTGTCAATTTTGGCTTATGGTTCCTATTTGTATGTGTTGGTGTATCTGGAGGGAAAGAAATGCAAGAAGTTTTGAAGATTGTCAGAGAACAATAGAGGAACTAAAACTTTTCTTCTAGTGCAGAATTGAATCTATGATTTTTTTGTAGCTCATCCTAAACCCGACCTTGATCACTAGGTTGCATGATTACAGGTGTCTTTTAGTAGCTGTTAATAGGGAACATTTCAATCTTAATGATAATGATGATGCTCCTTTAATTTAAGGTTGTCTGAAGATGCCATATTGTTCTATCTGGAGACCCCATATTTTTTCTTCATAATTTTCCATTTTTTACTAAGTCTGTTTGGTGAGAAGACAGATGCAATAAATGGCATTCTTGGACTTTTGTCGGTGCCTTTAGTAAGTGAATGTCGAGGGCCTTGTGTTTGTGATACAGCAGGTAACCCGGTTGGGGTTTTTCTATAAGAGGGGTTGAATGAGATGATTTTTTTTATAGATAATTTTAGTTGAAATCATAGTTTTGGACAATTAAATTGGCTTGATTCTAGACAGTATTTCTGTTCTCTCAGTAATGGCCATTTGTTCTTGGTTGTGTTTCTTTATTTCAATAGACATGTCCATATGTTCTTTCAAATTACAAGTTTCATGTTATTAACTTCTACAATCTAAACATTATTTTCACTCAGATCTTTCCTTTTGATCTCTGTATGACATTTCAATCTGCAGGTGGAGTATTATTTTAGTGATTTAAACCTGGCTACAACTGATCATTTGATGAGATTCATCAACAAAGATCCTGACGGATTTGGTACTATTCTTGTTACTTTATACTTGATCTGCTTTCTACCATAAGCTTTATTTCTACCATAGTATTTGCTCAATATGAAGTTTTGCATTTTCGCATGG
>QEOT01005070.1:94989-106772 GCA_003123785.1 Pterocarya stenoptera | reverse complement strand
CCTCCTGCTGCAACCATCGTTATTCCCAATTTTGGCTACATATTCTATTTCTCTCCAAAATATCTATTTGCAGCATATGTTATAAGAAAAAATCTATTCATCATCTTTTTTCTCATTATCATCTCATCATCCTATGATGTGGCAATAAATGATAGGTTCATAGGATGACGAGAGGATGATGAGTAACATTATCCAGGTATACTAGCAGTACCTAGAGGCTAGGATGACCTGGACAAATGTCAGCCAACTGTAACGAATGAGTATCGGAGCTAAACAACTGTAATGAATGAGTATCGGAGCTAAAACCTTGGACATTACAGCAAAGCAAATGGATAAGAAATGCCCGAGCTGGTATCTCATCTCTTTAATTGCTTTTTGAAGCTCTCAAGAGTTGGGTTCCTAATGATGTTTAAAAAGAAAGAACTGCAACAATAAAATATCTTCATGGTTTGAACCTCTTCAAATACTTTTTAATTTTGATATGAACATGGAATGCTCTCTCTAGAAATCTTGAAACAGCACTTTGTCGGACTCGTTTACCCAAAGGAGCAAAAAGCAAATAGCAAACGAACACTTGACATCATTGCTGCAAAAAATCGTGAAGGGCATATGAAGTTATGGACAGCAAATGAATGGTAAAAGGAGAAAGTTGGAGAACTGCTCTCTGGCATACGCTTTACATTTAACAAACAAACGGCTGCTTTACATTCAACGATGATGAAATAATTGGCAACGATATTATAACTTTTTACAAATTTTTAAGCACAAACTTCATTAGTTTATTGTATGGTAGAATCAACTCTGTTAAATATAATTTTGGGTTTTGGCCAAAAATTATTAAATTGTAAGTTTGATGTTCATTTATCATGTTGTGAGATTCCTTTTTGTTGCTTTTCTTTTGGGATGAAATTTTGAAGGGCAATATTTTTACAAGTGAAAAAATAAAGAACACTTTTAAAGCACATGTGGAAAGCAAACTCATTTTTTTCTTAAATTCCTTCGAAACCTTTCATATCTCGGACTATATATTAGGAATAATATTATCCAAATGTTACAACACTAGGAAAAAAAGTCCTGATTTTGTGTGTAGCTCTCTCTCTGACTGAATTTTCCTTTGAGAAAAAGAAAAAGAAAAGGCTGACCAAAACAGTTTTGAGTTGGGAATAGAGAGCCTGAAAGAATGACTACACCTTCACCTTTGAGACTGTTGTCGCCTCCAACCACGACCGCCACTTCTTTATCTTCCCCTTCTTCACCCGATTTTTCGTGCAAATCCCTGAAAACCCTTTACTCTGCAAGCCCCAGTTTCAGTCTCCACTCTCCCTCTTCTCCTTCATGCTTGTCGTTTCTTCGTTCTCACCACAGATGTATTCGAAAACACGGACATTCTCTTTCCAGACCACCGGTATCTCTCTCTCTCTGTAGGCGAATTTAAGAGTTGGATTTCGTAGTTATTTTGGACGCATAAGTTTATTATCCTTAGCTTTGTTTTGATTGCATAGGCTGTAATGGGTCTTTGTTCATTCATTGCATTCTGCTCTCTCTCTCTCTTCCACCTGAAATCAACTTTTTATCTGCTAATTTATAATGAGGATAGGTTTTGTTTTTCTGAGCGATTGAAGTTTCACAGTATTTATGCGCTGTCTTTAATATGTATGGAATTACGGTAATGAAACAGGTATTGGTTTTATATGTTCGACTGGATGTTTATTGCGACTTGTTTAATCGTTCTTGGTTTGAAGTTAGGATATCCGTTGTTGTGATCTTTTTGCATTTTGCGTTCATATTGAGGAATTCCTATCTCATAAAACTCAAATTGATAGTTACTATACATTCTTGGACTTCTTCCCTTAAAAAAAATAAAAATTAGTACTTTTAGTTTTAGATGTGTTGTTGAGTGTCCTGGCGTATGCCTCATTAAGAAAATTAAAATTTCGATATTTAGGTAGGAGAGAGAATCGCAAAGATGAGAATGGTGGGTTTGTTTACTCAAGGCATGATGGACTGAGTAATTAAAAAGATGATTTTTTGGGGGGTGGGGATGGGAGACTAGAAAAGCATTGTGCACTAAACCATTTTTCAGCAGATTATCATCATCATCATCATCATCATCATCATCATAATCATTATCATTATTATCGTCATGATCCTAACTTGTTCAATCAAGGACAACCCAAGATGGTAGATTTACTGTCCTGGTGAAACTTACCAAGTCATGGGCCTTAATGTATCTGCATTTATGGTACAGTTGAGAACTCTCTACATCTGGAATGTGAATACCTATAAGTGTTCTTTCAATATATGAACTCTATCCAAACAGTTGGAGATGTAATTAAGTCTTTATTACAATGCACAATAACTTACAGGGATGAATCAGGCTCCCCTTTAAACTTTCTTGGTCTTGAAATGATCAGTTTGATAGATGGAAAGTGCAGTGCAAGCCTATCACTCCACTATCAATGTGAATCAAAGCTCATGTTGGCTTTAACCTGTATGATTATCACTCTTATGGGCAGTAGGTTTTCACTAATCATTTACTATCAGGGACTCTGTTTTATGTACTGGTATAGTGGCTTTGTGGACACATGAGAAGAGATCAGGACATGGATACTTGGAAATGTGAAGAGGAGAATGTGATCCGCATGTTTGGTTCAGATGAAGAGGCTGGCAATCAAGTTCCAACACAAGCTCAATCTATTGTTGAAGGATCGGGGGCAGTTCTGCTATCAGAGTTTAAACCTGTTCCAGATGTAGACTATTTACAGGCATGTAATTATTGCGTTTGAAAATGTTTCTTTCAGTTTTTTTGGGGTAGGGGGGTTATGTAACTATTTACAGGCATGTACTTCTGTCATTTGTTTTCGGTCAATTTTTTGGGGTAGGGGGTTATTCAAAATGATTTGATGACTTTGACGGTATGATTTCGCAATGATTACAAGTGGAGGCTTGCTTTTGCATGAATCTTTATAAAAACTTTCAAATTAGACTAGTTTATCTCCCCATAATCTGGCATTTACATTTTCCTAGGTAAACAAGTATTTTGGCAGGTTTATGCACCATTTGAACAATTGATCCTGCTTCCCCCACCCCTACCCCCCATGGGGTGCAATAAAGAAGGGGACACTTTAGATGGCGAATGAGATGTGTATAGGGGTAGGAACGTGACCCAAGGAATATAGATTGCCTCTCTTGCAGACACTTTTTTTTTTAAGAGAGAGAGAGAGAGAGAAGAAACAAAGGGTGCACACACTACTTGTGTCCATGTGTGTTTGGTTTAGGCTCTGTTTGGTTGACAAACTTTTTAAGCTGAGTCAAACACCCAAATCTCAAATTATTAAACTCATCTCAGCTCAAAACCTCTTTGCACATAGAACTCACAACATTTTTCAATTTAACACTTCTTTACACGCGGGACCCACAACTTTTTTCAACTTTCCATAAATACATCTAAACTTATCTTAACATCCAAACACATTTAAACTCATCTTAGGTAGACCTCATAAAACTCACTCTACCATCTCAACTCATTACTATTCATAAAGAACTCAACTCAGCTCAACTCAACTCAACATTCAAATGCGCCGTTCCTTACCTGCTGGCTGCTTCTCAACCTCATACCCTATGCGGTTCATTCTCCAAACCAACTCTCTCTCTCTCTCTCGTGTGCATAATCAAATGGCAACTTTGAGTTTGACCTCATCTAGGTGACAGTGGTGAGAATGAGAATCCTAAAAATTCCACCATCCTGCCCCTACCCAATTATTTATTAAGTTACTAACCACACCTAGTTTTCTCCTTTGTGCTGATTTTACAGTACCTAGAATTTGTTCTCAAAATTTGAGTTCTTTGATCATTCTTTTTTTTCCCCAATTTGTGCAGGAGTTATTGGCCATTCAACAGCAAGGGCCAAGATTTATTGGCTTTTTTGGGACACGGAATATGGGGTTCATGCATCAAGAACTTATCGAGATTCTTAGCTATGCTATGGTTATAACTGTAAGATGCTGTAGTTTGAACCCAGTGTATCCTGTGTGTAGCTTTGTGGGTACCCACTGAGCACATCAGATGTTTGTATACTGTATGTTACTTTTTTGCTGCATCACTCTTGCTATTTCTGATTTGCCTCACAACTTGCAGAAAAATCACATTTATACATCTGGAGCATCTGGAACTAATGCAGCCGTCATCAGAGGTGCTTTAAGAGCCGAGAAACCAGAGCTGCTTACGGTGATTTTGCCTCAAAGTTTGGAAAAGCAATCTCCTGAGAGCCAAGAATTATTGTCAAAAGTAAGGGTTTGGTTATATATATGCATCATGTTCATCCTTCATCTATTGCAAACAAATCATTTTACTATTATCTTTTTCATGGTTTTTAAACAAACCATCAGATAAACAAAATACAAATTGTCTCTTAATTATTTGGCATTGTTTCTTACCTGATGTGCTTGATCAATATTTATCATAATTTCTGAAAGTGAATTTCTTCGATAATTTATATTCTTCCAGCAATACCTATGAAAAAATTATCAAATTCTAGATTGGTTGCATTATCAATTCTAGCCTAAAAAATGTAGTACACCACAAAAAACTAAACAATGAACATCCCTACTTGGGGGATTGTTAATGCTGACAATAAATACCGTAATATATAGTGACTGTTTGACTTGAAATTTTGTTAACAACTGCTGAAAATTTTTGTCAATCAGGTACCATGGTCTTGACTTGAATGTTTCTAAACAATTCTTAGATAGTTTAGTTGAAGTTGAGAGGAAAAAATGGACACTGTTGTGATAACTGTTTGTGGCATTTGCTGTACTTGGGCTACGCCTATTTTCTTGTATCAATAAAATTTTGTTTTACCTATAAAATTTCTTTTTTGTGATATTTGCAGGTGAAGAATGTGATAGAGAAGCCTCACAATGATCATCTACCTCTGATAGAAGCCAGCAGGTTTGTAATAGCTCTGTTCTTTCTTTCTTTCTTTTTTGGCTCCCACTATTAATACCATAATCAAGAAAGAAATGAATGAATCTGAACTTATTGACGGCCTCTTATATTGGTTGGTGCTATTTTCATTCTTCCCGTGTACTGAAACCTGCCAAAGTCGCATGTTGTAAGATATCAGTTGGGCAAAACCTGAGAGCTGGGTTTCACATAAATGGGCAAGCTCTGTCTAGCATTGCTCAAGCTCTGAGGTTCACGGGAATTTATAGCTTTTATATATATATATATATATAAGTAGGAATTTATAGCTGTTTTTATGGTGAAACTGCAGGCTGTGCAATATGGATATCATTTCACGAGTACAACAAGTCATTTGCTTTGCATTCCATGATAGCAGGCTGCTTATGGAAACATGTCAAGAGGCCAAAAATATGCGGAAGATTGTGACTCTTTTCTACTTGGACTAAGAACAAATTCATGTTCATTTTGTCTCTACATTGTTTGTGCGAGAGAAGTAGGCTTCTTTATTATGGTTTTTCTTTGTAAATCGCAACAATAAGGGGACAAAACCTCCCAGCTTTTCTTCCTATGGAAAGAGGTTATTTCCTGTTGAACTTGGTTTTATCATTAATAGGAAAGAAACTATTACAGATGTACCAATCCAAATGAATGCTAATAATGCATGCTGTGTACACGCAAATATATTTTATTTATTCAGATTCTTGCGTGGTCTGGATTGCCAATGTCGTGCATACAGATCGAATAAGCCTAGAACATTAAATTATTATGGCAGTAAAAGAAAACACAAATATTATGGTATTGTACGTTGATCCATTCTTAGCATCATCATGAAATGATGAACATGTTTCTGGGTAGTAGTTGGGTACTTGGACTTTGTACAAACAAGTTAGTTGATCACCCTTTTTATTTTTATTTTTATTTTTTTATTATATATATATGTTTATATATAGGAAAATACTAGTTTGTTCCCTCATTTTTCCTGCTCAATTTGACTGCTTGTGTATTTAATTTTAAATTTTTTTTTTTTACTGAATGATTAAGAAAGTAATTTTTAGTGTATTGATGTATTTTTTTTAATATTTAAATATGTTAAAAAAATATGGAAAAAAATGAGAAAAAATAAAAATACACATTTGACCTATGGCTATTATAGGCGGTAGAATAACCTGACTCTTTTATATATATTTGGGGAAGGAAGGTTTCGAACCCAAGACCTTCACTTGGCTGGGGCTTTATGTCAATTAGGCCACATACCTTTTGCTAGTTGATCACTTTTAAGTGGGGTTCATAGTTACTTCTCTTCATATCTCTCTCTCTCTCTCTAGAATTATTCATTTGTTTTCTGCTTTGAGAACTTAGAGCATATAAGGTATTATAATTTTTTTCTGTCCTTTATAAACTTTTACAAGAAAGGTAGAGGCTGAATTGGGAGTATAAAGAAGATTAACTTGAAATGAATTAAATTCAGATTTATTTTATAATAAAAGAATTTTATAATTAATATATTACATTATATTAAGCTGCGTTAATTTTTGTTTTAAAAATATAATCGTTTTTTATAAAATAATTATTTTTTCCTTTGGATTAAATATAAAAAAAAAATGTAGAGAAAAATAAAAGGAGGATAGTCGGGAGGGTACTCTCAAATAATGGTAAAATGAAATGAAGTATGGAAATGGCCCCCTTAGATGTAAGAGGCTCATGAAATGGCCATACTTTGTGAGCCTGTCAATAACCACCAAGATGACACTGGCCCCCTTAGATGAAGGAAGACCCTCCACAAAGTCCATAGAAATTTTCTACCAAGCTTGTTCAGGAATGGACAATGGCTGTAAGAGGCCTGCAGGGTAGATATTCTCTGTTTTGTTGATTTGGCACACATCACAGAATTTTACCAAGTCCTTAATGTCTTTCTCCATGCCATGCCAGAAAAAATCTCTCTTGGCCCGTTGATAGGTCTTAAGAAACCCTGAGTGTCCTGCAGCTGGATCACTGTGTATAAACTGTAGAACCTTGGCTTTAAACTCAGAATCAGAGGCTATGACCACCCTCCCCTTCTTGAGCAGCAGCCCCTGCTGCATTGTGTACCCTTTAGGAACTGGTTGGTGGTCCTCAATTTTCTGGATTAATTCCAGCAAGTCAGGTGCAGAGCTATAGCTCTGTTTCAGTTCCCCAATCCAGTCAGCCTTGGGAAATGAAATGACTGCTAATAACCATTCTTCTTCCACGACCCCCTCGAGCCTTCTAGATAAGGCATCTGCCACTTTGTTTTCCCGCCCCGCTTTGAACTCAATTGTAAAATTATAGCCCATTAGTTTGGTAACCCACTTTTGTTGGGCTGTGGTTCCCACTTGCTGCTCTAACAGAAATTTTAAGGCTTGTTGGTCAGTTTTAACCACAAAAGCCTGGCCCAACAAATAGGGCCTCCACTTTTGCACTGCTGTGACCAGTGCCAGCAACTCCTTTTCATAAGTAGATAGTGCCAATGCCTTACCCTTCAAGGCCTTACTGAAAAAACAGATTGGTTGCCCCCCTTGCATGAGGACTGCCCCTATGCCACATCCACTAGCATCACATTCAATTGTGAATGCCTTGGTAAAGTCAGGAAGCCGCAGGACTGGTGGCTGTGAAACTGCAGTTTTAAGCTGTTGAAAAGCCATAGTCGCTTCAGGGGACCAAGAAAATGCATCTTTCTTGAGAAGAGCTGTGAGTGGTGCTGCTATTAGGCCATAGTTCTTAATGAATTTTCTGTAATACCCCGTCAATCCTAAGAACCCTCGTAGTGCCTTTATATTAGTAGGTGTTGGCCATTCTAACATAGAAGACACTTTATGAGGATCTGCCTTAACCCCCTCCCGCGATACCACATGCCCCAAATACTCCACTTCAGGCACCCCAATAGTACACTTAGACAACTTAGCAAAGAGTTTGTTGGTGGCCAGAACTCCCAACACTTGTTTAAGGTGGCTCAAGTGGTCCTCTAAACAGTGGCTATAAATCAATATATCATCGAAAAAAACCAACACAAACATTCTCAAAAAAGGTTTAAACAGCTCATTCATCAAGCCTTGGAATGTGGCTGGTGTGTTTGTGAGCCCAAATGGCATCACCAAAAACTCATAATGGCCTTCGTGGGTGCGAAAAGCCGTTTTGGGAATATCCTCAGGAGCCACCCGGATCTGGTGGTATCCGGATCGTAAATCCAATTTTGAAAATATAATCGAGCCATATAACTCATCCAAAAGTTCATCAATGATTGGGATAGGGAATTTATCTTTAATTGTCTCTTGGTTGAGAGACCAATAGTCAATACATAGTCGCCAACTCCCATCGGCCTTACGTACCAAAAGAACGGGGGATGAAAAAGGGCTGGAACTGGGCCTAATCAACCCAGATTTTAACAAATCTACCACAATTTTTTCTATTTCAGTTTTTTGATAGAAAAGGTAGCGATAGGGCCTGGTTGAAATGGGGGTTGTACCCTCCTTTAAAATGATTTTATGGTCCTGGGTACACAGTGGAGGAAGCCTAACAGGTTCCTTAAAAATCTCCCTAAACTGTCTTAACAGTGCAGCAATCTCCACAATTACAGGCCTAGGAGTCTTGCTGTGCAGTGGTGGTAAAAGTTCCATGGCTTTAAGTTGAATGAAAACCCCCTTAGACCCCTTACTCGAATGTAGTTTAACTTTGCTGCCTTCTTCAAAAGAGGAACTGCCCACTGGCAAACCCAACAATTTAATTGTCTTTCCCTTCCACTGAAAATGCATAATAAGCTGGGAAAAATTCCAATTAATGCAACCCAAGGTCTCTAACCACTGGATGCCTAACACAGCGTCACAACCTCCCAAAGTTAACAAATAAAAAGGGGCCAAGAATTGATTACCTTGCAGTTTAATGGAGGTGTTGGGGCAGAACCCTTCACTGGTAACAGAGTCACCATTGGCAACTTTAACACTCAGATGTCTGGTAGAATCCACTTCTAGTTTGGCCCTCCTAGCAATAGAGGGATCCAGGAAGTTATGGGTGCTTCCGGAATCAACTAGGATTACCACACGTTCTCCCCCAATAGATCCACATAAGTGCATTGTTTTTGGAAATGGAGCTCCTGTGATGGCATTTAAGGAGATCTCCATTTGTTTCTCAGCCTTATCACCAAGTATAGCATCCTCGGTATCATGTGAGTCAAAAAAAACTTCCTCTCATTTTTCCTCCACATTTTCCTCCCAACCATGAATCACATATAGTTTAGGAGACTTACATATATGTGAGGGGTTCCATTTCTCGTCACAGTGATAGCAAAGACCCTTGCGCCTCTTCTCATCAATCTGAGTAGATGAGACCTGTTTGATGGACTTCAGAAACCTCTGCCCTTGCGCCTACTGGCCTTGATTTGGAGAAAAACTCAAGTGAGCACCAGGTGTAAAACTTGAGCTAGGAGAACCTGTTTTATCACCCCACCCTTTCACAGATCTCTTAGAGCTAGTCAAATATTCCTCCTGAATTTTTGCTAGCCCAAAGGCAGCAGTAAGGTTTAATGGGTTGAACATCCGCACGGGAAGACAGATTTCATCTTTCAGCCCACTAAGGAAGCAGCTGAGTTTGTGAGCTTCAAGAAGGTTTCTGAGTCTATTAAAAAGTGCCTCAAAGTGGACCTTGTATTGAGATATAGTAGTGACCTGCTTGAGCCTAGTAAGTGCCTCCATCGGATCATCATAAGCTGATGGTCCAAAGCGTAACAACAAGGTTTGGGTGAAAGTCTCCCAACTGTTAAATTGGCATGTTTCTGCTGCATCTTGATACCAGATTAAGGCATCACCTTCCATGTGGTATGAGGCCATTAGTAATTTCTGGGCAGGTGGGGTTTGATAGTAGTCAAAATAATGGTTGGCTTTAAATACCCAAGCTGTTGGGTTCTTACCATCACAATAAGGAAAATCTAGTTGAATACCTCTAGTAAATTCTCTGCGCATTTCACTATTTTCTCGGTCATGATGCAGGTTATGGTCACGGTGAGCCACCTAGGCAGCAGAATTGGTTACTAGTGTTCGGACCATCTCAGTCAACTGAGTCAGATCTTCACGTATGGCATGAATCCTTTCATCTTGAGCATCCTGGCACATGGAGACTTCCTGGTGCTTGGAACGCGTATTATCAGCCATTAAGGATAGTGATGATTTGCTGGTTTTGTGTGTGGTTTGAGCTGGGAATGGAAGGAGATATGGAATTTTCTGGCTAGTGTTTGGCTAGTGTTTGGCTGGTGTTTGGCTGGTGGAATTTTTCAGGAAACAGGATCGGTGACTTGATATCACTTGTAATGGACTTTCACGTAAATGCAAGGCAAATGTAATTAGAAGAGATAGAAGAGAATGACATGATTCATTCACTGTAAATGGGTATTTTCAAGGAACACCCAACCTCCATGAACAGCGTCCAATTCTTACAGATTTTCCAGATCCCTTTTCCCTTTCCACTACCTCCTCCTTTTCTAGGATATTGTCAGAGAAATAACTAACTCAGCCAATTACTGGCTTACAGGTGTAAAACTAAGAGTTATAAAGCAAGTGCATAAATGTAAATAAACATCTGGAAATAACGGCATTTCCTTCTTCACGAATGTCTTCACGCAGCGTTCTGTCTTCTTTCCTGGGCCTGGCCCACGCTAAGTAACTTCGGCCCGAACTCCTCTTCTTCTGGGCTTTAACTCCACGGCTTCATAACAGGTATGTTCAAATAATAGTGAAATGAAATGAAGTATGGAAAAGACTGTTTGAATTGAGAGGAGAGTTGAGATGATTTGTGAATAATAAAATAAGATATTTTATGAATATTATTTTTTAATATTATTATTATTATTTTAAGATTTGAAAAGGTGGATTGTTTATTATTTTTTATGTAGGAATTTGGAAAGAATTTTTTAGGATTTGAAAAAGTAAGATTGTTTGGTGTGAAAATTTGAAAAGATTCTTTTAAAATTTAAAAAAGTAAAATTATTTATTATATTTTGGTGTGGGAATTTAGATAGATTTTTTTTAGATTTGAAAAAAAAGAAAATATTATATATTTTGTGTAGGAATTTAGAAAAGTTGTAATGATGAAAATGAGATGAGTTGAGATGGGTTGAAGAGAGTTTTGAAAGCAAATAGCCCTAATAATTATAACTTTATCAAATTTCAATATAAAATAAAATAAATAATTTAACTTTTTCAAATCTATTTCATTTTATTTTATTTGAACTTATTTGTTTTCGAAAATGAGTTAAAATTAAAGTTAAAAAGTTAAAATTTGAAAATGTTAAATTATTTATTTTATTTTATATTAAAATTTCAAAAAATATAATAATAAAATTTAAATGAGAGAATATGTTTTCTGAAACCAATCCAGGCTCAGACGAAGCTGCCAACCGAAACATACCGGAATGAAATGTTCCTGTCCGTACAGCTCCCAGAACGACTCGCCTTACTTCCCGCTCTTCTGTGCAACTCTCCCCCCCTCTCGGATCTCTCTTTAGACTCTTTCTCTCCCCATCTCTCTGGCTCCCTTTCTCTTCTTCTGGTTTTGTTCCCACCTCTGCAACTATCTCGTTCTTCCACATTCTCTCTCTCTCCCATTTTCTTTCCTTCTTTCGTTCTTTCTTTCTGGGTTATGGTGAATCCATTCTTCTTTTGAAGCTTGTGTTTTAAGATTGAGTAAATATGGATGATCGAGACAATAAGAGGCTTATTGATGACGACGAGAGGGAGGCCTTGGCTGGGTTAAGCGCTGTCCCGCCGCCCCGAAAGATCCAGTCTCATAGCCAACAACTACGTGCCACCTCTTCT
>QEOT01005070.1:54876-83796 GCA_003123785.1 Pterocarya stenoptera | reverse complement strand
GGCTTCTCAAATGGGGGAACTGCTCTCGCCACCGAGAAGTGTTTTAAAAGTTTAGAAATGTAAACTGTATTTTTTTAAACACTTTTTAAATTTTTAAAAAGAAATAAAAAATTTATTAAAAAAGCATTTCTTTAATTATCAAATAAAAAAAATTCAAATCGTAGAAACTCTCGAAAAAATATCTCGATAGCTTAAGCATTTTCTTTTTCAAATTTAATTTCAGTTTGGAACATTTTTGAGCTCTTTTAAATTCTGATTAAATGTTGAGAGTTGATTGAAATGAATTGAATTTTTTATAAATAGTAATGAGTTAAGATAATGGAGTGAGTTTTATAAAATTTATCTAAAATGAATGTAGATGTGTTTGAAAGTTAAGATATATTTAGATGTATTTATAAAAAATTAAAAAAATTTATAAATTTTGTATATAAATAGATATTGAGTTAAAAAAAATTATAAATTCTACGAATAAAAATATGTTGAATGGAAATAAATTTAATAATTTAAAATTTATGTATTTAAATATTAGACTCGCGTCAATTGAATCCAAATTTCAAACCGCGCCTAATTATATGAAAATATCGAGGGTGAGAAGGCTTGGAGAAACGTATTATAGTCTCTTTTCCATATAGAAAATAAAGTTGTGGGTATGGGGTGGCACTGAAATTATTCGGCCGCCATTGTCCTCTACTTCACAGTTGAGGTGTGTGGCTCCCACACTCCAACAAAAGTAGGATGAGACATGATGGAATCACGATTCTCACGACAATTCTATCTCCACCGCCCATCCCCCGGCTTTGAGATCAGTTTCTGTGGACCTCTCTCTGTTTCTTATTTCCTAAAATAATTAATTCATTAATTGAAAAGTAAAACAAAAAAAAAAAAAAAAATAGAACTATGAACAGCTTGTTTCTCTAATGTATCCTAATATATCGTATTTTGAATAATCTTTTATATTTAATTAACGAAAAGTATTCATATCTATTACTGTGCAAACCAACTATTTTATACACTTGATGTGGCATCCTCCTTATCACAGGTTTTTCATTCAAAATTTTATATGCTCTCTTTCAAAATTTCCTCCAAAAGATGAGGGAGAAAGTCGATGAGGGATGCGAGAGATCTGATGAGAGAAAGAGCTGAGATGAGAAAGGGACGACGAGAGATGAGAGAGAGAGTAGGTATGGTGCAAAAAAAAAAAAAGACACGTAATGTGTGCTACGGATCAACTGTAAATAGTAACTAATCCGTAGCACAACTCTTTAATTAATTGGTGAATATAGTTCCTCTTAATGTATAGCATTAAAGATAATTAAATTAAAATAAAAAATAGTTCTTTTATACAATTAAAAATTCGTTATCTTATACCTTATGGTTTTCATTTTAAAATTTATTATTATTAATCAAAACAATAGATATTATATAAATAAATATATATATTACTCAAATGAAAAATTACAGGCGCGCGTTTCATTTGAGTAATTGGTTTGTAAAGTCACTTGAAAGGGATTACATCAATCAATTTGTAATTAAATAAAACATTGTATTTTCACAAGTGTTCTTTTCTAAAATCCTCAATGATCTAGGATTTTTCTACCACGTCGAATCTAGTTGGAATGCGAGCTCGTCGGTTTTTGACATGAAAAAAAAAATGTGAATGAAGAGAAATAAAGTTATGGTCCTAAAATTATTTATATAATATTCTTAATATTTTTGTTTTATACATGGATCAGACTCTCGCTCAAGTCTCAATAAATAATCTTAATATATAAAGTATTTAATTAAATAGAATAGAGTATAAAATCAGAACTCAAATACATATCAATTATGCTTTTTGTAGTTTGAGTTGGCCAAATTTATTACATATAAGTGGCTCCATTATTCAAAAAAGGACATTATTAATAACTATTAATCATTTAACTTGGAATAATATAGATAAAAGTTACTGTTGGCGGCAATAATTTTGCATCCATAATATGACATCATCTAGACCATTCATCTTCTCATTTTAATTTTAATTTGACTGAGAGAGAGAATACGAGAGAAACTCGAGAATGAGAGAGAGGATGAGAGAAAAACTGAGAATGAAAGAGAGAGAGACCAATGAGAGAGAAAGAGTGATGAAGAGATAAAGCAGATGAGAGAAAGAGACCGATGAGATAGAGAGAGAGCATATGAGAGAGAGTGATGTGAGAGAGATGCGAGAGAGAGAGAGCGAATGTGAGAAATGAGTGATGAGAGAGAGAGTGGGTAAGAGTGAAAAAAAGAAAAAAAAATATCCATATGCAGCTACGTAGTGAGTGCAATATACACACTACTACAGTGACTGTTATGTAACATTACTCTTAAACTTATTTGTCTCCTTCATATAATTCAAGAAAATTAAGTAACCAATTTCTCGAATGTATCAAGTTTCCATTTTACATTTATATTGGAACTTATAAATATATATAATCCACCTTGTATTCCAAGTTTCTCCAAGTTAACGAGATTATATAGGCATAATTCTTTTGTCTAAACAGATGAAAAAAAAAAAGTAGAAAAAAATTATTATACAAAAATAAATTTATAAATTAATATGACTTAATATAATATGTCAAATTGTAAAATTATTTTTATTATAAAATTAATTTAACGAATTCTATAAAATCACATCTGTATGTAAGTTTATTTTATGTAACATATAATATTTCTTTAAAAAAAAAGAAAAAAAAAAGAAAAGAGGAAGATCTAAGGCATCTTGCCATGTGAACAGAATAAAAAATAAATAAAGAGACCAAAAATCAATCATGAAATGGTAGTAAAATGATCTCCACGTGACATCGAAGTTTGCTGAAGTACGTGATAAAGGTGCACGATTATGAATAAAGAGAAACTATGAGTCTTACGTGGACGGTTTTGTCCTTTGTCGCAAGAGATTTTTGAAGGGTTGAATCATCGTAATTTTTAATACCAATAAAAGAATATATATATATATTTATATATATAAACTTTATAAAAATAAATAATTGCGAAAAGACCCCGAAACAATGCTTTATGTTATGTTTCTGTGTTCCATGTTGAGCCGATCAGCCGAACATCGCACAATAGCGTCGAAAAGGTCAATGAATTTGTCTTTATGGGCAGAGCAATACTCTATAAAGGAAATATTTTAGTTATAAAATTATTTTATTAAAATAAAATTTATAAACTTATATAATTATAATTTTATGTGATATGTTATATTATAAAATTATTTTTTAATAAAATAGATCTAATGACTTGTTTGGATAGAGAAACGATCTCATTTTATCTCATATCATCATTACAGTTTTTTTAAATTTTTACACAAAATATAATAAAAAATTCAACTTTTTCAAATCTTAAAATACTAATAATAATAATAAATAATAATATAATAATATTTTATTCAATTCATATAAAATCATCACATCTCATCTCATCTTACTATCCAAATAAATCCTTAACAGATCCTATAAAATTATATTAGTTTATAAATTTATTTTTATAAAATCATAAATTTTCAATGCGGTTGTAGAGCTTATCTACTCTAAATATCCCGGCAGGCAGGCTGCGTGTCTTTTTCTTTTTTAATGAAAAAAATAATTGTGTTATTAAAGAAAAAAAAGAAATTCAATTAAGAGAAAATAAAGAAATAGTACTTAATAATTGGTGGCCGCGCTCTATAATTTGTCATGGCGATGTTGACTGTTAAAGCAATTTTTTAATCGGACTACTTTCAAATATTATAATGGAAGGATTCTGAAATGAGAAAGTATGCGTTGAATTTGTTTGTGTCGAGTAATAGGAGAATTCAAGGTCATCAGAATTTCAAGCCATTATTAACTTTTTAACTCTTTAACAGTTCAAAATCATGTCGAAATATGTATTAAAAACAGAAAATACAAGATAAAAATTAGGGGTATAAATATATATTTATATATATAACACGATCATGAACCCGACACAAATACTATACGAAATAAACGGATAAATTGCGGGTCAAGTCGTATAACGTGATTAAATCTTATTTTAAATTTTATAAATATTTAGTCTAATATGTCATTTTTTTGTTGTAGGGTGGTACCTTCGACGAAGCCGATCGAAAATGTGTTGGCCACGAAGATAGAGAATGACATGGGCACGTCAAGAGAAGAAAGTTTTCACGATTTAGTTTGATGGTAAGAGTAGTGATAAGAGGAGGAGAGTGTGGAGTGGTGGAGGTTTGTTGTGGAGTATTAGTGGAGAATGATGGGGACAGAAATGTGACTGGCTCTAGATGCCAAGTTGGAATAAAGAAATAAAGATGTATTGGACAATAACCCCTTGTATCTACCGGGTGTGTGCATCACATTATATAAACAACAAAAATAGAGTTGTTATAGAAGATAAGAAATTGAATCTAATATGATAGGATAGAATATGACTATATTTAAAGGAAAATTTTAGTATGTCGCTTGAGTTTACCCTTTACTTCAACTGCTTGTGTATTTAATTTTTTTTACTTAATGATTAAAGAATTGACTTTTAATGTATTGATGTGTTTTTTTAAAATATTTAAATATGAAAAAAAAAATTTGTATTAGGTGGCACGCCTAGCAATACAAAATCCTGTTTAGTAACATCTCATCTATTTAAATTTGATTGCTAAGAGATTGTGTTTGATTTGGATGAGAGTCTTTCTACCGTAGGATTCTTGACAACATATGTATTAAAAATTAAAGTACAAGATAAAAAGTAGGAATATATATATATATATACTAGGCGGGAGCAACATGCAGAGCACGTTTGCCTAGTTTTATGAAATGGTTATTTTATACATGATCAATAGAGACGACATTGAAATTCTTGTGCTGCTGTTGGTTGAGTCGGTCAGGGTCAACATAAAGTTGAATCATCCATTCTTTTTGTGAAGGTTGTGCTGTAATATTTTCTATTTATGGCAAATGTTCCTGTAAAATAACACAAATTTTGCAATGCAATGTTTATAATGAAATTAGTATTCATGATGTAAATAAAAGTCAATTTGAATATAAAAGTCATTTTACTTATAGATAATGTAGTAAGTGTGTGGAAAATTTTAAGATAGACTTTTTTACTCACATCAATAAAGCAATAGAAAATAATAAAACATACATCGTCAGTATGATTCATAAGCTCAATTGCTAAGCAACCGAATGCTTCTTCTACAACTTCACCAAACATAACAGCAAACAGTCTTCCTGTACCATTGTTGAGTTCGACATATGTCCGAAAACTATAAATTTGATTGAAATATAATTTTAAATTTGAGTTAATAAAGACTATACATTAAATCTGTTACATAAATTATAAAAATTAAAAATTAAAATGAAAGATAAATACCGTGGTTGGAAAATGTTTTGTTACTATCATTAAACAAATTAAATAATTTGAATTGAATTGGGTAACCATACCATGTATTAATTAGTTTTTGAGTTTTAAAATTTTTAGATCATTTCAAAGAGACCATTAGAAATAACATGCTTTTTATAGGAAAATTAATTTCAACAATTATTTAATACACATAGGGAAATTGATTGAAATATTTTTATATATAATTTATCTTAAAATTTTTAAAACTAAAAAAATTCGTATGTTAAAAGTCTTTTTTCCTTTTATTTGTCGGTTTCAAGTGGCCAATTTAATCTTTACAACTTGGGTGATGACGATGTTGTGGCATGGATATTTTTTCTAAATTAGTTTTACGCCACACAAATATAAGGTTAAAGAAAGACAAAAAACTAAAATTTAAAAAAAAAAATCTAAACTTAAGCAAAGTATGAGCATTGATCTGTATCCATATTAGATTATCTATTTACTCTCTATATAATAATAAAATATTATTAATTTAATAATTTTTTTAATTTTAATTTTTATTTCATTTTATACTTGTACTAATTAAAATATCAATAATAATTATATTCTAATCAAATTAATAATATTCAATATTAATATTGTTGATGTCGTGTTTTGTAGGCATGGGCAAATCTCCGCGGTTAGTACTGCGATGCGAAGAATTTGGGGTCCCTGGCGGTGTTTCGATGAGGCTGTACGATGGCGATTCTTACGTCCATGGTGGCGAGTAGAAAATGAATGCAGTAAAAATGCTGATATCAAGATTTACGTTGTTCGGCAATATGCCTACGTCCACGGGAGTTTCGGGAGGGAAGTCTCCACTATAATATATCAGTTTACAATTATTCATGGAACCTCATATCTCATTGTACAGAGAAAGTTGGAACTCCCGTCAATCCTCTATTCTCTATTCTTCAGTTTTTTTATCTTAGCTTGTCCCTCTCTCAATCCTTCCTCAATTAGTTCTTCTTCTTCCATCATACGTCAATCCGTCCATCATCTGTCCTCTCCCCTTTATATATTTGTCTAACCTTTAACTGTACATGCCAGCCTGCCATGAGTTGGCTGGTCTCCTTTGCGTGCACACCTCTCCTTCTCCCTTTGATATTTGCTCCCCCCCATATCTTCCTGGTCTCCCTCTGACATTCGCAGCCCCTATATCTCTTCTTGTCTCCCTCTTGTCTCTTGTGATATTTTAGTGAGCTGGGCCCAATTTATGGGCCATGGGTATTTTTTCCCAACATACACCGCTAATTTTTAGCACATTTGTGGGTTGAAAATTGTATGGTTTTTTCTTTATTGGAAATTATGTCCTGGCCGGGCCTGTCGAAGGTGAATTCCTATCCTGGACCGCATAAAGTTCGAGCGCAAAGCTCGACTAGTCTAGTGACTCGTTTGATGAAGATTTTATTGATGGAGTTTTCATTGATGGAGATTTCGTTGATGGAGATTCCGTTGATGGAGATTTCACTGATGGAGATTCCGTTGATGGAGATTTGATTCTTCACCATAGCACGAAGCTCGGCAGAGTCCCAATGAATCACTAGTGACACGCTCGGTGGAGTCCCGTGGGAGCACGGTGACTCGCTCAACGAGGTCCCGTTGGATTACTGGCGACATGCGTTGAAAATAGCCAGGGGGCCCGAGCGAGGGCTCGGTTCCCGTGCTTATGACTTCATAGGTTGGCAGGGGCCAACGCGTTCGATTCTGCACCATAGCACGAAGCTCGGCAGAGTCCCAGTAAATCACTAGTGACAAGCTCGATGGAGTCCTGTGGGAGCACGGTGACTCACTCGGCAAGGTCTCGTTGGATTACTGGCGACATACATTGAGAATAGCTAGCGGGCCCGAGTGAGGGTTCGGTTCCCGTGCTTATGACTTTGTGGGCTGGTAAAGGCCAACGCATTCGGTTCTGCATCATAGCACGAAACTCGACAGAGTCCCAGTAAATCACTGGTGACACACTCGGTGGAGTCCCGTGGGAGCACGGTGACTCGTTGGCAAGGTCCCGTTGGATTACTGGCGATGTGTGTTGAGAATAGCCAGCTGGCCCGAGCGAGGGCTCGGTTCCCGTGCTTATGACTTCGTGGGCTGGCAGGGGCCAACGCATTCGATTCTGGTAGGTCGGATGGTTCTTGACCTTTCGCTCCTGGCGGTTCATTCTCATAAAGAAATAACTTTGTTAGTAGAAACTGAATTTCACAAAAATTTTGTAAGTAATGAACCTGAAGTTGTAGTCAGGGAGAGTCTGTGCTTGCATGTGCAATAGAGCAGGAAATCCGAGCTGAGCATAAAAACCAAGCCGAGCATGAAGGCAATGTCGTTTGAGTGTCAAGCAAGTTGTGCAACTTTCTCCAATACAGGACAGATGTAACCGTGTGATGGTTTCCAAGTAGGCACTTCGTGTAATGATGTGTATGCTCCCGTGTTGTGATTTCTGAACAATAATTTTCTAAGCTGAAGAATCCGTGCATATGTTATCAAGTTGGGGCAGTTTGTGCACATAGTTGCCGAACTGAGTAGTTTGCGCGTGTTGTTGGTCAAACTGAATTGTTTGTGCATGTAGTTTCCAAGCAATGATTTTCCAACATAAATTTCTAAGCTGAGTAGGTAGTTTGTCGAACGGATGAACCAACTGAAGGAGCCGAAGCTGAAACTGGACTGGAGACCACGCGTGTGGTTTGCTGAACTGAAGGATTTCCCTTCTCTCTCTCTCTCTTTTTTTTTTTTTTCCAGTTACCGAGTTGAGGAGCGCGAGTGTGTTATTTTTGTATAGTGCTTTCCGAGCAGAGGAAACTTCCAAGCGGATGATGCCGAATTGAAGAGCCAAGCGAAGTTTCTGAACTTTGTTGCTCACCGAGCTGCATGTTTTACTTCACGTGCATATGGTTTCCGAGCGGAGGGGCTCGTGTTTGTAGTTTCTGGGCTAAAAAACGTCCGTGTGGGTGCTTCACATTCAATGAATTTTCGGGCGAGAATCTGTGCTAGTTTTCCAAGCGAGAAGCTGTGCATGTCGGGCTGAGGGAACTCGTGCATGCATTTCGGGCAAGTTGGTCTTCGTGTATGTGTTCTGAGCAGCTGACCTTCGAGTAGGTGGCTCATGCAATGTGCACTTAAGTGCACAGTATTCCATCTGAGTTTTGTATGGGTTTGTTTTCGAGTGGAGGGTAGTCCGTGCGGATGCCTCACCGAGCTGGGAGACTGTGTAGGCAGTTACCGAACGGTGGTTTTTCCATGAGGGTGAGTTTTCGAGCTCTACGTACGTAATTTTACCGAGCGAGTTTCCGAGCGAGAATCTGTACATGCCTGGCTGAGGGAACCCGTACATGTGATTATCGAGCTGGGTTTCCGAGCTATTGACCTTCGAGCAAGTGGTGCCGAGCTGGTTTTCTCCGAGCAAGTGGTGCCGAGCTGTGCATGCATGTACGTTGAACGTGCATGCTCATACACTGTGCAGGTCGGGAAAGTGCATGCTCAGAGAAATGCATGCTCATATGCCGAGCGAGTTGAGGAACCGAGCTGGTTCCTGGGCTGTGCACACATGTAAGTTGAACGTGCATGCTCATACACTGTGCAGGTCGAGAACTGCCCTAAGGGTGGTAGACCACACCGGCAAGTCGCCTGGTGTTTGCCGGTAGTCCGGTGAGGAGGTGCCGGGATTGGGCTTCGGAGTTTTCCTCCGCAAGCTTTAGCCATGTGGCTCGTTGTTTTCGACGGGGCCACTTCGCTGGGATGAGGGGCTGCTGGTGATGTTCCGATAGAGACAGATGGGGTCGCCAAGCTATATGGTGGGCGTTGGCCCCTCCCTCCCCCGCCGTGTCGCGGCTGGGTTTCAGCTTGGTCTCCGTGCGCACGGCATGGTGCGCACAGGACCACTATTTATGTCCTCCATGGTGGGGGGCGTGGCTCTAGAGCCAAAGACCGCCGACGGTCTAGGTGGCGGCCGCCGACCTGTGAGTTGGCTTGTGAGATTACGCCGCAAGCTTTGGGTGGACAGGAGACAGTGCTCCGTGCGCTCGCCTAGTGCATGGTGGAGTTGATGTGTGGAGCACCCTACTCGGCCCCTAACGACTGAGACGATCTAGTTGGAGATAGAAAATTTTAGTGGTCTTGGTTGTGGCCCCCGGGAGGTCAGGTGGACTCACGGCTGGCAGCCGTGAGCCTTTCGGTCTTCACGGGTGATATCCCATGTGGCTGCCTGTCGTGCACGGCCTTTGCTTCCGGTGACCACTGTGACTGCGGCAGAAAACGCCGGCGGTCGGCGTGGTGGCTCGGAGTTGTCGTTGGCGGCTCCTAGCCGCAGGCAGGGCGATATGGTGTCGCTTGGGTGCACGTCCTGTGCACCTGTTGAGACCCAGGCATGGCACGTACGCTCCGTAGGTTCGGTTGGAGACAGAAACTTCCGGTGGCCTTGGTTGTGGCCACCAGAAGGCCAGGTGGCTCACGGCTGGCAGCTGTGAGCCTTACGATCCTTGGGGGATGAAATCCCGCGGTGGACTACGGTGCACGATGTGCACGGCCTCTGTTTCCGGTGATCGTCGCAACCGCGGTAGAAATCACCGGCAGTCGGCGTGATGGCCCGGTGTTGTTGTCGGTGGCTCTCGGCCGCAGGTGGGGGGGGCAACGTGCTGCTCGCATCCTGTGCACCCGTCGAGCCCCATGCATGGTACGTACAGTGCCATGCATGGCACGTATGGTCCATCCGTACGTGGTACTATGCACTTGTATAGTGCCGTGCAGGATAGACACAGTCCAGTGTTTTGCTGGGCAATGCTAGGTTTGGACGTTCAGAATTGTCTAGACGTACATCTGGAGGATGCTTTTTTCACTATTCAGAATTTGTTCAGCGCAGTTGAGAGATCATCATCCTTCCACCAAAGCTCTGTTCGTCAGCTCTTCCTTCCTTCACTTTAGTTTGTTTTTCTTCACATCGCAAGCTCTGAGAGCTTGTCATTGCCGGCCTACAAAGGACACGCTGGTTATGGGACAACAGAGATCCCATAGACGACGCCACTGTTGATGTCGTGTTTTGCAGGCATGGGCAAATCTCCGCGATCAGTGTCACGATGCGAAGAATTTGGGGTCCTTGGCGGTGTTTCGTTGCGGCTGTATGGTGGCAATTCGTACGTTCACGGTGGTGAGTAGAAAATGAATGCAGTAAAAAGGTTGACACCAAGATTTACGTTCTTCGGCAATATGCCTACGTCCACAGGGTTTCAGGAAGGAAGTCTCCACTATAATATATCTGTTTACAATCACTCATAGAACCTCATATCTCACTGTACAGAGAAAGTTGGAGCTCCCGTCAATCCTCTATTATCTATTCTTTAGTGTTTTATCTTTGCTTGTCCCCCTCTCCTTCCTTTTCTCTCAATTCTTCCTCAATTAGTTCTTCTTCTTCCATCATAAGTGAGTCTATCCATCAACTGTCATCTCCCCTTCCTCTTGTCTCTTGTGATGTTTTAGTGGGCTGAGCTCAATTCATGGGCCATGGGTATTTTCCCCCCAACAAATATTAATAATAATTATATTCTAATTAAATTAATAATTAATATTATGTATTGAGTGTTTTAAGTATTTTATTAGTTAAATTTACTTAAATTTGAATTTTACAATGAGAATGCTATAAAGCGTTGATGTTCTAAAGAGTAAAGTCTTTTTAGTATTTTTATTTTAAAAAAAATTGAAAAAAAAGAAAGAAAAATGAGTATACTGTCAGAACAAAAAGGATATGAAAAAGATATGTCAATTTATGTGCGCCGTTGGACTATTAAGGGCTTTTAGGTAAAACATGATCCTTCATTAAATTCTACAAGGGTGCTACACGTCAAATGGTCAAATGTCTTAAAAATCTTTTGGTAAAACAAGATCCTTCGTTAAATTCTACAATGGAGCTACACATTAAATGATTAAGGGTTTTAAGGGCCTTTTGGTAAAATAGGACTTAACGGATTTAACGAATTTAATGGAAAAACAAGAAAAGTTAACGGAAAAACTGCTCTTTATGAACAATAATAACAGTCATTTTGTTTGACATTTTCCTCTTCCACTTATGTCCCTTTACATCCTCATAACAATTCTATTCCTCACAAAATCACCACACAACACCACACAACAGAGTAAGAGAGCTACGTCGTGGCTGCTAGAGGCCGCATATGGTGGCATCGTGGATGTCCTACAGCGGTGGATCTGGGATCCCGTGAAGAGAAAGTGCATGAGAGGAGCTAGGGTTTCGACTGGAGGAAAGGAGGAAGGGGAGGGGTCATCGGCGAAGGAGGAGGCTAGTGGTGGTGGTGAGGTGGCGTGGGGGTGGCTAATGGCGGTGCTACAGGAGAAACCCTTGCGTGTAGAGGGGTTGCGTGTGTGGGGCTAGGGAGGAGCTACAGGTGGTGGGTTCCATGGGAGTGATCAACGGCGTGAGGAGAACTCAGTGGTGGTGTTTGGTGGAGCTGAGGCTGAGCTGCAGTGGCATAAGGGTGGAGAACCCGTGTGTTGAGACCCATTTTTGGTTGCTTGCGTGCGGCTAAGGAAGGAGCTGCCAAGGGGCTTCGACTGTGGGGTTTGGTCACTGGCGTGTGGGGAAGCCGGTGATGTGGTTGATGACGCCACAGGGTGGCGCACGGTGGCACTGGGTTGCTTGATGGAGGAGATCGAGTGAGAGCGAGGGAAGACGTGCGGCTGGGAAGGAGAGAGAAGGAGAAAGGGAAAGTGAGGGGAAAATGCTAGGTTTGGGATTTTAAATCCCAACCCTTCATCTTGAATATTCATATTTGATCCAACGATGAAAATTTAAACACTGATTTAAACTAACTTAAAATAGATAATTAAAATATAAAAACCATATCATACACTTAAAATCAATTTTAATTTATAAAATACTAATATTTCATCATTAAATAAATTATGAAGTTTTGCTAAATATTTTTAAGAAAGTAAAGCCATATAAATAATTAAAATTTTTAACATAATTTAAATCTCATAATATTCTTAATTAACTAAAAAAAAAAAGAAGGGGGAGCACGAATAGAGATGATGGATTTACTTCATACGAACTCACTACATCTTCTACATATTTGGAGGTAACATGATATACATGCATTGATCTCTACCGTCAAATATGATTAATTTATAAAGCTGAAACTTCCATACAGCTTTAACATTATTTTCACCAATTTTATCTTTTTAGACACATTATCTTCAATTAGACAAATGTGGCAAAGGTGCTTTGCACGATTATGAACCTATAACGAACATGAAATAAAGCACGTGTCATGTACCATGTTTCGGGGATAACAATGTTTCGTTTATTTCTATTTTGTTAAATCTGTTGGGAAGTGCATCCTTTGTTGACTGGCTGGCTACAATTTCACATATGCTTTGAAGACAAAAGGGATAAGTGTCACGTACCACACCACGTACGATAATCAAATCAATTGTTCCTAATCTAATTTTTTACATTTCTCATCTCAAATAGGATCGACTTAACAGGGGCTGAATTATATATATAAATATGTATATAGATATAAGATCTCTGTTATAATATTATATAAAATTAACATTTGTCTAAAAAAATGTAAGTTTGTAGAAAGAGATTTAATTATTTTATATCTCTCTCGATCGACGTTTAAAGTGCATGATTAAAACGTGATGTCGTTCAAGAACTTAACAAGTCCACGTGCAATAACATATTAGCCTGTGGATGAAGTAAGAAAAAGACGTTGACGCTAAGGGAATTATACCAACATCGTCGTTTTGAATTTTGATGGTCAAAGGAAACTTCTGGTATAACCGTCATGGTCCATAGCCAGACTCATTATGATTTTGCTCTCTAATTTATTAGTTCGAATGGGAACCCCAGCCGTTTAATTAATTGGTTTATAGGGTCTGGTTTTCATGTATATTGAATAAAGTTCTAGAGACCTCACAAAGATGTTTGACAAAATGATTCAATGAAATAGACTTTTCTTTGAGACTCGGTTGCAGAGGATTTTTCATGGGAATACAGACTAGTATATCAGACTTTTTATATAACAACTATTACAATGTAATTGGTCCACCTCATCATTTTCAATTATGAGATTATTCCTTCTAGATGATTTCGTCATTCTGTCATTTGGTGCAGCACTCATGCGAGGATATGTCCTGCTGAGAATCCCTCTACAATCCGGTTGTTGGTCCTGCTTTGGATCATCACATTTTTCTGTCTCGACATTCTCCCTCGATGCAAGCGGTACTTGAGTGAAAGTGAGGCTTGATCGGAGTTGAGAAAACCGAGCTGAGGACAAGGACTTGGTAAAAATGTCAGCAAGTTGGTATTTGGTAGAGATAAAAGAAATTTTTTAGTGTTTTGGCAGCTACCTTATCTCTAACAAAATGATAATTAAGTTCCACATGTTTAGTGCAAGCATGCAACACATGATTCATCGATAAATAGTTGGCATCCAAATTATCACACTACAAGGTTGGTGCTTCAACAAGAAAAATTTTACTACTTATGCTTGCTCCGGTCTTGACTTAATTTTTTTGTAATTAATATCGGTAAATATCTAGTATAATAAAATAGTTTGTGAATATTAGTTAAATAGTTTATCAATAATAATTATCAATAGTAGCGAAATCGTCTAAGAATATCTTAAAACAATTATGTTGACAAATAGACCAGTTTTTTTATTAATTTTTTTTACTGTAATTTTTGTCTGGTATATAGATCATCTTGTAATTTTTACTGTAATTTACTAAAGTCATGTACGAGGATTCATATTTGGAAAAATATCTTTGGTTGTGGGTTGAAATGCAGGATGTCCTGTTCATGCTTCCAAGGCAACTGCGCTCTTCACCCCCACTCGTTCAAAGAACACGTGCATGCATGCAATGCTGTTGAATGAATAATTTAAATATCATATAAAATAATGGGATATGGGTGAAAATTACAGGAAATTGAAGTAGCACTAGTCTTTCAATAGATTCAGCATGAAGTGAGAACATGCTTTTTTATTTTTTAATAACCTATCGAAAATAATAAAATTTATTATATTTTCAAGTCGGTGTAGAGTACAGTATATCATCCATATTAATACTTACATTGCAATATTTGAATTGTAAGATTTAAGTTCTAAATATTTTTTTAAATTAAATTATACTATGTATTATGTAAGCATTTTATTAAGTGTGTTATCCACACCGACTTATAAATAAAAATTTTCAAGATAAAATATATTTATAATCGTGAATTATAAAACTGCCACGTAATCGTTTTGAAAAAAGTGAATAAAACATTGACCCACATAAAAAAATTAATTTGTTAATAGTGGACCCTACTCATTTTCAAAACAATTACGTGATGGTTGTGCATTTCATGATTGTATGTAAAATTACTCTTCAAATAATAATGGACCTGGCAACCAACTCGCTCTTTGATATGTTACGTAATGATTAAAAAATTATATGGTGTTAATTACTTAATAATATATTAAAAAATAATTAAAAAATATTTTTCAAAAGTAAAAAAATAATAATGGGCCATCACAAATTTTGAAGTCTACCGGAATTGGTCCAAGCGATAATCCATCATTTTTCGCATCTATCTTACTGCTTTCCATTTTAGTTATCTTATTGTTAATTAAAATAAAAAGAGTTTGTGTCTCGGATGTTTGTCTATTGAGGTTGAGTATCTGTTTAAGCAGAGAATGTTGTCTCTAGGATATTTGTCTGTAGAGAATATTAGCAATAATGAAGAGTCGAAGACCAGACTAGCCACAAAAGGAAATAATGAATTTGTAGAGCTTTAAATGTATTATTTTGATTTACGATGTCATGTTTGATATTGAGACATTCCAAAATGTATCCGATCATAGATGTAAATTTTTCTGATAAATTAATGATGACAATTTCCCTAAAAAAAACTAGAAACCTCTAACCTAGGCTTAAAAAAAATAATAATAATAAAATAAAATAAAATAAAAAGACAAACTATTCTACGTATGTACGCTAGCAACGTTAAAAGGCAATTAAATAAGCTGAAGAACATGTTTGATTTGAACCAGGCCGGCCCAGCTTTGATTTGAATCGCTAGCTAGAACTTAAAAGTTCGTTTTAATATCGTAATTAACACATGACCTGTTCCAGGCCTGGGTACTGAAGCCGGCCCAGCCCTTTTATGTTATAGGAGCTCGATTTTTCCCAACAAAGCTAGAGATTATGAGGCCAACTGTTTCAGCATTGCTCGTCACTTGTGATCAGTTGTGCAACATCTTTAGGAAGTAGTAGTAGCAGTAGTGGTGTTTAGAAAGTCGAATTAGTTTCTTGAAGAAATGCTTTCACCACAACAACTACAAAAATAAATTTATAAATTAACGTGATGATTTGATATGGTATATCAGATTAAATCTAAAGTTAATTTAATTATAAAGTAGATCTAACGTATCATATTAAATTATGACTTATGTTAATTTGTGAATTTCTTTTGTAGAATTTCTTTATGACCGTAACACTTTTGATCTATATATATACCTTGGTATGGCTACACGCACCGTATCAGTAGCTCCGTCTCGCCGAGATTTTCCAGATCTTGGCCACCTTGTCTCCATCCCACAGGTGTGTGGCTGCCACGCGCCATAACAGGAGTGTGGACTTTCAGACTTTCAACAGATTTGTCTACTTGATGCCTATTTTTTCGCTATATTATCGCTTTCCCTAAATCGTATGATCTTGAAAAAGGGTCTAAGGACCTCTCCAAAAATCATCTTAGGACAACAAGTAACAGTACAGCCGCCACTCAAACCGCTTTCGGCAGTGGATCTCTTGTTCGCAATTCATTGCGAACAGCTTATTTCCGTCTTTTAAGACGACGTCCTCTTTGTAGGACTTAGGTGTCGATCAAGAAATTAGTCTTAAAAATCTTTTTTTTTCTTTTTTATCCACCACTTTGTACTGTTGTTATTGTACTGGGGTATTTGTTTAGAAACCCCACCCCCTTCTCTTGTTTCATCTTTTTTAGTGAAATATATTTAGTTGCTTAGAAATATATATATATATATACATATATATATATATATATACCTTGGCCTGGCGTTTTCATGATCTGACAATTTATCAAAGATATACCACGTGCCAGTTCATCAAAAGAAAGTTTGGTCCCTAATCAAAGGAAATTAGCACCAATTTTTGTTGAATAAATATTACTAGGGTTGAATTGTATGTGATTGAGATAACCACGTACGTTATACGTCTTCGTCGACCTTTAACGACCACAGAATTAAGTTATGTTCCAGTGTTCCTACATGTACCTAAGGAACAGTACTACCTACATGATACTTGACTAATTAATGATCAAACGTTAAAGTCAGAGCTAGCATGCATGCATGCATTTACAGTCATGTTTCAATGGCGGCACGCCGCACGTAGTTATATATAACTCGACCTGCTTTTCCGGCCAAGTGCAGAGTATTAAGACAAACGTACGGGGGGCTCAGGACAGGATCATCAGGAGTCGTAGCTAATTGCCTAATTCTGATCTGACGTTGTTTATGTTACTTCGGCAATCTCTATTCTCTAGATAAGTAGATCATAGCTAGCTAGAATGACAACGATATGACAATAAGTCCTTGTTTATTGTCGTAGAATGATGAGTGACGCTAAAGCGGTTTCGCCCATTAAATCACGTATTAATAGTCATATATATAAACGGCGTGGGCGCGAATGTCAACACACCTCACATGGCTGCTGGCTACCTCAGCAAACTAACAATTAAGATTGCATGCAACAAGAAACCCCCAAACAAGGCTCAAAACAGTGCGAATTAAAGGCTTGTGTTTTCTTGATCGATGGTGATCAGATTATTACTTAATTATCTTACTTTTAACTATCGTGAATTCGTGAGGACAAAAGATTATTCTTTGCAAAAGGCCATCCTTATAGATCTGTTCATGAATGTAATCTGATTCATATCCTTGTGGACGTGCAAGCTGTTTATCGATCCTTTGACTGAGCATGATGCATGTGAACTAGCCAGGCCAGGCAACATTAATCGTGATTGCAGAAGCTGCTTTTGAAAAAACCCAATATAAAAAAACCGTATCCCCTTTTCCACTCATCTTTCAAGGATTTCAATCATGCAATTAAAATCATTCATGGTATATAATAATTAATTTGAAAATATAACACCTCATGTGGCCAACCTTATGATCCAAAGCGTATTATATAGCAATATCTGCTACGGCCGGATACCATAATCGAGGAGGAACCGTACATGCATGCATGCATATATATCGTTGAAATATTTCCTAACAAATATAATTAATTAATGAGATCGATCCCTAGCCTTGATCATCAAGTTCCTCCTGATCACATGCAGTAGTACCGCGTTATCAGCAAATCTTCACGTGGGAATATTGTATATAATCAGGATTAGGCCAGATAAACTATTGGCTAATTATAATTAAAGTAGTTTATAATTATCACAGGCAGGTTATTAGACAATTATTTCTTATTTGTTTCTATATATAATATATATATTTTTCAATCTAAGCAAACTGTTGGCGAAATTAACGCTTATGACCTATATATATAACATAATATTAATATTACAAAATGATCTTTTTCGAAGGGGTGCATGTCAATCTAATACATGAGCATTTATAATGGAATTTATAAATTATAAAGATTATTATTACAACAATAGTAGTACTTGATCAAGCCCCTAAACTATATATATAATTAACCTGATCTCCTCATCATCTTGTTCACGCAACACCTAGCTAGCTGCCCTTTGATCATGTTGATCAGTACTATTATCCTATATATTGTCGTAGATTTCTATTATTGACCTCCCTGTTATTATAGCTTCTGTACTTAAAAAATGCCAATATTGTGATAGAGGATGGTTTGGGAATTTCACTAGGCATTTCATATTAAATTTGTCTAATTACATATTATTTATATATATATATGTATATGGTTCATGCCGTACTATACGTGATATATAACACATTGATCACATGCGCGCCTTTCTGATCATCTGATTGCTTAATTAGCATTCTATATAATATCAAACCCACAAATGGAGTTATATATGCAGCCACCTGCAGGAAGCTTAAACGGTCCCCCAAAATCTGCCCAGAAATCATGGAAGCTAGCAAGCATTATGACAAGGAAAATTATTCTCAATATGTAAAGAAAGAATGTATAATTTGTTGTCTTGTTGAATTGGCAGATTATTTATTCTAGCGATATATATATATATATATATACACACACATGTTTTTCCTCCTTAATATTAGGAACAATATCTCTCATCGATCTGGAATCACAACGTACTACGCATGCAGGCCCGAGATCTACGGTGCTCTATAGTGCTTTTCAAATTATAATATTGGAATGAATCAGAGAGCTGGAATTAATTACTTTTATCCCACTTTTATATATACACTACACTCTCATCCCATTTTAATCTCATGTATTATGTAAGATGTGACACATTCATCACTATTAGATCACGATCATAAAAAATCATCAAATAAAAGATTATTTAATAGTGATAAATAATATGTTACATCTTATATAATGAGATAAAAGTAAGATGGCAGTTTGATGTATAGGATTTTTCATATATATGCTAGCTTCATTTTCTAAAACTGCACGCCCTTATTTGTAGGTCTTCCAAATTACATCGTAAATTAATATTGATTTTACGTTTTTGATCATTGATCAGTCTAGTAGTACTTATATATAATAAAATAGCTAGGCACATTTATATATTAATGAAAGCCATACAATTAAATTATTATATATCTTTGATTGGAGAAAAAACGAAAAGACAAGTATTAGCTATCTATTTATGGGTGAGTTAATTAATTTAGGTACGTACGTACATTTAGTTTATATATATATATATATAGAGAGAGAGAGAGAGAGAGAGAGAGAGAGAGTGCCTCGATCGATCGTATTCTCGAGAATCTTTGGGAATTTGTACGTAGCTCGAACTGAAATCTTCAATATTAGACGTACATGCATGGGTTAATTAATAAACTCATCATGATCTACATTTAAAATCAAGAGATGAAATGTATTTTGATGTTTTTTAGTTGAATTAACCAATAACATGAGCTAAACGAACACATATATAACAGATAATTTCTTATAATTTTTTTTTATCCATGCATCCAAATTATAAGTTTTATATATATACTTGATCAAATATATATAGGGAATTTAATGCCGTGTGCGATTTTATATGCACGTCTCCTTCTCTTTTCGAATTTTATGTAAAAAAATTATTATATTAGGAAATTAGTTAATTGTAAATTATTATAATGATGTTAATCCAAGGAAAACAGCTACGTACGTTTGGAAGACAGAAAAGATCTAGAAGATATATATGGCTTGATATATGGGCATGCATTTGACGATGATCTCTGTAATAGCTATCGTGTGCTTTAAGCAAAGAGAGGTGCCGAACACAGCACCCGAAAACAAGAATATTATTGGCGGGCGGTGCATGCATGGTGACTTAATTCATGTGGGGGGGCGGGCCGCTGGGGATGCATGTTTTGGCAGCCATATTGTCACGTACGTAAGTTGACGGTCGCTGCTTTTCAATTTTCACTCCCTTCTTGCCTAAGTCAGTGCACCGAATTAAACCTTTGAAATTCTCCTACATCTCAACCAACCCACGTCCTACGTACGTGCATGCATTCCCCCTTAATCATTGCTTTGAGCTCGGGGGGCGCGTGATTTACTGAAAAGTACCCTAGCTACGTATCAATTCTCCCCCACCCCTCCTTTTTTTTTGGGTCTATTTTCTTTATCCACGTTACAATTAACTGCTAGAAATCGGGTCTACCTAGCTTAATTCCCGCCGTTCCCGGCCTTTACTCCAATCTGTAAGAAGAAAAATCTATATGCTTCATTTGCTCCTCACACTGCATGAGTAAGAATTCTCAGGCTAGATCTTTGCATACATATATATATATATATGGGGCGGGTTATGGGTCATAGAATATAAAAGAAATTTTTTATTATCAAGCTAGTATGTAAAATACATTTACTAAAGTGCTTACATGATCTAATTTGATTTATAAAAAGATACATTTTAATTAAATTTAAATCTTATGAATCAAATCTTACCAATTAAATTATATGAATATGTACTGATCTACACATGATCAAGAACTTGAGAATAAAATAATTTAATATAAAAACATATATAACATTTATATTGGCATTTGATAGTTGGAAATTCGGATGTTCTCCATTTATATATAACTCATTGGATACACCCTAGAATTAATTATATATATTAAACTATATATTGTCCAAGCCAAAAACCATAAATGCAAGCTATATATGTCCTCACGTACTCAAGAAGTGATTAAAGGAAAAAATAAAAAATAAAAAATAAAAGTCTAACGTAAACGTTTAATTATATCCTTTCAAAGTTGAAAGTTCGGCGCAGCTTTGCGTACCTTTATGATGTTTTACATGGAAACTAATTAACTTGCATTTCAAATCCTATAAATACACCTCAAACCGTTCAACTCCCCCACCACTACAATCCTTAACTCCTTGTTCAACTCTCCCTAACTCTCTCTCTCTCTCTCTCTCAGAGACAGGCACACAAACAACCACATTTTCATCCTAAACCAAAATGGCAAAGTACCTTATGAGAAGCTGCCCTCTCGTTCTTTCACTTCTCTCTATCTTATTTTATTCCTCCATCGTCTTGGCTGCTCCCGTGACTACTTACAATGTGGTCAGTTTGGGAGCCAAATCAGATGGAAAGACGGACTCAACCCAGGCCTTCATTTCTGCATGGACAAAAGCTTGTGCCTCGGTAAATCCAGCCATCATTTACGTGCCGGCCGGGAGATTTGATCTTGGCAAGGTGGTTTTCAACGGGCCATGCAAGAACAGTGCCATCGGGATACGCATCGATGGCACGCTCGTGGCGCCATCGGACTACAGCGTTCTGGGAAACGACGGAAACTGGCTGTTGTTCGAGCACGTTGACGGGGTTACGATATCTGGAGGGATTCTTGACGGGCAAGGCACCGGTTTGTGGAACTGCAAGTCCTCAGGCAGTAGTTGCCCCAGCGGAGCAACGGTAAGTTGAATGTCAATCTTGCCCCATGCATACCTTTTATTTTATTTCCAGTTTAATTTTCGTGAACTAGCTAGCTAGAGGTAGAAGTGAATGCAGTACTCACGATTTGAGTTGCAAACTTCGTGGTTAATATTAACCATATAGTCATTATTTCACTTCTCTCACATTTCAAATTTATAGTTTTTTCATAAAGTGTAAGAGTATTTTTTATAAAGTATAATGTATGGGGTGGTTTTTTAAAAAAAAAAAAAAAAAAAAAAAGGGTATGGGATGGTGAATAGTAAGTTATGTGAAAAAGTTTTCTAATCTTACTTATATAATATGTACATGATGGTTGACGAAGCTAGGGCTATATATGTCTTTTCACTACAATGAGTACTGTGGCATCCTAGGTCAGTTTCCATATATGCTGACAACTGTCAAAGTGGCCATTAGATAATGATATATATATATAGAATTAATCTTTGCATCAGCCTACACACCACACACCATAATTTTTTTTATTTATTTTTATTTGTTTCTCTTATTAAATGTGTATTATATGGATGATGAATAAAAAAATATAAATGTTTCAAGAAGACTAAAATAAAAAAAAAATTGAAAAAAAAATTAAAAAAAATAAAAAACAGTTTGGTATGTGGTGTGTAGGCTTATGCATAGCAATGCTCATATATATATATATATTTATATATACACACATATATAATACACGCGGTACATATGCATGCATGATTCTGTTTGCATGTGCAGTAATTAATTTGGTTAATTAAAAAGATAGAGCAAAAAGAAAAGAGAATCTTCATTTTCCCAGCTGCTTTGCCAAAGCATATATTCTTTCTCCTCATTGTTGGTGGGTTGGTGATTTTTTTTAAGTTCTCACCTTAATTAACGTGGTTCATTTTCTAGGCATGCAGCAAATTAGGTGGATTCACCAGTGAAACGTACTGCTTTTTCCGAATATATACATATATATATATATTAATATTTCTGGTTTGGAGGGATAATATTATTTTTCATCAAACTAAAATAACAAATGAATTCCTTGATCCACTGATGCAATGCACGACAAGCCAAGTTCCAAGGACATGATCGTAGAGACAGACGATACATGGGAATAATCCCATGTTATCCAGTAATTATTTATTTATTTATTTTCATGTATCTATATATAATCTATTCTTCGAGTTTTCCAATGTCAGCAAAGCATGCTTTAGTACCAGCTTGTGCTTAGCTAGGCCTTTATTGCCTGCATTAACGGTCCACATTTTTAATATTTTAATTAACAGTCCTGCGAGCTAGCCTGAACGTACGCCAACTGCCCATCATGTTCCTTTCGTTTTTTTTTTTTAATTTTCTAATAACGGATAACCTTTATCCTCGATTTTCATAATCATTATTAATAAATGCATCTTTTTATTATGCGTATACAAGCAGACACTGGAATTTTCGAACTCAAAAAACATCGTGGTCAGTAGGTTGACCTCCCTAAACAGCCAGATGTTCCACATCGTCGTCAACGGGTGCCAGAACGTGAAAATGCAAGGTGTCGAAGTCACCGCCTCCGGCGACAGCCCAAACACCGACGGCATTCACGTTCAGTTATCATCAGACGTCACCATCCTCAGCTCCAAAATCCGGACCGGTGATGATTGCATCTCAATTGGCCCCGGTGCCACTAACTTGTGGATTGAGAACGTTGCATGTGGACCTGGCCATGGAATCAGGTATTTATTATTATTTTTATTATTATTATTTTATCTAAGATTAGATATGGTATTCACATTCTCTTTGTAATTAATGCATTATTATTATATGCGGGTATGGTGCTAAAGTGGGCATGGGATTTTTTTTATTCTAACTGGTGCAGCATTGGGAGTCTGGGCAAGGACCTGCAAGAGGTTGGTGTGCAGAACGTGACAGTTAAAACAGTTACTTTTACCGGCACTCAGAATGGGGTGAGGATTAAGACTTGGGGAAGGCCCAGCAATGGGTTTGCCAGGAACATTCTCTTCCAACATGCCATTATGGTGGATGTCCAGAATCCCATTCTAATCGATCAAAATTACTGCCCAGACAACAAAGGTTGCCCTGGCCAGGTAAGATATTGAAATCCATGCAGCTGTTTAACCTAATTAAGACAGGCCAATTTGTTCCTAATTTTGAAGATCCAAAAATCATTTTCAAAGTTTGGCTCCATTTCTGAACATCGTAGCTTGATTTGTTTAACAGGTTTCTGGTGTACAAATTAGTGATGTGACATACCAGGACATCCATGGAACATCGGCCACAGAAGTTGCTGTGAAATTTGATTGTAGTTCAAAGAATCCATGCTCCAGAATAAGATTGGAGGATGTGAAGCTAACTTACAAGAATCAAGCCGCTCAGGCTTCATGTACCCATGCTGCAGGAACATCTTCTGGTGCAGTCCAGCCCTCAGGTTGCTTGTAGCCGGGGAAGACACAAACCCAGTTAGAATAAATATAGCATAGAAAAGATCGATTCATGTTTTATCCTTGGATTTTATAGCGTGGTATACGGTCAGGTCATTGAATAATGTAAGCTTGTCGTTGCTTGAGCCTGCGGCGTTGCTAGCCCATTGGGCTTCCTTGGAGCCTGGCCTTGCCGTGATCAGCAATTAATTATATAGTCCAAAAAGTTTAAAACCCATTCTCTGGGTGTTTGTATGATGATTGATCATGAATAGCTGTAACTTGTAAGAGATATATGGGATGATTTTGCTAAATGGATTGGTTGAGATTTGTGGGAATTTGAAAGCAATTGGGCTTTGGTGCGGTGTATGGGACTAAAGTTTACTCTGCAGAGATAGATCCGAAATAGGGCCTGCCTTAGAGAAGTTCCCCAACATTTAAAAAAAAAAAAAAAAAACAATCGGGTTTAATGAGATTGCAATGATATAAATACAATCAAACTTCACATTTGTCTTCTGAATTTTGTTGTAACAAGACCGGTTATGAATAGAAAGACGGCAGATCAGCCAAGTACCAAATTCCATCGATGACGTATACCATGACGCTAGTTTCATGTTTATACGTAAGCACTTACCCAAATCTTAGTTGATCATCTTATATTTGTGCAACAACATATGATCTCTACTCCACATGATCAGCCTCACCGACACTAAACAGCTACTCATTCGCACACTAAAAACCTATTAGATCGAGACAGATGTCCGTATTGCACCTGACTAGATATGGAATTAGGACACTAACTATCAGGAAAAGTATGTTCTTTTAGGCGGCACGCAACGTTGCACGCAACGTTGTTGTTTACAAAAAAAAGAATTCGAAGAACAAATTAGTTTCAGGCATCTATAAATAGGACCTCGTGGTCCTCTACAAGTAACACTTCCTACACTCTGATCAATTGAGCAATTAAGGAAGCTAGATAGACTTCAATTCATCTAAATATATATAGCAATATTAATGGCGCCGAGAGTTGGAGATGAAGTGAGCAACAAGCAGGTGATGCTCAGGGACTATGTCACTGGCTATCCCAAGGAATCGGACATGTTTCTGACCACTGGTACCATAAGGTTGAAGGCTCCTCAAGGTTCAGACGCAGTTTTGGTGAAGAACATTTACTTATCCTGCGATCCTCTCATGCAGTTCTTTATGAGGAAAGGCGTAGGTCCAGCCGGATACAATAGATACACCCCTGGCTGTGTAAGACAATATTATTCATTTTACTTATTCATTTATTTTGGTTCCTTTCATCTGATGTGTATATTTACATTGAGGCTTGAGTGCCCTATATACCTGGCTACAAGTGTTTGTTTTCCATGAAAATTTGCAGCCAATGTTCGGGTATGGTGTGGCTAAAGTTCTGGATTCCGGGAATCCAGAATTCAAAGAAGGTGACCTGGTATGGGGGACTACCGGATGGGAAGAGTACAGCCTAATAACGAAAACTGAAAGCCTGATTAAAATCCAGCACACTGATGTACCTCTTTCCTACTACACTGGAATTCTTGGTGAGCCCAGCCATTAGGAATATTAACCAAAATGTTCACGAAGGGACCATGCATTAATTAATTAGTTTGTTTCCTTGGAACTCCTTTTCTTTTGTAATGCTTTGATGTTAGATTTTATGAGCCATGTTAGTTAAATAACTAAATAATAATTAAATTTAATGCTGATCCTTATCATCAACGGCCTGTGCATGTATATAGGCATGCCTGGGATGACCGCGTACGCTGGGTTCTATGAGGTTGGTGCCCCAAAGAAAGGAGAATATGTGTTCGTTTCAGCAGCATCTGGCGCAGTTGGCCAGCTTATTGGACAATTCGCAAAACTGGAGGGTTGTTATGTTGTTGGAAGTGCTGGAAGTAAAGAAAAGGTATACATACATACATACATTTATATATATATATATAGAGAGAGAGAGAGAGATCATGATGCAAGAGCCCTGCATCCTTAAAATTAATGAAGACTAAGATCTTCTGCCTGCATTACGTACTCATGAATTAGGTTGATCTCTTGAAGAATAAACTTGGGTTCGATGAGGCTTTCAATTACAAGGAGGAGAATGACTTGAACGCAGCTTTGAAAAGGTCAGCATTAATATCTATCTATCCAACATAGTTATAAATTTGCATATACATATAAAACATCAAGTTGAGTTTATAATTAATTAATTGTCACCGACTCCCCGCACTGCGCGCAGGTATTTCCCTGAAGGCATTGACGTATACTTTGAGCATGTTGGGGGCGAAATGCTTGATGCAGTGCTGCTAAACATGAGGCCCTTTGGTCGCATTGCAGTGTGCGGAATGATCTCACAATACAACCTTGAAGAGCCTCAAGGCATTAAAAACTTAATGCACATTGGGTTCAAGTGGATCCACATGCAAGGATACACGCATCGCAACTACTATCACCTATATCCCAAGTTCCTGGAGACTGTGCTGCCTTTCATCAGAGAAAAGAAGATGGTGTATGTGGAAGACGTAGCAGAAGGCCTTGAGAATGGTCCAGCTGCCCTTGTTGGCCTTTTCAGTGGTCGTAACTTTGGAAAACAAGTAGTTGCAGTCGCTCCAGAATGATATCATGCCACGCATTCATAGTCTATGACTGACTATATATGTGCGTGGGTCACTGCGGTTGGGCAAAATAAAGATAAAATTTAGTTTGATTACCATCTTTATACTTCTATTTTATTCTAGAGTTTTAGCTTTCTATTTATCATAAGATTATCTTTTCTCATTATAAATAATGTGTCTTGACTCTTTTATTTATATATAAATATATTTATATATATATATATATAAACTAGGCGAAAGTAATGTATAATACACGTTTGCTTAGTTTATTTTTATTTATTTTTGTTAATAACTAATTTTTTATTATTAAGAATGTAATGTTTTCAGTTAATTAAATTTTTATGTAATGTTTAAATAATTACACTCTGATATGTCAATAATTATAAATAATTATATATATAATAATATGTCAATGTATTTTTTTAATAATTATATATAATATGTCACTGTAATTTATAAATAACTTCAAAGAACCTTATTTTATGAAAAAATAGAAGTTTCATTTAAATAGTGACAAGTTTGTAGTTAAGATACCAACTGTAAAGTTATTTAATAAAAATAAGAAATAATTTTTAATATATATGTAAACTAATGAACGTCGCAATATACATAAAAAAAAATGCAAAGAAATAATTGTTTTTGAAAAACATAATGAAACTTTCACGGTGTGTTTGTCTTCCAAGAAAAAATTAGAAATTTTTTGAATTCGAAATCTAATAATGCATGTTTGCTTAGCTTATATTTATTTATTTTTGTTAAATAAATATATTATTTATTAAATAATTTAATTAATAAATAAAATTATATTAATTAAATTATTTAATAAATAATTTGTATTTATTATTTATCACATTTAATAAAAGATGTTGCTTAAAAGATTAATTATGACGAGATGAGATAATTAAAGGATATGACGAGATGAGATAAGGATATGATGAGATGAGATAATTTTGTTGTGTAAAAATTTGAAAAAATTGTAATTAATAATTTATAGCTTTTAGTTAATTTTCTTATTTAGTATAAAAAACTGTAATGGATAATTTATAATAAGAAATTGTTATGAGTTATTTAGTTTAACAATTTTTTTTTTTTTTTGGCTTAGTTGGTGGGGTTTATGGATGCTGCCATTACGTGCATTATTTTGCACCAAAGGGGAGCCAACAGGTGGTGTGGCACCTCGATCTACCATTTGGCTAGAATTGTCAAGAGGGAACGGACCCAAAAAAACTTAATTTTTTTTTTAAGTTTTTATAAATTGGGAAAAGGCAAGCAATAGAAATAAAGAAATATTTTAACCATAAAAATAAATTTATAAATTAATTTAATTTAATATATCCTATAAAATTATGTCAAAAATTTATTTTTATAACATTTTTTTATACCTACTGACATTTATCATTTATCATAGAGATTTTTAATTAACTAAAAAGGTAATAAGCAGGGATCTTTGGGTATTAATCTTCTGTTCTGGTACTGACCTAGACCTCATCGTCATTAAGGCAGATTTAGGATAAAGAATTTTAAAAAATTATCATCTCATTCAACATGACATCTTTTTTAAATTTTAATATAAAATATAATAAATAATTTAATTTTTTTCAAATCTTAATATAATTTTTTTAAATTTTAATTAATATTTTTAAATTTTAAAATTAAAAAATAATATTTTAAACTTTAAAATAAAACATAAAATATTATCGTGTCAAACCCAAACATGGCATAAATGGAAGCAAATGCCAAAGAGCGGTGCTACTCCCACCGTTGGGAGCCACCGCTCCCTTTACCGCTAGTGTAAAATTATGTGTTTTTTTTTATTGTATTTTTTTATATCTATTTTTTTAATACATTTAAATATTTTTTAAAAAATAAAAAAATTCATAATATTATTAAAAAATACTTACTTAATCATTAAGTAAAAAAAAATAATTAAAAAAATTAAAAAAATCAGAGCGATAAAAACCAGCGGTAAAACTCAGCGGTAAGAGTAGCATTTTTCAATGCCAAAGAGCGTACATACAACTCATCTCTACGCCACGTGACTTCATCGGGTTCGGTAAGGTTTTAATAAAAGCCGTGCAATGATGATGATCGGACGGATGAGGGTTGGCTTCTTTTCTTCTGTACGCCGACACCTTCATTTCTACTCGATTCTACTGCTTTTCTTTTTCCTCTCTCCTCACACTTTCTCGACACTTCTTCTCCGCCCTCTCTCTTTCTCGTTTTCTCTCCTCTCCATCAGCACTACAGAGTTCTTCTTTTCCATTGGTTCATTTCTTTCATCTATCTCACATCTCTCTTTCTCTCTCTCCATCTCTGTCTAGAACAAAAGATCTCTCTATCTGTGTAGGGTTTTGAGACATTTTGTATAGTCTGGCTCCATATCACT
>QEOT01005070.1:15999-44994 GCA_003123785.1 Pterocarya stenoptera | reverse complement strand
TTTAGAGCATTAGGGTGGGTTTGGGGGGTGAGATGAGAATTTTATGTTTTGTTTTAGAGTTTAAAATATTATTTTTTAGTTTTGAAATTTGAAAAAGTTGAATTGGGATTTGAAAAATGTGTATTGGAATTTGAAAAAGTTGAATTGTTTATTATATTTTGTATAGGAATTTGAAAAAGGTGTAATGATGAGTTGAGATGAGATGAGAATTCTTGAGAATTCTCTTGTCCCAAACCAGTCCTAAATGTTCAATATATTCTATAGAGTTTATTTTATGATTATTTCTCTTGCTCAACCTCTTATATTTCGGACGATAATTTAAGAGGTTTTAATATATATTTTTTAATTAAAACATCTAAGAGCTTCATCGATCATGAAACACATTTTTGAACCAAAATAATTGAGGGAGTCACACTCTATATCAATAAAGTCCTGACTCCTGACCACATATTAAAGCTTTCTTTCCTAAATTATGTGTAGCTCCGTTGGAGTACTCCCTCTTTAGATTGTGAACCTCTTTAAATTGTCTTATGCTCGAATACATTTCTACAATTTGTAAAGCATTAATTCATCAGGGTCCCACATAAATAGACCCCTACAAAAGATCAAGGGAAGGCATCAAAAAACTACATCTTAAAAGCTGGAAAAAAAATAAGACATTCACGTCTATTAATAAAGTAAAAGCTATCGAGAAAAGAAAAAAAGATGACTAAAAAAGTCTACCTTCTTCGTTCATCTCCTGCTCCTTCAAATTGTATCAAGGAAAAAAAATAGATTTGATCTGTTTTTTCTGCATCTTCCTTGAGAAATATTTTCTTTACCATGTGGTTATAGTCCGGATGGCAATGGCAAATGGCAATACATTACGCATCTATGAATTTAAAATAAATACGATATAAAATTAACATATTTAGATTTGATATAACTGAGTTTTGATAAAAAAAATCATTAACTCGATAAGACACGATTAATAAACGAGTCAACCCACCAAACACACAAAACGCGTATAACACAAATAAAATCTATTTTTTAATTTGATAAATGGCTAGTTTCATAAGCACTTTTTGTCCTTGGATGTAATATTAATATTAGTAATTGATTACTTAATATCTCAATTATTGAGCTTTTTTTTAATGTGTAATTTTATTTTATGAAAATATTAATTTTCTTATATATTATCAGTTTGGATATTGATAATAAAATATTTTTATTATGAATCTATTTGTAATTGTCAGTAATTTTATATAATTATTTTTAAATCATATATAAAATTATATTAATGGGTTAAAAAATAAAAAAATATATGGATAAGTTCAAACGCATGTATATGAAGTGGGTTGAGCGTATTAAAACAACGTAAATGGATCATGTTTGGAATTATTAAACATGATAAACATGTCGCATCTTGCCGTGTCATTTGTTATTTAAATGGATCGTATCAAAATTTTAAAGTCGGACTCATTTAATTAAGAGTAATGCTATAGAGAAGTCACTGTAGTAGTGCATACTTTACACTCACTACGTGACTTCTTCTTCTCCACTCATTTTTTTTTCTTCTCTCATTCTCGAGCTGCTCTCTCATTCTCTCTCAATGGATAGTAAATTAAAAGAAGAAAAATATATGATGTAAATGATACTACTTCATAAGTGTAAAATGACTACAGTCAACAGTGACTTCTATGCATATTTATTCTTAATTAAATAGGTCATATTTGAATTGACACATAATTTAGAAAATCCCTCCCACACCCTCGTAGCCTCATAGGTTTCACGGCTTCTACTCCTCCAGCCTCTGATATATTACACTCGTTGGCCTGTAGCTCGCTGCTCGCTGCTCTCTGATCTCCCTCACCCTCGTTGGTTTCTCCGCTTCTAAGTCCACACACACGCGCCATCGGTATATAGTCTGGTGTTTCGACTTGCAGAGAGAGAGAGAGTTCGGCAATGGCGAGTGGCGGTGTTGGCGAGGAAGTACTGAGAAACAAGCAGGTGATGTTGAGGGACTATGTCAGTAATGGTTTTCCCAAGGAGTCGGACATGTACGTGACCACCAATACCGTAAAGCTGAAGGTTCCTGAAGGTTCCAATGGCGTTCTAGTGAAAAACCTCTACTTATCCTGCGATCCCTACATGCGTGGCCGCATGAAGCCCCCCACTCAAGCCAGTTACCTGGGCTCCTTCACACCCGGTTCGGTGAGTACTATCTCCTATCTGCCTGGTTTGGATTCTCTGAATACCTCGATATATATGAATGGTAGGTAAATAATTTGAATTAAAATATTTTATAGAGAGAAAGTGATAAAAAATTAAATAAATTTATTATAAAATTAAAAATTATTTGAATATAATTTTTTAATTATTTTTAAATTTTAAAAATATTAGATTATTTTTTATGTTTTGTTTGGGAGTTCAGGAAAGTTAGATGATGTAATAAATAAAGAAAATTTTAAAATTAAAAATTAAAAAGTATTTTGTATTTGAGTAATATTTGATAATAGTTATATTGTTAAACGGACCTTTAAAGCACTCTCATTGGATTATACAAATACAAATCTAACGTGTTGTTTAGTTAATAGAGTCTCAAAATATCTTGTATTGGATTATGCAAATGTAAAAAGGAATGACTTTTTGCTATAATAAGTTAGTATTGTGGGTTAAATTTGATAGTTACTGTAGCATGGCCAAAATGAATAAAAAATATTTTCTTCTTTACTTCCTACCATGATTTGGTTGAAGCAATTTTTTTAGGGCTATAATATTATTGTTAATTAACATACAATCAGTAGAATGGTAAAATATAATAAAATTCAATAATTTTAAAATTTTTAAAAAATAAATTAATATTATTTTATTATTATATAAAAAATATATGAATAATCTAATATGAGAATTGGAATTAAATGGAATAGAGAAAGACAAATTCATGTCATATTATCTAAAACTTGAGTTTGAGTTTAGCTATTTCAATAAGAGTGTTCTTAGGGGATGATTGGGAATGAGATAGGATGATAATTTTGCAAATAATAATAAGATAGTTTGTAAATAGTAATGAGATAGTTTAAGTTAAATATTTATTGGATTTTGAGAAAGGAAAGAGAAAGAGTTAATAAAAAATATTATAAAGTTAAAATATTATTGAAATATTATTTTTAATATTATTTTTGTTTTGAAATTTAAAATTTTTGAATTGTTTTTTGTTTGAAAATTTGTGAAAATTATAATGATTAGTTTGACAGTATTTGTGTTTGAATGATGTTTGAAAACGAAATGAGATGAAATATAAATTATTTCCAAACATAGGAAGCTCAGTTTAGATACCAAAACCATCTCAACCCATCTCATCTTATCTCATCATTATAATTTTTACATAAAATACAATAAACAATTTAATTTTTTCAAATCTCAAAATAAGAATAATATTAAAAAATTATATTCTAACAATATTTTATTCAACTTTCATCTAAACCATCTCATCTCACTATCGAAACCCTACTTAATCTCTCTCTATTTTTCTCTTTGGGAGTTTTGTGATTCGTTCAAGAAATTCTTTGTTTCCCATTTTCAGGGGCATATAGAACTGGCTTGGGGATTGAACCACAGTTCTTCCTGTTTGTTTGAATAAGGAAAAACCAATAACCAAAAAAAAGTCTCTAAATTCTGAAGTAATGGGCAATTCTGTTTTAGAAAATAGTCTTTAACACAATTATGATTAAAAGAATACTTTTTTTTAGTATTTTTGAGCCCACGATTATAAGATGCTGTGATTGAATTAAAGTGAACAAAATATATTTTTAATCATAATTGTGTATGAGTAGTAACGGTATCATTGTTTTTCTGTTTTTATCGGTTGCACAGACTGTTTTATTTTTCGCATAATCTTAGTCCTTTTTTGAAAGCTACATAATAATATGATACCAGTCCTTGCCCGTTCATCAAAGTCGCCATTTTTAGTGGGTGTGGGTTTGTCTATAACTTTTACCTTTTTTTGTTGGAAACATAGAACCTTTCATTTCATCAAACACTATGGCATTCATCCATTACAAGAGACTGGATACATGGATTTATATTGTCAATGTCTATTAGTTCAGTACAAAAACAAACAGCTTCTTTAGCCAGTCTGTGTGCCACATTGTTTGCTCCCCTTTTGACATGTTTAATTTGCCATCTGGATACCAATTTTTAATGCCTAGTTACAAGTGGTGGTACAATATTAAAACCAAGAGTGATATATACAAACATGTTGGAGATCTTTGTCAACTAGAAGCTTTATGCTATGTCATTAAGTCACAAGTTGTGTACTTGGTTTTAAAACCTCCATGTTGATCCTCTGCAGCCCATTAGCGGACTTTGAGTGGCTAAAGTTTTGGATTCTGGGCATCCAAACTTCAAGAGAGGGGACTTGATTTGGGGGTTAACCGGATGGGAAGAATATAGTCTCATCACAGTAACTGAGTCCCTGTTTAAAATTCACAATACCGATGTGCCTCTGTCATACTATACTGGAATTCTCGGTAAGCTTAATGGTTTCAGGTTCCCACTTCTAACTTTATTTTGTCTAGATGTTTGGTGTGCTAAAACTGGAGAAAAAGTTGAAGATTATCATCCTCTGTTGATATACATAAAAGTAATGCTTTATCCAATGCTAAGGAAACTCGTTGTGTAACACCCCAATAGAAGGCCCAAACCACATAGCTTATACTCTAAAATGACTAGTCAATTATATAATTGGAGCCCCATTGGAACCTTATAAAGAGCAAGAACTTCTCATTTTTAAGCAATGTGGGATCCCATACACCACCTACCATAATCCTTATCTTATATGGGGTATCACACGTTGAGTTTATTAGGCCCAGTTGTCAGTGTTTACTCTTAAGTCGCCTCCTTATAGTTATGGTGCTGTACATGTAAGAATAGCTGTTATTTTATGAATTTGATATCATTTTTTCCGAAAGCATGTGCCCGTGGGGGCTCTGACACATGGGAACCAGTACAAGAGAAGTTGACAACATGCAAATGGACATTTCATAATCCTGATTGTGAATGTTAATATTGTGGTCACAATGGTCTGAAAACCAGCATATTATTGCTATATTTAAATGTTTAGGTGAGCTATAGTTGGCTTTCACAACACCTATCAATCTCATGCACCTCAAGATTTCGATATAGTTTGCCGATAAGAATCCTATGCACCTCTATTTTTTGAGCATGCAATACAATAGTCAAGTATTTGTCTAAAACATATGTAACAACCCAGAGAAAGTGCTAACCACATCTACACTACAATTTCAAAAAAGTCTAGTCAATTTGAACCGTCCCTAAAATCACTTATAAAGCCCATAAGTTGTTCATATTCCCAATGTGCATTATTCATATTCCCAATGTCGGACTGGGGTGTTACAACATTACTTGTTTGTAATTGAACTTTTTGGTTAGCATAGGTATAAAACTGATCCATTACATTTTGGAATTTTTTACACATATACCTTGTTAGATGTCGGGCATCGTGGCTGACCGACCAGAAGTTATTCTGAAGACTCTAGCCATTCTTTGGTAATTAGTACCATAATAGAAGGCTTATGGCAAGTAATTTTGATGGGTATTTTTTAGTATGCTATACATTTCTTGGTGCTGAAAGCTCGTCTAACATATTCATTAAATGCAGGAATGCCTGGTATGACTGCTTATGCTGGATTTTATGAGGTTTGCTCTCCCAAGAAAGGAGAGTATGTCTTCATTTCAGCAGCTTCTGGTGCAGTTGGTCAGCTGGTTGGGCAGTTTGCAAAGCTTTTGGGCTGCTATGTTGTTGGAAGTGCCGGAAGCAAAGAAAAGGTGAGAATGCTCATGATCGAGTGCTCAATATGTCAATTTAATTAGTGTAAATACGTTCAGTTTTCTCTACATTGCAATGTGCTTCATCTAGTTATTGGTATTAATCAACTCATCTATTACTACTAAGAAGTATGTCTAAAGATGAAATGGCTTTTGTCATGTTGAACACAAGAAGATTTGAGTCTTGCATTATTCATTTCAAGATATGTATAATAATTCTCCTTTATTTACCAGATATAAGTTCAGAGCTACAAAGGCGTTATGCCATTCTCATTATTTTAAAAATAATCTCATGAACCTGTATGTTTTAAGACAATTAATGCTTCTGAATTTTATATGGGAGTGGTCACATCAGATACATAATCTTCATGTCAAAATTGACTTCGTATCCATTTCCACTAGTCATCAAATAACTGAAAACCGATTAACATTTCTTTTTATCTGATTTTGTTGCTTTCCTCGATCCTCTCTGCACATAAGGTCGATTTGCTGAAGAACAAGTTCGGGTTTGATGAGGCTTTCAACTACAAAGAAGAGCCTGACTTGAGTGCAGCTCTAAAAAGGTTAGTGATAATCTGCGTGCAAATCAGAATATAATTAAAGATATCATTTTAAGTTGATAGAGAAGTGCGTAAGCTTTGGATGGACATCACTGCATGGAGAAAGAGGATATACTTTTATATTTCATAGTTTCAAGACTATTTAAGGAAACACGGTTTGGATGGTTGATTACCTTGATTTTCAATGCCATAAACTACTGCCCTTTATTAGAAACAGCAGGATGTTCAAATCTGCCCCCCTTCCTTCCAGGTATTTCCCAGAAGTTATTGATATTTATTTTGAGAATGTTGGGGGAAAGATGCTTGATGCGGTGCTAGTCAACATGAGGATCAATTGCCGCATTGCTGTGTGTGGGATGATCTCACAGTACAGCCTTGAGCAGCCCGAAGGTGTGCACAATTTAATGAATTTGATTCTGAAACAGGCCAGAATGGAAGGATTTATGGTTCCCAATTACTATCATAAGTATCCTGAGTTTCTGAACTTGGTGCTGCCTTACATCAAAGAAGGGAAGATAGTATACGTGGAAGACATAGCTGAAGGCCTCGAGAGTGGCCCGGCGGCTCTGGTAGGACTCTTCACTGGCCGGAATGTTGGAAAACAGGTAGTGGTGGTTGCTCGTGAATGAATGACTTGGAGTGCTTCAACTTCATATATATGTGACCAATTATATTCATAAAATGAGTAGAAATATTATTACTTTTTTATATGTAAGCTGATGTAGCAAGTATTCATAATATTATTCACCTAATAAAATATTACTACACTTGCAAATAAATTTATTCATAATTAAACATGTAATCTATTGTGTGACACTAGTGTGCAAGTGAATTGTGTTTCCTCAATATATGTAGCCCGATTATGTATTGTTGTAATTCTTGTTACTCTGTCTTGCTACCAGAGCTGAATTTGCTCGAACCAAGTTTGCCAAGAATTCCACAAGAAGAAAAAACAAGATGAAACAGAAAAAGATAGAACACAATAACACAGAGAAATTACGTGGTTCGATCCTAGTGATCTACATCCACGGCAGGAACAGCTGGAAGCTTTATCTCTTATTTATCAAGATGAACAATACAGTTTGTATACAAGTTCACAACCTCACAGTTTTCCCTCACACAAAGACTATCTGTCGAGTCTTAGTTTTATACTTGCACTCCTGTATTCCTCTCTCTTTTGATGCCTTGGAGAACTATTACAGAGCCTCCCATTTATACACTTGTATAGACTACAAAGATAATGACCCTGCAGCCCTTCACCTCAAAGTAATATAATTACCCGAGTCTTGATTCTTGATTCTTGGTTCTTGGCAGCAGGCTTTAATTCAATTTGACATGTGTAAGGGTCTAATTGTTTGACATCTTATTCAAAATGTATAGGTCTGATGAGTCCCTAATAGATCATAAATAGTATAACAATGTGAAGTTTATAATAGATCCTCACATCCTTGAAATAAAACTGTCGTCTGAATGCCAATCACACTCAAAAAGCAACCTCAGAAGATGAGTGCCGGATGTTGGCTTGAGGAGCTGGCGACGGTGAGGGACAGAGTAGGAAGGGATTGAAAATGCCAGTGAAGGCTCGGAAGGAAGAAAAAAGAGAACTTGAGAGAAGGGAGAGGGTGTCTGACCGTAGGAAGGAAAAAGGAAAGAATAAAATAGTCATTTGATCGATCTACTGTTAGTTCAAAGTCAAAATTATTAGACTTGCCTAATCCAATGAAGTGTTTTTTAACAAATATTAGCCAAATATTTGGCTTGGATTGAGGATTGCTAGTCCAATACCAGTACTCTAATATAGTTAAAAGGGTTTGAAGCATGGATCCATTGACGCTCCAACAAGATAATTGACTGTAACCTTTCACGAGAGGGTCGAGATGAGCGAGCTTCCATTTTGTCTAAGAGAAATGCTTTACTTACAAATAGATTCTATAAAACTAAACCTACAAACTTATACATCTTGATGTGGTACGTTAGATTGTAAATTTTTTTTATTATAAAGTAAATCTAACGTGTCATATGAAATCATGTTAGTTACTGTATTTACTTAATTTATGTGATCTATTTGTCACTATAGAACTTCTCTTTGTTCAAAAATATAAAACATTTTAGAATCTAAGAAATCTCATTCCAGCCTTTTTGTTATAGTAAATTGGCTCATCAAATCTTCTATATTGAACATAGATCTTAAAGCTCGTAAATACTTTTTCTTTCAATGTCATCTATATATTAAGAAAAATTCTATACACCACCACGATGAAAGATGTGACACATTTATCACATCTTACATAGTAAGATGAGAGTGTGATGTATAATATTTCTTATAAATTAATTATAATTCATTATTTATCATTATTGTGTGTTCTCCTTTATCTAATCACCACCTGACCATTCAAAAAATCATCGCCATATCCAAAAAAATGATGTCGACTATATATACTTTATGAAGACTTGTATCCATGCACTCTACCACCAAACTTAATTCAGGTTATATGTATTTGTATTCTCGTGTGGTCGGGCGGCATAAATATATGCCCTAGTCCTACATCGTCGTTGTCGCCCACAAAGCCAAATAGATAGTTAGATTCCTCTGGCGGCTTTGAGATGCTTTTGAACATTGGACACTTTCATATATCGGTTTCATCGTTCCCAACCCCCATGGGCCATATATACCTGTCTCCTGCCTACACTACTTCCCTCCCCATAAATATATAATCACACATTACACGGGAGGATAAGAAGGATCAGAGGGAGATCAGAGTTAAGAAAAATGGCGATTGTGGGTGGATCAGAGGAAGCAGCAGCCGTAGTGAGGAACAAGCAGGTGATATTGAGAGAGTACGTGCCGGCGTCTGGCTTTCCAAAAGAATCGGACATGTGCGTGACCACCACCGGCACCTTAAAGCTGAAGCTTCCTGATCAAGCTGGCTCCGACGGCGTTTTAGTGAAGAACCTCTACTTGTCCTGCGATCCCTCCCAGCGAAGCCGCATGACCAAGTACGAACCTTCCACCCATTTCGTCTCCTTCCAGCCCGGTTTGGTGAGTCTCTACGTACTCACAATCTCATTCACCCTTTTTGTCTTCTTGAAGTACTTCTCGTTTGGAGTTTCACCGATAAAAAATGGAAATTGAAATCAACATTGTTGAATGCGTGTCGATGTGATCAACAGTGTTTGACATTGAAGCTGGCATGCAGCCAATCAGAGGATACGGAGTGGCTGAAGTTTTGGATTCTGGGCACCCAAACTTTGAGAAAGGTGACTTGGTCTGGGGAATAACCGGGTGGGAAGAATATAGCGTCCTTACAAAACCAGCAGCAGACACATTGACTAAAATCCAACACACTGATGTTCCTCTTTCCTACTATACTGGAATCCTTGGTAATTAAGCTTCTTCTCCATTTATTTCTCTGATAGATGCTGGAAAAGGAATAGATATTATGATATTCTGTTATATTTTGGTTTGCAAAATCCAATGTAATGAATGTATCCCGACCATTTTTATTAAGATACTTAAAAAGGGATCAGTATATTCAAAAGAATCTGAACTGAGTTTTCTCATATTGCTACTAAGTTTTCTAAGATTAATATGATGTCTGAGTTGATTCCAGAGCTCTAGAATGCAATAATATGATCTGTGATGTGTAGGTTTGCCTGGTATGACTGCTTATGTTGGATTTTATGAGATTTGCTCTCCAAAGAAAGGACAGTACGTCTTCATTTCAGCTGCTTCAGGAGCAGTTGGTCAGCTTGTTGGTCAGTTTGCTAAGTTGCAGGGTTGCTATGTTGTTGGGAGTGCTGGTAGCAAAGAAAAGGTAGGTGTGCATAATAATGTTAGATAGATAGTTGATTGAGTTGACAGCTAGAGTGAGCAACCTCATTAACTCGAGCTTCTTCTTAATTTGCTGTGTCTTGTTTTTACTCTCATCGATCATTTGTCCAACAAAAGGTGGATCTTCTGAAAAACAAGTTTGGGTTTGATGACGGTTTCAATTATAAAGAAGAGCCTGACTTGAATGCAGCTTTGAAAAGGTCAGTGGCAGTACACTTCTTTCTTAAAAGCTTAAGCTAATAGTAAGAAGGAAATTTAATTATTTGCAGATACTTCCCCGAAGGCATTGACATTTACTGGGAGAATGTTGGGGGAAAGATGCTGGATGCAGTGCTACTAAACATGAAGATTGGCGGCCGCATTGCCGTGTGCGGGATGATCTCACAGTACAACCTCGGCCAGGCCGAAGGTGTGCACAATCTAATGTATCTGGTTGCGAAACGTGTCCGCGTAGAAGGCTTCCTGGTTTCTGATTACCACCATCTTTATCCCAAGTTTTTGGATTTAGTTCTGCCTTACATCAAGGAAGGAAAGATTGTATACGTTGAAGACAAAGCACAAGGCCTGGAGAGTGGGCCGGCGGCTCTAGTTGGACTCTTTACAGGCCGCAATGTTGGAAAACAAGTTGTGGTGGTTGCTCCAGAGTGACTTAATAATTTCTTCATGTTCCTTCCCCTTGAGGCTAGGGATAAACTAAAGTCCATGGCCATGGATGAACAAAATCAAGCCCCGTTAAACGGTTGTTTTTTTTTTTTAAATGATAAAATTGTTTAAAGAATCGAAGGTGAAAATGCAATCGGTACTATAATTGAGTAGTTACGTGTTTAGAATGGGAAATAATATTTGCAGTTTTAGGACGTATAAGTCGTAAGTATTCTTTTTGAAAAAATTAGGTAAAGACTCATATGAAAAAAAAAAATTTTAATAGTGGACTTAACTTTTTTTCAAAAAGAGTATGTGAGACTTGCATACTCTAAAACTATATCTAACATTACTCGTTTAGAAAAAAATGAAGAAGACATACACTCACAGGGTAGGGGTCAAATGAGCAGCCTATAATTAAGTTAAGAGATAAAGCCAAGAGGAGATAGGACAATTTGACTCAGACTCCTAAAAGGAAATACACATAGACTCCTAAAAAGAAAATGACTCAGACTTCTAACAGGAAAAGACTTCATAATGCAAGTTGGACCTCTATATATATATGAGGGGATCCCCCACAAATCAGATGAACTCTCCATAGACTTTCCACAAGCTCTCTACACAGAAGCTCTCTACACTCAAACTTCACCACACACAGCGACTCCAGAGGATCTTCTCAAAATTTCTATATTGTATTGTGAGATATATGAGGCTATGAGAGATTGTAAAATTACCCATTATAGTGGATTTTGCTCTCAAACAACTTGTGGACATAAGCATTATGCAAAATCATGTAAATTCTTGAGTTTCTCTTTATTTATTTTTATTCGCTTATTTATTATTTATGTTATGGATGAACACGACAAGCATTGTATCAAAGCCCGAATCATCTCGTGGGTCTGGGAGGACTCTTTCCTTCTTTCCGATCTATTGTGTAATTTTTGGCCTTAATAGTTGGCGTCGTCAATGGGATCGATTTCTTATTCTTTGTACCGGAAAGGATAGTAGGACAATTCCTCGACTCATGAAATTGTCTCTAGCAAACCAGATAAGATCGCTTCAACTTTTCTATTCTTTATTATTTACTCTCTTAACACTACACCGAATTTAGAGAGAGAGAGAGAGAGAACTCAAAAAGTGGATGGCATGCACTGTGCACGTGCGACATGTAGTGCGCATATAATACCAGACAAGGTTTCACCTGCAGGCCGCCACCCTGTTACACGTTTTGATTAGGGGCCGGCTACCTTGCAGGTCAGCGATTCAAGGGCGGTATTTCCTCCACCAACCCCTTGCTATGAGGACGCACTGTGCATGCTATGAGCAATGCATGCGAAGGAAGCACCACAAAGGTCCACAGCCGTCCATGAGCTGGCGGGGACACCACCTAAATTGCCAGTGTCCTCTATCGCTGGCAAGGTGGTCCTCGATCGCAGCCTCAACGAAGAGAGCCAAGCATGCCGTATACTGCGCATAAAGGAGATGCTAGTCAATAGAGATCCACATCTGTCATCCGCAAGTTGATAGAGCCCTCGCCCGTCACCACATGAATGGTAGCGCTTTCGGTCATCGGCAAGACGCTCTAGCACCATGAAGGCTTCGCTCGCCACCATTCTTCACATCCCCTCCCGAGCTCGCCACATAAGATGGCGAGAATCGTGCACACTGTTGTCTGCAAGCTAATAGAGCCACCACTCGTTACCACATGAATGGCCTGCACTTTCTATCATCGGCAATACTCTCCAGCACCATGGAGGCTTCACTCTCCACCATTCTTCGCATCCCCACCCGAGCTTGAAACAGAAGATGGCGGGAACCGTGCACACTGTACACCATGTGAACACTAGGAGCACGTTTCCGAGCACTAGGAGGGAACTAGCTTGACCACACCTAGCTCGCTTGCGAGATGGTCCCTGACCACAAAGACTTTGTTCGCCACCCACCACTTCATCCAGCAACATAGTCTAAGCACAACCATCACCCTTGATGGCCAAAATGGGACGGTAGGAGTCCTCCCGCAAGGTCCTCGCCACTATAGGAGTCCTCGCCAAGTCCAAGTGTCGTGGCCCCACAAGCTAACCAGCAGTTTCTGTCGCCAGTGCATTGACACTCAACCACCGTAAAGCTCCTCCACTACCTGCGGCAACACCCTTCCACCACTGCAAGTCTCCTTTGGCTTTAAAGCACGCCCAGCCACCGAACCAGAGATAGAGACTGTAGTCTATAGTTCTTGCCTCCAATTGGCTTCCACCAAGACGACAAACAATACGCAAGTTCACTACCCACACCCACCGCTCCTCAAAACCCTTGTGGCGAGGAATCATCTTGCCAAGCAGTTCACTGCTCATGGCAGACAACCACTCCAAGGCGGGCAATTGACTGTGGCGAGCAAATATGGCAAGCAACCAATCGGGGGAAAAAAAAAGAAGAGAAAGAGAAAAAATGTGCAAAATAATAATAAAAATACTCAAACGCAAGCAACCCCCAGTATGCAAAAATTGGACCGCTACAAACTTGAAAGAAACAGCAAAATCACTCTAGTTTGTCTATCTCAAACTTGATATTTTAATTTTATTTTTACTAACAAATTCGGCTTTTGGAGATTTCCCCCACAAACCTCATTAGGGTTTCACAAGAGCCCAGTAGCTACATGCCTTGGGAATACACTTTGCTAGAAATCGCCAACACGACGCAGAACACCCCCTACAAAGCCCCTCTCAAGCACTATTCTATTATCATCAGAATAGAACGTTTGGTATGTCTCGAACCTCTATCAATGCTAAAATCGTCTGCGTGTCACCAGCCTTCAACACACTCTAGCGGAATGACTCTGGTTTAGAAATTTCAAACTTGTAATTTTTATTACACTAACCTATTTGGTTTTTGGTGAAAACCCCTCAGGATAGTCATACTCAGTCTCCTACGACCCACCAACAGTTAGCCATCAAAGGTTGAGTATACACCCGCGGGAAAACCAACAAGGGCGTGGAGGTCAGAAGACCCCACCACCCATTCACCCACTCAATGGTTAGCCACCAAAGGTCGAGTACACACTTGTGGTGCACTCAACAGTTAGCCACCAAAGGTCGAGTATACACTCACTAGCAATGCTTTGAATACCGTACCGGTCAAGGCACTGGAATGAAATATTTTGATACCGATACCATTTCATATACCATTTCGAATAGTCGATATATGAATAAATTATATATAAATACATATATATAAATTATAAATAGTCTAGTCTGAATTAGAGGTCAAAAATTGAGCTTGTAGTTTGAAAAAATTAAATAAAAAATTAAAGGCAGAAATATCGGCCGGTATAGGCCGAAATATCGGTCAGTACCGGCCGGTACGACATATATGTAATACCTATACCGGACCAGTGGCCAGTACGGCATATACCGGCTTGTACGGTACAGTATGTAAAACAATGCTCGTGGGGCAACTAACAAGGGCGTTGAGTTCAGAAGACTCCACAACCCACTCAATGGTTAGCCACCAAAGGTCGAGTACACACACGCAGTGCACCCAATAAGTTAGCCACTAAAAGTCGAGGACGCACTTGTGGTATAAAGCAATAGGCGGGAAAGGTTAGGGACCTCCCAACCTCTACAGTTAACCACCAGTGTCCAGTCAATACTCGTTGTGCAACAAACAGGCAGGAAAGGCTAGGAACAACCTGACCTCCCAGGCGCCTAACAGGCAGGCAACTCACTGGATTGCCCAACCTCTCTCACATGGACAACATTACAAGCACAACATCTTTTCTAGCAAACACCAAGTGTTTATGCTCGCGCTACAACCGCCTCAAGTCCTTCGGGAACGAGTCACCAAACTCTACAACCGCCTCAAACGGGTTACCTTTGGGAACAAGCCAACAAACTCTACCACCGCCTTGAGCGGGTGTCCTTCGAGAATGGGTCGACGGGCTCAACAACAACCTAAGATAGATCCAGAAGGTCAACGGACTCCCTGACCACTTAAGAGCGAGTTACTACCAACAAACACCAACAACAAAACGAGAACACCAACAAAAATTTACACCGATGGGTAAAAAATTCACTACTACCAACAAACAACAAAACGAGAACACCAACAACAATTTATACCAAAAAGACAGAAAATCCACTACTACCAAAAAAAGTAAAAACGATCATAAAAATACACACAAAAAACCAATCATAGAAATATGCACTCTCCATCAACAATAAATGATCTCTCATGGCAAATATCTACAAACTCAAAACCGAGCTCCACACTCACATGACCTAATGCGGTCAAGTACACCTCCGGCTAAAGTAAAACTCCACACTTACACCTAATGCGTCGAGTACATCTCCCGCCTATCTCTCCAAACTGAGCTTTTTTTTGCTTATCATGCAGATTATTGACTTGAAAATTCTCAAGGCCTTCTTGTACAACAAATCGTCCGTAAGAATCCTAGGTATCTGTAGGGGTCAAATCAACAGTTTATAATCAAGCTAAGAGATAAAGTCAATAGGAGATGAGACAAGTTAACTCGAACTCCTAAGAGGAAAGACACATAGATTCCTAAAAGGAAAAAGACTCAAACTTTTAACAAAAAAAAACTTCAGAAGGCAAGTTAGACCTCTATCTATATGATGGAATCCCCCACAAATCAGATGAAATCTGCATAAACTCTCCACAAACTCTCTACACAGAAGCTCCTTACGCCCAAGCTACACCACACACGACTCTAGATGATTTTTCCTAAATTCCTATATTGTATTATGAGATATGTGAGATCATGAGAGATTGTAAAATCACTCATTATAGTGGATTTCATCCCTAAACAATCCGTGGGTTAGGAATGAACGTGATGAGTACTGTATCGAAGCCTAAATCACGTAAATCTATGTGTTACTCTTTATTTACTTTTATTCGCTTATTTGTTATTTATGTTATGGATGAACGCGACGAGCACACCCAAATCATCTCGTAAGTCAGGGATGACTCTTTCCTCATTTCCGGTCTGTTGTGTAATTTTTTACATTAATACACAACTTAAATGTAAGATTAAATAATTGTTTAGTTTAAAACTCCTAACATTTTATTTACGAAAAAAAATTCTCCTTTGGCCTCCAAGTATGACTAATCAAAAATAATAATATTTGGGTATATAAATATCGTCCACTCCTTTTAAAAAAAAAATGGAGCACATATTAAAAGGATATATATTTTTATGAAAATCTTAAATTGTCAATTTTTATAAAAAAGTCATTTTACATCCACCACTTTTTCGTCCCGCTTGACAAATCATGCTAGGTGTAATTATAATAATGAAAACAAAAGAGCAAAATAAACAAAAGGTAAATGGAGACTCTTTCCTTGGATCGAGATTCATTTCTCATGCTTTATTACAGTTTGATGTGTCATGTTTTATTACAGTTTGATGTGTCATGCTTTATTACAGTTTAGTGTTTACGGATCACTGTAAGAATGTTAGAGCTGCATCTAAATTCAAACCAATGCTCGTATCAATAGCGTTCATGTTTTTTTTTTTTTAAATTAACTTAATATTAAGAAAGTATTTTTAAATGAATTTATTATTTATAAAATATTTAAAATGTTTAAAAAAATATCGTTTTGCCTCAATCCTCGGTGGCTGTAGGTTCCTTTCGTTTAATGTGGTTTGGAAGTCCAATCACATAATCATTCCTCGGTCGAGTCAACTGGACAGTAAAGACGTAAAATGCGTGGATGAAGCGATTGATTGGCCATTAGACATTCAATGTCTATTATTTTTGGACGGTCACCGACCTTTAGTGGGAGACGCATGTTAACCCACAGGACGTACGATAACTTGGCCTTTCAGACTTTAGAGATATGCTTTCACTTGTAATGCTAAAGGAATTAATCTTTGTATTAGTCTATATATTATATATTATAATTTTTTTTATTTTTTTTATTTGTTTCTCTTATTAAATATATATTATATAGATGATGAATAAAAAAATATAAATATTTTAAAAATAATAAAATTAAAAAAATTAAAAATATATTAATATATATTGTGTAAGTTTATGCATAACAATGTCCAATACTAAAATACGTAAGAACGGCATGCTTAAAATGGTTAAAAACGGCCACATGTTTTCGTCGAGCCCCGCGCATGCATGGTTTTGGGAGTGATCTCCTCTTTCTTCCTTTTTTTTTTTTACTTTTTATTATTTATTATTTTTTTATTTTTATAGAATAATTTTACATACAATCATAAAGTATAAAAGTCATTTTTAAAAAAATTAAATTTATTATTAAAAAATTAATTTTTTTTATATAAATCTCATATTTATTCATTTTTTTTAAATAATTATGTAGCACTGACACACTTACGACTACAATTATTATTTCTCTCTTTTATGTTAAAGTTAGGTCCTCGGTTCAATCTTGTCATCTTTTTTTTTTTTTATCTTTAAACATTAAGAAAATATATTTTTTAATGTTTAAGAAAAAAAATCAGTACATTTCTTAATGTTTAAGACAAGAATAGAAATGCATCAATCATGCATTCTGTCGTCCGACACCGGCCATCGATAAAAAATAATGTTTAGATATTTTCGATTATGAAAGTTAAGTGCACTCGTTTAAAAAAATTTATTTAAAAGTTTTAGTTTTTATCAATTTCTTATTTTTTCTATTTTTTAAAGGTTAATAGACAAGACATGCATACTTTAAAACTCTATAAATTATTTTTTATTGAATAAATAAAGTCAACTTTAAATTGTGATTGACATGAATCAAAAGAATTTGTATTTTTTGGTATTTTGTGTGGCACACTATAAAAAAAAAATAGACTTTTGTAGTCATTTATTTGTGGCAAAAATGTTATTTGTGATCAATTTTAACTGTAAATAATCATTTTATTGAAATTAACTAGCTACAATTAAGCAGTTTTTTTATAATAGCAACATATTCAATGTTGTAAATTTAGTTTCGATAATCATTTTGGTTTAAGAATTAGAACAAAATATTTTAGTATTCATGCATTCCAATTGATATATATGTTCGAGTCGGAATAGCACGGAATTTGAAACTGCAGTCATATTAGGTTGTTACGGTTATTAAGCTTTACATAAACCGAAATCTTGAATAAAATTAAAATGTTGGAGAGATTACCTATTATATTTCTATTAATTTGATACAATAAACGTAGTGGAGAGGATTGCTGAATGTGTATTGATTAGGAAAAATATTAGTTCGACCTATAAAAATATTATTGATTTTTTTATTTTATTTGTTTTTGTTTTTTTAATTTAATAATTAAGAAAGTAAATATTAATGAATTGGAATTTTTTTCTTTTTTAAAAATATATCAAAAATAATAATTAAATAAAAAAATTAAAAAGTGCATTTACAATTGAATTATTAGGCATTATTCTATCTTCATCAGAATAGAACGTTTGGTATCATGGGCATCCCAAACCTTCATCAATGCTAAAATCGCCTACGTGTCACCAGCCTTCAACACACTCTAGCGAAATGACTCGGGTTTACAAATCTCAAACTTGTAATTTTATTACACTAACCTATTTGATTTTTGGTGAAAATCCCTCAGGGCAGTCATACTCAGTCTCCTACGACCCACCAACAGCTAGCCACCAAAGGTCGAGTATACATTCAGGGGAAACTAACAAGGGCATGGAGGTCAGAAGACCCCACGACCCACTCAATGGTTAGCCACCAAAGGTCGAGTATACACTTGCGAGGCAACCAACAAGGACGTTGAGTTCAGAAGACTCCACGACCCACTCAAAGGTTAGTCACCAAAGGTCGCGTACATACTAGCGATGCATTTAATAAGTTAGCCACCAAAAATCGAGAACACACTCGCGGTACAAATCAACAGGCGATAAAGGTCAGGGACCTCCCAACCTCTACAGTTAGCCACCAATGTTCAATCAATACTCGCGGTGCAGCCAACAGGCAAGAAAGGTTAGGGACAGCCTAACCTCCCAGGCACCTAACAGGCAAGCAACTCATTGGACTGTCCAACCTCTCTCACACTGACAACATTACAAGCACAACATATTTTCCAACAAACACTGAGTGTTTATGCTCAGGCTACAACCACCTCAAGCGGGTGTCCTTCGCGAATGAGTCACCAAGCTCTCCAACCGCCTCGAGCAGGTTACCTTCCGGAACGAGCCAGCAAACTCTACAACCGCCTCGAGCGGGTGTCCTTCCGGAACGAGTTGACAGGCTCAACAACTGCCTAAGATAGATCCAGAGGGTCAACGGTTTACTACCAACAAACATGGTTTACTACCAACAAACACCAACAATAAAATGAGAACACCAACAAAAATTTACACCGAGGGGCAAAAAATCCACCACTACCAACAAATAACAAAACGAGAACACCAACAACAATTTACACCAAGGAGACAGAAAATCCATTACTACCAATAAAAATAAAAACTATCACAAAAATACACACAAAAAACCAATCATGGAAATGTGCATTCTACGTCAACAATAAATGATCTTTCACGGCAAACATCTACAAACTNGCAGTCATATTAGGTTGTTACGGTTATTAAGCTTTACATAAACCGAAATCTTGAATAAAATTAAAATGTTGGAGAGATTACCTATTATATTTCTATTAATTTGATACAATAAACGTAGTGGAGAGGATTGCTGAATGTGTATTGATTAGGAAAAATATTAGTTCGACCTATAAAAATATTATTGATTTTTTTATTTTATTTGTTTTTGTTTTTTTAATTTAATAATTAAGAAAGTAAATATTAATGAATTGGAATTTTTTTCTTTTTTAAAAATATATCAAAAATAATAATTAAATAAAAAAATTAAAAAGTGCATTTACAATTGAATTATTAGGCATTATTCTATCTTCATCAGAATAGAACGTTTGGTATCATGGGCATCCCAAACCTTCATCAATGCTAAAATCGCCTACGTGTCACCAGCCTTCAACACACTCTAGCGAAATGACTCGGGTTTACAAATCTCAAACTTGTAATTTTATTACACTAACCTATTTGATTTTTGGTGAAAATCCCTCAGGGCAGTCATACTCAGTCTCCTACGACCCACCAACAGCTAGCCACCAAAGGTCGAGTATACATTCAGGGGAAACTAACAAGGGCATGGAGGTCAGAAGACCCCACGACCCACTCAATGGTTAGCCACCAAAGGTCGAGTATACACTTGCGAGGCAACCAACAAGGACGTTGAGTTCAGAAGACTCCACGACCCACTCAAAGGTTAGTCACCAAAGGTCGCGTACATACTAGCGATGCATTTAATAAGTTAGCCACCAAAAATCGAGAACACACTCGCGGTACAAATCAACAGGCGATAAAGGTCAGGGACCTCCCAACCTCTACAGTTAGCCACCAATGTTCAATCAATACTCGCGGTGCAGCCAACAGGCAAGAAAGGTTAGGGACAGCCTAACCTCCCAGGCACCTAACAGGCAAGCAACTCATTGGACTGTCCAACCTCTCTCACACTGACAACATTACAAGCACAACATATTTTCCAACAAACACTGAGTGTTTATGCTCAGGCTACAACCACCTCAAGCGGGTGTCCTTCGCGAATGAGTCACCAAGCTCTCCAACCGCCTCGAGCAGGTTACCTTCCGGAACGAGCCAGCAAACTCTACAACCGCCTCGAGCGGGTGTCCTTCCGGAACGAGTTGACAGGCTCAACAACTGCCTAAGATAGATCCAGAGGGTCAACGGTTTACTACCAACAAACATGGTTTACTACCAACAAACACCAACAATAAAATGAGAACACCAACAAAAATTTACACCGAGGGGCAAAAAATCCACCACTACCAACAAATAACAAAACGAGAACACCAACAACAATTTACACCAAGGAGACAGAAAATCCATTACTACCAATAAAAATAAAAACTATCACAAAAATACACACAAAAAACCAATCATGGAAATGTGCATTCTACGTCAACAATAAATGATCTTTCACGGCAAACATCTACAAACTCAAAACCGAGCTCCACACTCACATGACCTAATGTGGTCGAGTATATCTCCTGCCAAAGTGGAACTCTATACTCTCACCTAGTGCGGTCGAGTACACCTCCCGCCAAAGCAGAGTTCCACGCTCACACCTAATGCGTCAAGTACATCTCCCGTCTATCTCTCCAAGCTGAGCTCTCTACCGCATAGCACAAAACAAACAAAAAACTGGGAAACAAATAGAAAACCAAGAAATAGACAGGAAACCAGGGACCAAGTTTCTAAACTTATTCTGCAGATTATTGACTTGAAGATTCTTAAGACCTTCTTGTAGAGCAAATCGTCCTTAAGAATCGTGTGTATTTGTAGAGGTCAAATTAGCAGTCTATAATCAAGCTAAGAGATAAAAGCCAAGAAGATATAAGACAAGTTGACTCGGACTCCTAAGAGGAAATATACATAGACTCATAAAAGGAAAAAGACTCATACTTCTAACAGGAAAATACTTCACAAAGCAAGTTAGACCTCTATATATATGTGGGGATCTCCCACAAATCATATGAACTCTCTATAGACTCTCCACAAGCTCTCTACACGAAAACTCCTTACGCTCAAACTCCACCACACACAGCGACTCTAGATGATATTTCTTAAATTTTTCTATTTTATTGTGAGATATGTGAGATCATGAGAAATTGTAAAATCACTGATTATAGTAGATTTCATCCCAAAACAGCTAGTGGGTCAGGAATAAACGCGACGAACACTGTATAGTAGCCCAAGAGAAAAAGACTCATACTTCTATGTGTCTCTCTTTATTTAATTTTATTCACTTATTTATTATTTATGTGATGGATGAACGCGATGAGCATTGTATCGAAATCCAAATCATCTCGTGAGTCATGGATGACTCTTTTCTCATTTTTAGTCTGTTTTATAATTTTTAGCATTAACACACAATTTACATGTAAGATTAAATAATTTTTTAGTTTAAAATTTGTAACCTTTTATTTACGAAAAAAAACTCTTGGTTGGCCTCCAAGTTTGACTAACTAAAAATAATAATATTTGAGTATATAAATATAGTGCATTCCTTTTAAGAAAAGAAAATGGAACACGTACTAAAAAGAATAAAAAAAATTATATAAATCTTAAATTGTCAACTTTTTTTTAAAAAAAAAGAGTGCAAAGATTTGCCCACAGCTAAAATTATACAAATCATTTTTCAAAAAAAAAAAACTATTTTTGAGAAGAAATCAGGCAGAGAAACAGTTTGATGTGGATTTCGTTGAATGTGGTTTGGAAGTCTAATCACATAGTCATTCCTTGGTGGAGTCAACTGGCCAGTAAAGACGTAAAATGCGTGGATGAAGCGATTGATTGGCCATTAATCATTCAATGTCTATTATTTTTGGACGGACACTGATCTTTAGTGGGAGACACATGTTAACGCACAGGACGTGCGAGAACTTGGCCTTCATTTTAGAGATATGCTTTGACTTTTCTTCACTTTTAATGCTGAAGTACGTAAGAATAAGGATGATTTTGATCGGAGAAAGACTTCAATGCTTAAAATGGTTATCCAAAACGGCCACACGTTTCCTTGTTCTTTCTTTTCCTTCCTTCTCCTCCTCCTTTTTTTTTTCTTTTTTTTGTTTTTTTTGAATCTCAAAAATTCTATATACAACAGATTTAAAGAGTCCGTGAAACTGCATCCGATGTAGTAACAAATATTAAACGGCATCATTTCGACTACCGATCGAATTATCAATTTTGGATTTGGGGTTGTCTCGTCTCCTCATTTTGCTCCTATCACTCTCTTTCTCTCACGAAGCTCTCTGCTTTCTTTCTTTGTCCTCTCCTTTCAAAAGGTTATTTCCAATAAAAAGTTCATCTTGGTTGTTGAGAAAGCCGCAGCAGCATCCAACATTTTTTTTCTCTGATTTATTTCTTCCTTCTTCTTCTTTTTTGTCTTCTCTCTTCGTCTTCTCAAATTATTCCTTCTCCATCTCTTTGAAGCCAAATCAGGAAACACTTCAATCGGCGCCGAAAGCTAGAAGAAATCACACAGCACTGACAATTCTTCCCACAACCTAAAAAGCATCAACTGCTTTCCTTGCCCCAAACTAACAAGTTACAACTATTTTAACAAGATGACGCCGAAAGTTCACAAGAAGAACTCAGACAGTGCCGCAATCCATAACTTCAGCAACATAGAGGACCGAAAGCCGAAAACAAACCCCCAAAGAAGAAAAAAAAAATTCGAGAACCACCAACAAAGTGGAACACCACTTTTGAGATAGAAGGTGTCAAAACTGCTCAAACTCGAGACAGAGGATGCTGAAACTACTTAAACCCAAAAATAGGAGGTGCCGAAAACACCAACCTAGAAAGAGAAGGCCGAAAACAAGGAAGCTTTCACCTCGGGTTCACCGTGAACAGTACAGAGCACGCCAAAACACAAAACCAAGAGAAAAAAGCGAGTGAAGATATATTGTCATCTTTCCTCGATTCCATTATTGTCATCTTTTTTTTTTCCTTAAACATTAAGAAAATATATTTTTTAATATTTAAGAAAAAAAATAAATACATTTCTTAATGTTTTAAGAAAACAAAAAAGAAATGCCTCAATCATGCATTCTATCGGCCGACATCGGCCATCGATAAAAATAATGTTAGATATTTTCCATTATGAAAGTTATGTGCACTAATTTAAAAAAAAATATATATATTTGAAAAATTATTTTTTATCAATTTCATATTTTTTCTACTTTTTAAAAGATAATAGACAAGACATGCATACTTAAATTATTTTTTATTGAATAAATCAAGTCTTGCTTTAAATTGCAATTGACTTGAATCAAAAGAATTTGTATTTTTTGGTATTTTGTGTGGCATCAAATTCAATGTTGTAAATTTAGCTTCGATAATCATTTTGTTTAAGAATTAGAATAAAATATTTTAGTATTCATGCATTCCAATTGATATATATGTTCAAGTCGGAATAGAACGGAATTTGAAACCACAGTCATATTAGGTTGTTACGGTCATTAAGCTTTACATAAACCGAAATCTTGAATAAAATTAAAAAGTTGGTGAGATTACCTATTATATTTCTATTAATTTGATACAATAAACATAGTGGAGAGAATTGCACAACATGTATTGATTAGGAAAAATATTAATTCAACTTATAAAAATGATTGAAAAAAGTGATCGATTGATTTTTTTAATTTTTTAATTTAATAATTAAGAAATTAAATACTACTGAATTGGAATTTCTTTATTTTTTAAAAATAATTAAAAATATATAAAAATAATAATAATTAAAATAAAATAAAAAATGCATTTACAGTTGAATTATTAGGTTGAATTATCGGGTATGTAGCACTGCCCATTGATTAGAGGTCGCTGCCTTCATGAATTTCCTCACCTGCATTTTTGGGACTCTTCAATTGGTGGGTGAAGTCTGCTGTCTCCCTAAATACGGGCCCACTCTAACCCTTATCTCCCCGCATTAATTTGCACCTGTTTTTTTCCTTTAAAAACATTATTTTAGTCCAAAAACATTTTATAAAAATAAAATATAATTTGACTTAATTTATTAATTTAATAGATTACATGAATTTTTTGTGATTGTAGCAAATATTCTATAATTTTTTATATAAAATAATTGATAAATAAAGAAAATATAATAAATAATTTTATACTTTTCTTATAAAATAATATAAATAAATAACCATCACTATCACGTGTCATGTAAGAACAGCAAAAAAGTTGTCAGTTTCTTACGCTGGCATTGACCTTCACCATCAGCATGCGAAGACCGCGTATATTAATATTTTTAATTTGTTATTATAAAAAAATAATTTAAAAACAAATAAAATTTGAGAGCGCAAAGTTTGACCTTTTATACGAAATGAGTTGAGTTGAGTTGAGATGATAAAATGAGTTGAGTTGAGTTGAGTTGAGATGAGTTGAGTTAAGTTGAGTTGAGATGATAAAATATTGTTAAAATATTATTTTTTAATATTAAAGTTATTTTAAAATTTGAAAAAGTTGAATTGTTTATTATATTTTGTATTGGGATTTAAAAAAGGTGTAATGATGAATTGAGATGAGTTAAGATGAGTTGGGATGAGTTTGAGATCCAAACGCACCCTAACTCATTCGACACTATATATTTTATATTTTTTAAGTTTTTAAATTTTTTATTTTATTTTTATTAAATTAATTAAATTATTCTACTTATCATTCATAAATCATATATTTAATTTAGAAAAAATAAAAAAAATTAAAATATATATAATCTGTAGTGTGTAAAGATGATAAGTAAAATTATTCTTATATAATATATATCAAAGTGTATTTTAAGAATTATTTAGCTTTTATTGCCTAATTAATTTCGTAATATGTACATTTTTTATTTTATAAATTGAAAATTGGTGAGCAGTGCATTAATTTATTTTTTAAAATTTATAAATAAGAAATCATATATAAAAAAATTAGTGAATAGAAACTAAGGGTTGAAGTTATCATTTTGTAAAGATGTTAAAGAGTTCTAATTATATTATAAAGTTATAAATAATACTATATACTGTAAAAAAGTGATTTTTTAAATTAATATTTTTGTAGGATTTAAAAAAATAATAATAATAATTTATACATACTAAAACAAATCATTTTCGTTAAAATATATAAAGCACTTTTCTTAAATCGGGCTTCATTGGCATGACTGATTTTGTAATCTATATATTTCTTTTTTTAATAACTAGTGCAGAGAACGATTTGCAAGATGAAAAACCGGAGGGGGTCGTTGCCGCGTTTTTTACGACGGAGTCCATGCGTACAAAAGTTATTAACGGCTTTGTTTTCGCTCCATTGTGTGGAAGACAAAAACTGATTCTCTCTCTCTCTCTCTCACAAGCGCTTCTTTCGGATCTTAATTTGATATTCACACGCACACACTCTCGCAGAGAGGCCTCCCTCCATAGCTCGGCATCGAGAGCTCCCAAATCTGTACCTTGAGCTCTCGATCCCACCCAATTGAATTTCAACTGCATGTAGCCGTCGTCTCCTCCTCCTCCTCCTGTAATTATCGCATTTCAAAGAGAAGAGCTCTGACCATCGATTGGGGAGTAAAATGGAGAACATAGCGAAGCAACTAAGACGGGGGATATCGCGGCAGTTGTCGACCGGGTCGATAAAAAGGACGCTGAGCCGGCAGTTCACGCGGCAGTCGTCGATGGACCCGAGGAGGAACAACCAGAGGTTCAGCTTCGGGAGACAGTCGTCGCTTGACCCTATTCGCCGGAGCCCCGGACAAGACTCCGGTATCGATCTGATGGTTCCGGAGAATCTCGACGCCACCATGCAGCTTCTGTTCATGGCGTGTAGAGGGGACGTCAAGGGTGTGGAGGATCTCCTCAACGAGGGGATCGACGTCAACAGCATCGACTTGGACGGGCGGACCGCGCTTCACATCACCGCCTGCGAAGGCCATGTCGAGGTCGCCAAGCTATTGCTCAGCAGGAAGGCCAACATCGATGCTCGTGATCGCTGGGGGAGTACGGTACGGCGATTCCCTTTCTTTTTTTGGTTTGATTTGTTTTGAAATGAATTCTCGGCACTCTTTCCCTTCGAAATGGCTTTTACATGTAGTTCTCTTTTATCTGGCCAGGCAGCTGCCGACGCTAAGTATTACGGAAATACGGAAGTCTACAATATTCTAAAAGCACGCGGAGCCAAAGCTCCGGTAAGATATGAACGATTTCTCGTTTCTAGGTGATTATTTATGTCTTTAAACATACTTATTAATTATTATTCTGCATACTTTTAGAAATCGGCCAGGAAGACGCCAATGGCTGTTGCAAATCCTCGAGAAGTTCCAGAGTATGAGCTTAATCCACTAGAGCTTCAGATCCGGAAGGGTGATGGAATCTCGAAGGCATGGTCCTGTTCCCTATACTAGCAGTTCAGTAGATTAGTGCTATTTTGAAAAATCACGTATAGACTCTAATTCATTCGAAAATACATTGGAAATTAATGTCCAAGTCTCTTATTTTAATTTGGAACTGGTTTCCCGTAATCGGAGATGCTTTGTATGAAACGCATAATGAATCGATGATGCATTTAGGCAACTCAAGTCTTGAGTGTTTTTTATCAAAAAAAAAAGTCTTGAGTGTTTGTTCTTACTTTTCACATTTTGGTGCGATGCGGTAGAAAGCCGTGCAATGATTTGGTGTTATCTGTTGATGATTCATTAGCGTTTTTGTCATTATATATTGAGTATTGCTATACATCATTCTACACACCACACACCAATGTATTTTTTATTTATTTTTTATTTTTTTTCAATTTTTTTTTATTTTACTCTTCTTGAAACATTTATATTTTTTTATTTATCATCCATATAATACACATTTAATAAGAGAAACAAATAAAAAAAATAAAAAAAATTATGGTGTGTGGTGTGTAGGATGATGCAAAGATTAATTTTTATATATTTGTTGGACTCTTTGCAAAAGTTTTGTTCTCCCTACATTTTTTGTTTATTTTGTTTGTTTGCTAACTTGTCAAGTAATTAAAATATTGCCTAATGTGTTATATGTTGAGATATCATATTTTAAGTCGAAGCTTGAGATACCTTATTTCTTTTCATGTCCGAGCCTTATGTTTCAGAAATATATCCATAGTACTGTGCATTTGTTGTTCCCTTGAAGACCACTAGACCAGTTCTGGAGTGTGGGACTTTTTAGTTTGATCTATAATGTAGTACTTATTTCAGAGAAATCCTGTTTAAATATGTGATTTAATTCTATGTTTCTCAGAGTGACCTTTTGTATACTGCCGACTGCTGCGATGTAATTTTTACTTGCTTATTCAATATTATCATCACTCCGTGGATTGAAAATTCTTTGTTATTGCTAATAACCCTTTTGCGAGTTTTATGATTATCATCTATGTTACCTTAAATTGAGAATAATTATGCATCTGCAACTATGATTGGTTAGAGCTCAGTGACTCCCTCCTTTTTATCTCCCTAAATCTTTTGTTTTGTTTTACTTTTCTCTTCCTTTTTTTTTTTTTTGAGTTGTTTTGAAAGAACTGAGCTAACTATTTGATGCTTTGTCAAATATATTGTTAATTTATAGATGTCTTTGTTCGTCTACCCCTTTACAGGGAACATATCAAGTGGCTAAATGGAACGGTACAAAGGTTTCTGTAAAGATACTTGACAAGGACAGCTATTCGGACCCTGATAGCATGTATGTGCTCATCCAAAATTGAAGACTTTTTTATCCGTTTCTCTTCCTCCCCTTCTCCAAATGAATATACAAATGCTTTTAGGACAATAATCTGAAGAAGGGGAATTGTACAGAGCCTTCACTTTTGGGCTATGGAACCAGTAGTTCTTTGATGTCTTCTTGGCATATAAAAAAGTGCAAATATTGCCACATAATGTTCTTTCAGGAGTCATTTTCGGAGTTGATTGATGTTTCGTTTCCCTTGTTTTCTTGCTTGGCATTTTTTGAGACATTCCAAGGAAGTTTTCCCCTTCTAACATCTTTTTGGTTGCTGGGATTTTCATTGATTTAGTAACAACTTATAGAAAACTTTAGATTAACAAATCTCCTGATGTAACTGATTTTCACAATCTTCCCCTTGGACTGATGGAATGTGCATTTTAAATCTCTGTAAATATTACAGTTTTTAATTCTGTCACTAGTGCTTTAACCATCCAGTGTTACCGTATGTTGCTGGGTGAAGAAAAAAATGGAGTAGACATTTTTGTTGTGTCAAACTATAGCAAATTATAATGCTTAGATTGTTTGCCTAAATATTGTTTCTGCTATGCTTGCAGTGTGGTTATTTATTTGGGTTTTGGTTCAGCAGCATTGTTGAATTTGTTGGTTCATAGATTTTTTTATATAGTTATGTCATTAACGCCTATTTTCATAATCAATTCAATTTATTTCTTTTAACAGAAATGCTTTCAAACACGAGCTAACATTATTAGAAAAGGTCCGCCATCCTAATGTGCTTCAGTTTGTTGGAGCCGTTACGCAAAATATACCCATGATGATTGTTTCGGAGTATCATCCAAAAGTAAACAACTCTCTCTCTCTCTCTCTCTCTCTCTCTCTCT
>QEOT01005070.1:1691-15909 GCA_003123785.1 Pterocarya stenoptera | reverse complement strand
ATGGACATGCAGGTTGATTGAGGAATGTTGGGATCAAAAAGCAGTTGCTAGGCCAACTTTTTCTGAGATAATTGTTCGGCTAGACAAAGTGGTAGCAACTTGCACAAAACAAGGATGGTTGAAAGACACTTTTAAGCTTCCTTGGTATGTTTCTTTTACCAACTTTCTATAGGAGGTAATTTGTTGTATCTGGTTGAAGAAATAGTCCGATAGGTAGAACTAACTTTCCACACCTATCAAAAAGTGAAGAAATCTTGAACACCTTAATGAATATTCATGTCTCCTTTGTCAATTTCCTGGTCATTTTCTGCCCTTGCACTAAGTGATATAGAATTTGAGCTTTGAGACATAGAAAAATACAGATATAACGATTCAGTTACTTCCATGATAGTTGTAAATTCTAGTAGATTTTTCAATGCACATTAGCTCACTTGTTATTCAAATTGCAAGGTTCTTTTCCCTTTGATCACCCTGTCTAAGATGAAATCATACAATTATATGCAGGATATAAGAGCCGATCTCAGCAAATAATCAAAAAGAGAAAGAGAAGGACAGATGACAAGGCACTCAGCTCAGCTGAAACAGGGGAAAAAAATATATTGGAGATTAAGGTGCTTCTCTGCCACTTTGAAGTTTTGGAGTTTCGTGTTGTAACCTGTAACATTAGTATTTGGATACCTTTCAGAGTAGGAGATTGAACAAAGTGCTCGGTTAAAAGATTGAGAGTGAGATGTTGAAAAAAAATAATAATAAAGAAGAAGAAGATGTTTTTGAGTTTTATAGATTTTTCTTTTCTAATGGGCAAAATCCAATTGTTGATATACCAGTCTATAACCAGAGTCGGGCTGTAGAGTTAACTGGTTTATAAGAGTTGGTGTTTGCGAAATTTGCATCATGATTGCAGAAAATAACTAGTACCATTAAAATTGATTATATGAATATTATTTCTAATGATACGACATCTTGTGATAGGAAAAAAATATTATGTGGTATAAGATAATTACTCTGCATTACACTCGAGTTGAGATTCAAAATTCAATTAGTGTTGCTATGTTGGCACCTATTAGCATTTAAACAGCGCATCTGCTAGACTTATACACTTTAGGCCTATATTTATTTTTTTTACAATGGATTTCATTTTTTTTTTTAAATCCAAACATTTGCCCCATGCTAGCACACTCTAACTTTAAGGCCTCATTTGGACGTTGAGATGAGTTGATAAAATTGTGACTGGTAATGAAATGATTTGAGTGAAGATGTTTTATTGTATTTTCAAAAATAATAAAGAACAAGTTGAATAAAAATATTGTAAAGTTTAAATATTGTTATAATATAATTTTTATTTTAGAATTTGAAAAAGTTAAATTGTTTTTATGTTTTGTTTGCAAGTTTGTGAAAATTGTATTAATTAGTTAATGATTAGATAAAAATATTAAATATTTAAAATTTAAAAGTGTCTGCATTTAAGTGATGATTGAGGATGAAATGAGAAGATAATGATTGAGATAACTATCTAAGGCATAAAATCTAACATTATCCTATTAAAAAATGGTAGGACAAAGGCATCTATGCATCCTCCTACGTAGTGACCAGAAACTAACAATGATTAGGAAAAAACTTTAAAAAGTCTAATTGATGCTCGTGTGTATAGCATGTTCAAAGTCTCTATAAATATATATATATATATATATTAACGTAAGAATCCAAAGCCGATATTTTAAAGAAAAATGCTTAGTTTTCCTTCAAATGTAATTCATGTGCATTTTGTTTTTTTAAATGTTTATAAATATTACACTAAAAAGTTGTGTTTATTTCTTGTAACATTTAAAAGCAAAAACAAAATACACTGCATGACACTTTTGAGAACACATTTCAAAGACCAACTGGCATCACCCTATCCTAAATACGCATCTTTCCACATAGCCATTGCAAAGGAAAGAAAAATGATAAATACGCGTCATTTTTTACAATATATTATATAATTATGTTTTAATATGAAAAGTAATTTAATAAAATATTTTATAAAAATAATATCACTTTATAAAAATATTTTTATTTTAAAAAATATATATTGTGAAATATACTGTTTGGATATCAATATCATTATTCTTTTTTATTTTTAATGTCTTTTTTTAATCATATTAAATATATATTTTTTTAAATCACAATATTATTAAAAATAAATCTTATTAAAAAAAATGTCAGCGATATCGGATCAGTATCCGGACAGATCACGAGGGATTAAATTACGGAAAATGTCAGCTTTAAAAAAATATTCTCGGATTGATTAATGTTACGGAAAAGTTATGAATATTCTTTGAATCGTGTTTCAGGGCCTCACCACCTGAGTCACGAGGGATCCACCTCCACGTCAGATCATTCCCATCCCACCGTCATTTTCTGTCTTTTCGTCGCCGCCCCATGCACCTCTCTACCCCATCACTCTATCAACAACTCCACGTGTCTATCGGCAGTTGGTTGTCATATTTTTGCGAACTTCTATGTCTTGTTTCACCGTACAGTCGTCGTCACAAGTCGCAAAAACCGCTTATATCATCTCTTCGTCTTCTCATTTGCTTTATCTAATCAAATCGTCTCGTGATTGAACTTCACAAATATCGGATGATGGATAATATACTAGGGTTAATTATTAAGCTCTAGGATCAATAAAAAATTACTTTATTAATAACTGAATAAAAATCTTATTTATTATTGCTTTAAATATTATCAAATAATTATTTTACAAAGCGTCATCACATAATTAAAAAAAATTTGAATATTGTTTGGGTGTCATTTCAGATAAAGTATTAGAACGAAATATTTCGATATTAATATCTTTTTGAAATAATTTATATATAATAAATTAATTATATATGCATAAATTATATTTCAAAATAACATCAATGCACGGCTTAAAAAATTAAAATACATATTTATAAAATTCAATAATACTTCCTAGTTCTCAATTCAATTATTTAAAAAATTAATTACTCATCTTCATTAAGAAAATGGGAATAAGGATTTGATTTTCAGTTCTCAAGAAAAATGGATTAAAAAGATTAAGAAAATAATCTTCAGATATGAGAATTAGAGTGAAAATTATGAAAAAGTCAAAAATTTTACATTAATTACAAAAAAAAAAATTTAACCGGTACAACAAAACCAATCAATACACCAAAAATAGGCCAATATTGACCAAAACATATAGGTACAACAGTTATTTGACCCGATATGAAACATATACATTTTCTATACCAGTCATCACTCTGGTATGGTAAATACTAGCAAGTATGGTACGAAATTTAAAACACTGATTAAAATTGTGAAATTAAATAATAAATAATACTTCCCCACCAAATAAAATGTAAACACATGACTAAATACCCTAATCTGTGGAATATTTGGATATTAAGAGTATCTTAAATTATTTATAAATAATAGTGAAATAATTTATGAATAGTAATAAAATAATAATGACTAGTTTGTAAATAATAATACATTATTTATAAATAATAGTAAAATAATTTGAAAACAGTTGTATTCTTAAACCCAATCTTAAATTTGGACAATTTATAAGGGTGGGTTCAATTATGTGCAAACCATTAGTGAGACAACTTGACCCTCTCGAACCGCTCGAATTCGGTAAAGAAATCTAAAGAAAGAGAAGCTGTACTGTTTGAACCTTCCAAATGAGTCAAATGGCCATCCTTTTTTCAACATCCATGTTTTCATTGCGCAAAAAATTCAAATGAGCTTTGCTACTTATCATCTTATCATATTATATATTATTATTTTTTTAATTTTATTCTTCTTAAACTTATTAAATTTATCTACTCATTGTCCATATACCATACATTTAATAAGAGAGAAAAAAAAATGTGGAATGGAGAAATGATGAATAGAAAAATTTATATGATTTAACAGTTTTAAGGTAAAAAAAAAAAAAAAAAGCAAAATATATACCAACCAATTGTCAATTTAATCACTCATTATGATTTTTTTTATTTTAATATTTTATGTTGAGGTGGCATTTTTAGTTTTTTGTAAGCAAATAAGTAATATTATATACAGTCGTGGAGTGCGCAAGCGCCGCGTAATTATTTTGAAAAAGAATTGGGCATGTGAGTTTCATATTTATTCAATTTTTTTTAAAGCGATTGTGCCGCATTTGCTCACTCGATTGCAAATATCATTTTTTATTTTTTATTAATTTGAACTATGACATCGATTTAAAATATCACATTTAACTTTAAATTCGTTTGAAATCTAAATTGCAAGTAGGTAACATAAGATCTGATTAATAATCAATTTATTTGTTTTTATAGATAAAATGGATATGAGGAAATAATTGGAGATGATCTTTTATCAAAACGTGACTGCCAATACTAATAATTTAAAATAAATTTAGACTAATGATTTATATAAGTATTAAATAGACAACTTCCGTTAAGTCATTTTGTAAAAAAATATATCCTAAATTGAAAATGTGTATAAAAATCTATTCTTTTTAATGAGATTCATTTTTTTTAGTAGTACAATAGCCACTAAGGTTCCATATGATTCGTCGGATTTATTTTATAATAAAAGTAATTTTACAATTTGACGAATCATATCAAGTCACATTTATGAAATTATTTTTGTATAATCATTTTGTGACTAGAATTTATATATAAAAAATCTATTCATCATCCTAACTTCTATCATCCTCCCATCATCCTATGATGTGGCATTAAATGATAGGTTTACAAATAAAATATAATAAATAATCTCTAATCATTGATTGTCACATTATGAAATAATAGAAGTTAATTTGATGATCGTAGCATTACTCTTTATATATATACATATAGAAGACATACTTAAAATTTATCTATTTAAAATTTGTAGCGAGTATTAATCATAAATCTATTTATTTATTAATCATGAAAATGAGTGCATGTCAAATCATTTTCAAGTAAGTAAAAAATTATTAAGTCCTAAAATTCATTTTTAGTAATTTATTTATTTATTTTTAAATAGTTCAATATATCGTGAGAATGCTAAAAGCGTAATTTTTTCCCTCGGGCACCCCAATAACTAACGAACAAAGTACTAAACGTTCCCTCCTGTTTTAGACACACGTCTTTTCCTCTCTCCCTCTACCTGTCTCCGTTTGTCTCTCTACATATCATCTGCTTGCTCTTGTCTGAGCTCTTTGAAGAAGTTCATATATATTCTCAGTCTCACAATCAAGCCTTTTTCATGCATTTCTCAAAGGAGTTTTGATCCAACAAAAAGGCTTCCGACAATCACTTTGCCGCTTTTATGTTTTACTTGAATATGACTAAGGTAAGGTACCTCCAGCTGATACAACTTTTTTTCTTTCTTCTTTCTGATTTTTTAAAATCCAAACTGTCATTTTGAAGCAACTTTAATGGATGTTTCCACTTTTCAGGTTTCTCTCTCTCTCTCTCTCTCAAAAGAATATATTCCATTTTTTCAATTATATCAGCACAATAAGAAAGAAGAAAGAAGAAGATAGTTTCTCCGAAATAGGATTTTTTTTCCCTCTTTTTTTTTTCTTTGGTTTGGAAATGGAATATTTGTCGTTATTTGGGGAACGGATTGTGTTATTCTAATATTATTCTTATAGTTATTCTTAATTTATTTTCCAGGTTCTTTAGCTCTACACGATAGAAGATCGCGAAAAACCGCGCAAATCTCGATTTATTTCTGTGAAGATTTGCTACCTTTTCTGAAGGTAACTCTCTCTCTCTCTCTCTCTAGATGTTTGATTGCTGTGAAACCGTTTGAAAAAAACTTGTGTGTAGCAGTGTAGGTGACTGACTTTTTATCTCTGTTGTTATTTATTCATTTATGTTTCTGTAATATATTATTTGATATATTATTATCCACCACGTATCCTTTTGCTTGGTGCGTGTGCGGACTTTTGCTTCAATTTGGGGTTTTATACGTTGTTTGAACACGTTTAGTCTATGACTGTACTGGTTACATTTCGGAAGTAGTGCCCATTCCAATGTCAAGATCTGCGTGAAGACATTCATTAAACATATTTATTGTAGTTTTCGGTAATGTTTGGTTTGGGTAGCAACTTGGAGATGTCCAGGCTGATGGGTTTATGTTTTCTTGGTATTGGTTTTTGTGGGCATGGAAGAAAGAAATCTGTAACCCCAAAGCAAAGCAACTTTGTGAATATTGGGCAAGTCACAAAGGAAAGGAGGACTTATTCAGTCGATTCTTTTCCTGTTTGGTAATATAGGGGTTTCTGTTTTGTTTACTTGCATTTATTTCATATTCCTTCTCAAGAAGAAGTTTGACGTTATGGTGCAACCTGGAGATACCCTATAGGCAATGATCATATATGTAGATTAGTTTGAGATATATTTCTTGTTGCATTAATTGTCACCGTTCAATACCATGCTTACTAAGTCTTCTTTATTTGGTGAATTTTCTTTTAATACCATTTTGTACTGTTGCTCGCTTACTGTTAATTAGAGGTCCCTCAATCTCTGTCTTGTTTGCAGATCTTTGATCTGAATTTGATTGTACCACATATATACGATACTAGTTGATGGCGTCAGTCAATCTTGACTCTCCCTGGCCGTCTTCGAGTGGTGAATCCTTCCGTGGATCTTTTAATATACACCTGGAGGAAGATAATCCAGCTGATATTTTACCTGTGCTGGAAGTTCCCACCACTTCTCTATCCTCTAAATGTCATATTCCAAAACCACCACCTTTCCCTGTCAAATCCTGTACTGGAATCAGACTTTCCAATAGGATTTCAGACTGTAGCTCTGTCCCAAAGGAAACAAAAGATACATGGGACAAACTTTTCAAGGAAGGATATGGCTCAGATGTGTTTGTTATTACAGAGGACAAATCACATATTCAGGCTCATTCCTGTGTTCTGGTGAGTTAACTGAACTGCACTTTTCCTTCTGACTAAATTGGAGTTGGCCAATTTCAATTGTAGGTCATGACCTTAGTATTTTGAAGTTCTCACTTGAAAATATTACCGAATGAAAAAAAAAATCTCTCTTTTCAATTTCTAAAAAAGGCATTATGACAGAAGCAATGGGACTATTGAAAATTTGAAAACATAATTTCATCACTTTTGAGTTCCTGGAAATATTTATTTGGCTGCTGATCAGGGTAATTGAAGAGGGATGAACCTGAGGCTAATCAATTGTATTTTTCATTGTGCAGAGTGCGGCATCCACAGTGCTGGCGAATATTCTGCAGCAAGCAAAAGTTAAGAATGGTATTAGATACATAAAGGTTCATGGGGTGCCTCACCAAGCTGTCTATGCTTTCATTCGTTTTCTTTACTCATCCTGGTATGTTGAATATGTCCTCTTCCATCTGTCTGCATTCCCATTTCACTCCCAGGTAGTTATTCTGGCTGAAGTTCTTAGAATTGTTTCTTCTTACAATATCCTAATGCCAGCTATGAAGAGGAAGCGATGAAGCAGCATGTTCTCCATTTGTTGGCTTTGTCACACTCCTATTCAATTCCATCGCTGAAAAGAATTTGTATATATGTTCTGGAGCAGGGCTGGCTGACCAAAGAAAACGTTATAGACGTGCTTCAATTGGCAAGGAACTGTGATGCACCTCGGCTCTCCTTAATTTGCATTCGTACTATTATTGGGGACTTCAAAACTATATCTTCAACGGAAGGTTGGAAAGTAATGAAGCGTGCTAATCCTGCACTCGAACAAGAACTTCTGGAGTGCGTTGTTGAGGCAGATTCTGTACGTCAGTTCCAATTCTCTTTTCAAAGCTAGTTATTTTATGTCTGTACTCATGAAAAGAAGATGTGCGAAAGTTGTATCAAATCTGCATCTATCATGAAGGCGGCATAGAAACATTGATGAAAATCTTAAATGCACTTACTTTTTTCTAAAATTTTGTCTGATTTAATTATCTATTAAAATTCAAACCAGCAAAGGCAACACGGAAAGCTTTTGCGCAGAGTATGTGGTAGATGCCTGCTAAAATAGGCTTGGCAACATAGTAACTTCTTGGCTAATTATCTATATAGCTTTGGGTTGGGGAAAAACCCCCCTCAGTACCCAATAGTTGGAATCTGCCAAAGATGTCCCTGCCGTGGAATGTCTACAGTCCTAGTGAGCCAAAATATGCATTCTTCAAATATAATCCTAAAGTAAATATTGCTTACAATTATGCCTTTAAACCTATATCTTAGATTTTTATGTTAGATTATTACTATATAAAAACATCCATTTTTTCACCCTGAATACACTACTACTCTGAATTCAATCTGAGGCTCTTTTATTTTAATTTATGTGATTTTAATCGGATTTGGGGAGTTCTGTTGCTGTGATTTTATTGACTTTTTCTTGAAAAATGTATAAATCTCATTGCAGAGCTGTGTTTCATCACATTGTAGCGTGGAAGGTTATTTAAATCATTTCTCTTTCCTTGGAAACCCTTTACCTTTCTGTTTTTTGAATGTTGAAAATGCTCTGATCTTGGCAATCATGTCCTAGACTTTTCTTTCCTACAAATCTCTCTCTTTGGCTAGCCAGTCTAATAGCTGCTGTATTTCCTGACAGCATTTTATTGTGTTCTACACTCACGTTAATACACTTGCACATGAAAAGTAGGAATTAATTTATGGGTGTTTGACAAAAAATTCGATCGGGTGATGTTTTTATCAATTTATTCTGTGTTCAGTCCTTCAGATTAATCTCAAAAATTAGGATCTTAGTTTCAATAGTGTTTTTTTTCAGAGAAAGCAAGAGTGGTTGAAGAAAATTGAAGAGAAAAAGGTGTACTTGCAACTGAATGAGGCGATGGAAGCCCTCCTTCACATATGCAGGGATGGGTGTAGAACAATAGGGCCTCGTGACAAGGTGCTGAAAGGAAGCCAGGTTGCTTGTCGTTTCCCAGCTTGCAAAGGGCTTGAGATGTTAGTCCGTCATTTTTCTAGTTGTAAGACACGGATTCCAGGTGGCTGTAATCACTGCAAACGTATGTGGCAGCTGCTTGAATTGCATTCTCGCATGTGCAATGAGCCTGATTATTGCAAGGTCGCTCTTTGTAGGTAAGCATGAAGCTTCCATCTCTAGCTCTATACCCTTCACCGTTTGGGGAAATAGATTAGAATGTCTTAATTGAAAGGATATAAATGAGCTTAAATCATTTCTAAGCTATTGAGATTATAGCAATGTTTTTCCAATCTAAGCTGGTGAATGCTAGTTCACTGAGTTAGGTGATGCTTAGTTGGCATAAACTTGACGGCTTGGCAACTAGTTGACACTTTTTGCCTTCAGTTACTCCTACGAAAAATATCAAAGGTCCCAATATATGAATCTAAGCTGGAAATGTGAATTCAGTTTGGTAGGTGATGTTTAGATGGCATTAAATTGATGACACTTGATTACTTACCAAAATCTTACTAGCCCAGTATCTAGGCAGTAAAATTTGCTCTGATTCAAACATAATTTGAAATGATACACCCCACGAGTTGAACGAAATCTCATGGGGGGTTCAGTCTGTATTCCTAGAGGCCTAATTTGAATTTGGAACACAGCATAGTACCAATACTTGGCAGAATTCTAATGTTAGTTCTGTTGCTCTTGAGTGAAAGATGTGAGCTAAGGGATGTTGTGTTAGTAACATATTCCTCTTCTCTCTCTCTCTCTCTCTCTCTCTCTCTCTCTCTCTTCTAGGCATTTCAAGGAAAAAATGCAGCAGCAGACCAAGAGAGATGAAGCTAGATGGAAACTGTTGGTGAGTAGAGTGATAGCAGCAAAGAAGTCACTGCGACCATTCTCAGGTCAGTGCTCAGGTTCATTGTGATCCCCCTCCTTGCTGAATACACCTTGTATACTCACAGGAATGTGAGGGTTATAATTTTATTACCTCAGCTTTATTTGGGGAAAATAATTTATGTGACTGAGCTCATCCTCCCTGCCTTTATAACGAATGGTAAGAATCTGTGAGCCATTCAGGCAGACTTGTGAAATTCTTAGAATGGCACCGCAAGTGTCTGGTTTGATTACATGTCTGTTCAATAATGTTAAATTTAATGGAATATGATGTATACCCACTGGCCATTTCTCCATGTTCATCATGTTTGCCAAGATGTACATTCGAGCTGGATTTAATAAATTTATCCAGAATAGTTGGGAAAAATTCGCTTCTTTGATGAGGTTAAGAAAAAAAATGTTTATTAATTCTCTAAATAATTGGAAGAAGATGAGAAGACGAGCTCAATTCGCCCCAAAAAGGAATATAGCACTTAACTTCTCCTCCTTTGTCATTTTGGGATATTCTCATGGGATACTTGAACATCCAACTTCAATAAATGGCCACCAAAAGCAAAGGATCCCGATAAGACGTTCATCAAAATAACAATTAAGGCATCAATCGTCAATTCAGATATTTGATAGCTTATCCCATTAGAAAGATAACAAAGTTTCATATGTCCAAATCAATGTCGTCATCATCCTACATCAGAAATACAAAACATTGAAAGCCTGACTGCAGATTATCCACATGGCTTGATGTATAATCCAATACTCAAGCCCCATCTGCTAGTGTCCTCTTTGATGTACTAATGTANATTCGCTTCTTTGATGAGGTTAAGAAAAAAAATGTTTATTAATTCTCTAAATAATTGGAAGAAGATGAGAAGACGAGCTCAATTCGCCCCAAAAAGGAATATAGCACTTAACTTCTCCTCCTTTGTCATTTTGGGATATTCTCATGGGATACTTGAACATCCAACTTCAATAAATGGCCACCAAAAGCAAAGGATCCCGATAAGACGTTCATCAAAATAACAATTAAGGCATCAATCGTCAATTCAGATATTTGATAGCTTATCCCATTAGAAAGATAACAAAGTTTCATATGTCCAAATCAATGTCGTCATCATCCTACATCAGAAATACAAAACATTGAAAGCCTGACTGCAGATTATCCACATGGCTTGATGTATAATCCAATACTCAAGCCCCATCTGCTAGTGTCCTCTTTGATGTACTAATGTAGAGAACTGCAAAATTCAATAAATAAATAAAAGGGGAAAAATCAACCATTACCATACCAGTCAAATAATAACAGTAAAAAAAATTAAGGTAATTCTATAAAGTACCATTGTTTCCGCGAATGAAAGCATCGCCATATTTATTTTTCAGCTGCCCATTCACATATTCTTCTGTTTGCTCCATTGCTATGTTCATATACCCATCCAGACATGCGAGAATACCTGCACACAAAGACTATCTATGAATGAATGTTTCCAGAGTCCATACCAGCTAAACAAATTGGAGTGTACCCAAAACCATCAGTCAGATGTCTATCGACAACTAGTAAGGCTCAAATTCCTCCCAGGCATTTATTTATAGAATAATGTTAAATACAATCATAAATTGTGTAAGTGTCGTGCAATCATTTTAAAAAGAGTAAAGTCCACCATTAAGAAATTATTATTATTTTTTATATATATGGGTCTCATATTTATTCAATTTTTTCAAAAAGAGTATGTGACGCTTGCACTCTATGACTGCAAATATCACTTCTCTATTTATATCCGTTTGGTATTTCTCTACCTTTCATAAATGGATGTTTGATACTAGCCATTACTGGTATCGGGTATATAACGATTCTTCGATTCTTTGACCCAAGAAAAGTAAATTAATAAAACGAAAAAAAAAAAAAAATCAATTACTTATCACAAAGGCTCACATCCACTCTCCCCCTTTAAGTACCCAATTTCATTTTTCCCTCTAACAGAGATTTGAAAGGATGAAGGTATATATCATAAACGACTGCCAGGAGATTCTGTTTCACCCCATTTGCCTAACATTTAAGGGAGAAAAAGGGAGGGGCAAATGTCCCAAGCATGAGATGCTAACCTATCATAAAACCTTTCTTGAATGACAATTTAAATAGTGACCAAATGTAATAAACAATGGTATATTTTTTCCCGTTTTATAACATGTATATATTTCTTATGTTTTATCAGAATTGGGGATTTTTTTCCAAATATAACAAAACCCTTACTTGAGACCCTTGCCTTCTCAAGTAATAGAATGCAAAAGAATTATCTGAAATCCCTCAGTGGCAAGAATGTCTGCTACAGACCAGATTACATTTCCAACAAAGCCTAGCAAGAATAGGCAGCAGATTTCATCTTCTTATACCATTTACCATACCCATGCCAAAATAAGGAAAGAAAAATGAGAAATAAGAGTAACTGACCTCGATAATCAACTCCAGAATTCAGTTTAACAACAACAGGTCGCCCACGAATGGATTTAAGGAAATCTCCAGGGGTCTTTGTGGTCGCTGAACCCTTCTCTCCTCCTCCACTCATTTTGTTTCTCTAGAATCTGAACTTCTCTTCCTGATGATATGATAAAGAGAAAGAATGCATCCACTTAACCAATATAGCATAACTAGCATGTGGTGGAGACGATTGATAGCTGATATGTTAAAGGAAATAACAAAACAAGCATGGGAGGATTTTCATCCATGATATCTTTCTATGTTGGATACTTGGATTTAAAACCTAGATGACATAGAACTTGGTGCTCAATATTCCAACCCCCTAAACTCTGGTGATACCAAGGAACCCCAGTGTCCTCTAAAACCGTTATTCCATACTACATGTGAAAGGATCCTCAGAAATCATCCCCTTGATGAGTAACGATAATCTATTTAAATCTGCATCCAAGCACCATCGCAAGTCAACAAAACAAGAAAAACCCAAAGAGCTTAAAGAAAACAAGAAAAGAATAGAAAACACCCATTGAGTTTAGAGGATTTTCACAATATGCGAAAGTGCGTGAAACGAGGATTTTGAAGAGTTAGAATTCAACGCAAACCAAAGAATCAACAAAGCAAAGTAGTTTATTTATTTAACAAAATCCCCATTGATAGCATCACCCAATACAATAAAGAGTGCACTCCTAAGAAAATTATGATAGATGGGTTTCAACCCTAACGGAACAGTCCTGAAACCAGCTCCCTAATTCATGAGTAACCATACAAACAAAATAAAAGAGCTCAATTTGTACGCAAAAACTAAAAGCACAAAGAACATTGAACGAGATAAAGGATCAACAACGCACCCGTTTGATTATCTGAGCGAGAGCGAGAGTTTTCTCTGTGCGCTGCAATAAGCCCTAACGTCGCTAATATGGTGAAAAGGCAATATGGCAGTATAGCGACGAGAAGACGACGATGAAGACGTGTTCCTCCACGATTGTTTTTTAGGCTTGTTATTGGGTTTCAGTGAGGCCCTATTGCTAATTAGCTCTTCTAGAATTATTGATAATTCTAATCATTATCTTCATTATTTTTAGTTGAATTATTTATGTCTTGTCCTATAACTTAATCAAACACAATAAAAGAAAATAAGATAAAGAATATGGTAGATAAAATTTTACGATAATAACAGTAATTATGCTAAAAAATTAGGCAAGCATATGCGAAATAATAAAGATTTCTGATGGGAATGTCACAAACTTTTCTTGTTGTCAAAAGCATTTTTTTAAAAAAAGTGTTGCATATAGAAAGAGAGTTCATAAGAATAAACTAACAAACTGATATGATTCATGTAATTCATTAGATCTACTTTACAATAAAAGTAATTTTACAATCTGACATATTGCATCAAATCACATCAATTTGTAAGTTTATTTTTGTATAATTCTTTAGTGGCTAAAGTTTTTTTTTTTTCTGTCTCAGCTTAAATGTGTAAAACGGAAACCGTACGGAAATTTTGATTTTTGTAGAAGCAAATGTCTCTTTCTTGATGTGCACAAGCACATCTACTCTCTCTCTCTCTCTCTCTCCCAATCCCCACTTGGAATACTTCAATCAATGCAAGACAGATGATTTTGGATTGTCTTTGTGAATATGTGATTGTAGCAAACATTCTATTTCACATTGCTCGGGGCCTTTTGCAAGTACAGGAGGTTAACCCGAGGAGTGCCCTCAATTGTCAGGGAAACAAAGATTAATTACACAAAGACGAGCGAAAGATGACATAGAGCTAATCACTTTGTCACGAACAACTCTCTCACCGAGCAACTTCAAACATTCAACAGATTTACAAAAGAAAATCTGTCTAGTATGGCAAAACTACCTTGTTATCTTCAGGAGGTAATCCCTTCTATATAACACCTAGGATAAGCAGTCCCAAAATCCTATTGGGTATATCCAAGTACCAAAC
>QEOT01005066.1:0-47959 GCA_003123785.1 Pterocarya stenoptera | reverse complement strand
AATTGGACTTGTGAATGTCTCTACTATCAATTATTCAAACTTAATATTTGGTGATTAATTTTCTTGGGCTTAATTGTTAAATTTTCCAGTTAGACAGAATCATTATTCTAGTCTAACTGAGTTAAATTGATTGGAAACAATTTCATAAATTATTAGACGGATCCTCGAAACCTTAGTCGTTCTCCATATTAATTCATTTTATTGTTTCAGTTATATTCTGTTGCGTTAAAATCCTTAACCCAGTAATCTCATTTTTTTGATTATATGTTCCTTTTTAAATCTCATTCTATTTTATTCTCTTTATCACATTAGTCAATCCTTGTGGATTCGATCCTGTAACGTACTACGACACCTGTATACTTGCAGGCAAAACTGCTCTGAATTTTTATTCATCATTTTGAGTGAAAGTTTAGAAGCAACAATGAAAGTTTCTTTTCTGGAAAGATAAAGTGAGGGAGCCAGAGTGAGTAATTGGCAAATCTGATCCATCTCCAATAATAACCTCATTAGTACCATCATATTCAGAGTGAAGTTGGAGATTTGAAACCTGAGAGGTGATGTTATGGAAGGCTGCTGAGTCAAGAAGCCAACGCTTGTCGGGGCTGGGAAGAGCAGTAGTGCAGTTTATGTGTGGTTCTGGATGCTGCAACTGGGGACAATATTTTGCAATATGCCCTTGTTGATCACAGAACTAACATTTTGGGGGGTATTTATACTGCTTGATGATTGCGAGTTCTGAGGTTTTGAAGCACGAGAGTCTCGACGTTGAGTAGTGTTTGCTGTTAGCACCAAGGATTGTGCATTTGAATCAAGCCGTCGGAGATATGCTTCATGACCAATTAAAATATCATATAACTCTTCAAATGAGAGAGAGGATTCACGGGCTCGAATGGGAGCAACAATGTCATGATATTCAGAGCCTAATCCATGCAAAACATACAGCGTGATGTCATCCTGAGGGAGAGGAGCATCAATGAGGGCAAGTTCATCAGCAACTGCTTTGATAGAGTGGAGATACTCTGCTATTGTGCGAGTGCCATGCTATGTGAGGGTGAGATCCTCTTTGAGCTGCATCACACGAGTCCTTGATCGATTGGCATAGAGCTTGGTGAGTTTAGTCCAAGCTTGATGAGATGTCTTCGATGTTGCTATGAGCGGTATCACAGCTAGAGAGATAGAGGTTAAGATAGCACTTAAAATAAGTTTATCCTGACGAAACCAAAGCTGATAAGCTACATCAGTTGTCGTTGGTTGGGGTGGACATGTTCGAGTTCCATCAACATAACCATGGAGGTTATAACCGAGGAGAAGTGACTCGAACTGAGCATGCTAAGAAGGAAAATTAGTGGGTGTGAGCCTTGCAGTGATCTGTTAAGAAGCATTGATGGCTATGGGAGTGTTTTCAGAAGAGGAGTTGGCCATGGTGAAAGCAGAAGACAAGGGAGAAACCAGGAAAATACTCAGTAGAGATTTGGTGGCTTTTAGATTGATACCATATAGAGAAAATACACAGACTTGAAAGTAGGTTCACACACCTTCATTAAAGATGGATTACAGAATATATACAAGTTTGAAAGCAAGATAATTGCTCCTAAACTTAAGCTATCGTATGACATAATTGATACTATTTGAGCTGTCCATATTAACAAATAAAGAATGAATTCAATGACCATAACAACTACGGTTTTGATATAGCAGTTACAATCCTAAAGATGATTTTGTGCATGATTTGGAGCTATCTCTATAAATATATCTTTCCTACTTTATTTGCTTTTTAAATTTTGCACAAATATCTTTCTATCTAAAAAAGAGTTATAAAAGAGGCTAAAGACTAAAGAGATAGAATTTCAAATTTCGTGGAAATTACTTTATGGCAAATGGTTCAACTTTTATGGCATGAATTATTGCTGACTTAGTAGCCAAAGTCTCCATTTTTTATCAAGTCTTTTTCCAGTACTCTGCTTTTTCTTTGATTCATTAATTCAATCACATTGTATGGACTACTCCACCACATGAGTTTGGCCACGTTACTTCAACAAAGAAAAATTCTACTTATAAATAGACGTGGATATGCTTGCATGACATGATTTATAAATCAAATATTACCATATAAGTAATGTGGATAATGTGTTCTATGCACCAACTTACTGCATAAATAGAAGAAATTCAACCAACATACCCAATCAAATAATGATGTATCTTAACATTCAAGATTGAATATAATTTTTTATTGAAATTTTAAAAAGTTGTAATTTATATGTGTTTTGTTTGGAAGTTTAAACAAGTTGTATAGGTTTTTATGTTTTTGTATAATGATTAGGTAATGATTTGATGATTTAATTTATAAAACCTCAAATCACAAAAGTTGCTTGAGTCATGTCTCTCAAGCGTTTTGAGTATAAAATGGCAAATCTTGCAAACATTTTGCTCTAGCTTTAGTTGTCTTAGAATGAAGCCTCACAAACTTTTTAGAGAACTAGCTCAAACTTGTCTCGTTCCTATGTAGCAAATTTAAAGTTTTTGCAAGTGTCTATCCAATTTCAATTAGGTGATTTGAAATTAGTTAAGGTAATCATCTGAGTCCTCCGCCACTATCCTCTCTAACCTTTCTTGCAATGTTCTTCCAAGAGATGACATATATTGATATGAAGTCTCTGAAGTGAGGGAGGTGGAAAGGACCTCAACTTTTGTCAATTATCGATATGAAACTCTAGGAGTGAGGGAGGCAAGCCATCCTCTGGAAGGGACACCAGCTTCTCGCAGTTCGAGATAGACAGTCTTTCAAGAGAGGCAAGTTCTCTTAAGCCCGTGGAAGAAAGGCATTCTAGATTTGAACAATCTAAGATAATGAGGTTGGTTAGAGAGGTAGGCAATGTCATCTCTTGAAATGACACCATATGCTGACATCCACCTATCTCAAGTTGATTAAGAAAAGGGAGGTTGTCGAGCCCACAATCGAACAAGGCTTCAGTGATTTTGAGATCAAATATTTGAAGTATCGTTAGGTTTGTGGGAAGACCTTTTATTGGAAATGATAGAATGCTTTGACACTTTTTTTGTTGGTGAAATACACAATAATGTAATAAAAATTACAATAAAATTGATACTCAAATGAAATCGGTTCTGACTGAGACACGGAAATCTCGTTCTCTTTAAAGAAATTCAAGCCCTCTGTAGTGTGCAAAGTTTCAAATTAACTGGTGCAGCAGAACTCCTCTTGACTTGACTCCTTCAAGATACAACAGCTCAACTGATTGTCATATAGCCCGAACCAGCTCTACACAAGCGGTTGAGCTCAAAGCTCCACCAAAATAACACATTTCTTTTATCTGAAAATACTCTCAAAATTATCTAGTCACAACCCTCTTTTTAGTCTCTAGAGATTTTTCTCTATATTGTACAGAAAAACAACACCACACTCAAATGGAAAATAGTGCTAGACGAATCCCCTCTTCTCTCAATAAGCCCAACCATTTAAATAACAATAGTCGTTTTCCTCCATCCGACAACTGGGCAATCAATGAAAAAGAAACTGACAAGAAAAAAGACGTTGGCCATCAACAATGGTACTAATAATAGCCAATTAACTAAAAGCCGATTGCACTAACTTATTACACCATCAACAAAGAGCCGGTATGAATCAAACGTATAAGTAACGGTAAGGAAAATGTTATTAAAAATATTATTAATTAAAAAATACCAACATTCCCTCACTATTTTTTATAATACAAAATAATATAAATAAAGAAAAATATTTTCAGACAAATATGGATTATTATGCATCATGAAGGTATGCTCTGCATTGAACCCTCACTTTGTAAAATATATAACAACCTTTACTTTAGGGCCAGTACTAGTCTCAAACTTGAACTGTGATTGCTTAAGGGAAATGAAGAATTATTACTCACACATAATAACCCAGGTGTTGACATGAGCTTTATTAGCCAACACATTATATACGGCCTTGTGCTAATCCCGATTTCATGAGTGCATTTGAGAATAAACCCAAATCTCATAGAGAGCGGTCCCACACCCACACTCACATAGGTGAAATATGTCAAGGGTGCTCCTGTAATTCTTACACCTTACTCATAAGAGCAACATAATTTCATTAAGAGTTTTTTCAAAAACTCATCCTCCAAAATATTACAGGATAAATACACTCACATCATAGGAATGAGAAATAAAATAAATAGTATGTTTCTTATGATCATCATATGATTTGTTTTTCCTATTGAACACAGTTCTCGGGATGTCTGGTCTCCAGGTTGGGTATCATTATACATGACTCTTGAATTATGAGTTTTAATCTCATTCCTCTCGATGTATTCTAGATCATTTCTCTTGTCAAAATTTTGTTTAGTGGATCCACATTAATAACACCATCAGTAAAAAAAAAAAAAAATCTCACATGAGTTCTATGTTTTATTCTAATGGATCTGGATTTACCATTCTAAAGAGGGTTTTTTGTACTCTACTAATTGTTGCATTACTATCAAAATGAATTAATATGGATAAAACTGATTTTCTCCCAAAATGAATAAATCTCTCAACTAAATTGCTTCTTTTTTGAAGCCAAAGCAATTCAAATCCATAATTGACTTAAGATATATAAAGGCAGGCATGCAATAAAGCACTAAAATCTTAAAACGACTTAAACCAATAATAATACATGCATCCAAATTTATCTAATCTATACATTAAAAAGCTTTCGGTTATGGTACTAAATCCACAAAATTAATACCATATACTTTTCTTAAACAAACCGAATGGCAGCTAATAAATTAGATGCATCCCATGTAATGCTTGAATAGTTTTTCCGTAATGGTACACAATTAGCAAAAAGTTAACCATGGCTTTAAAGAAAGCAAACAACAACAGATTAAGTAAATGCATTTGATGTAAATACGTACAAAGCTGCTTGCCACTTGGAAGTTGGAATAGTTCTCGTGCATCTAACTACACTAGACATACACAAACGTTCACCAAACACCAAAATTTCAACCACTTGTGACTTTACTCCAAAAACTCAAAATAAATAAATAAATAAATAAAATAAACCTGAAGAAAACATTGGGGCGCACAAAAACTTTTGAAAAAAAATATATTATTTTCTAAAAACTTGACCCCCACTAATTTTTAGATTTAAAAAGAAATTTTAAGCGCAACTTTTTCCCTGCAAATACCTACATCATCCCACATTTTCCACCATTTGTTTTCAGTCGCAATAAATTTCCTTCCTCACTGAGAATAATAGATTTACTTGCAGCGAATTCTTGTTGGACGCAAATAAGTGTTTAGAATTGAAAAATTTACAGCAAAAATAAATTCAATAGTCCCAATGCGAATGAAGTCACAAATGGTTTTGCATTCAACGCAAATAAGTGCGTTTTGGTCGCAAATAGTGTCATACCCGCCACAAAAAAATATTGTTTCGCAAGTGAAACTACTATGTTTGCAGGAAAATTCTATGGCATCTATATTTGAGCGGGTCACAAATTGGCTGCCGGTTATGAATGAATTTCGTCCTGTTGATGATGCACTGAAAGGTTTTGGCCTATAATGTATTTTCAGGAAATTGAGAATACATCAATATTAATTTTAATTTTTACAAATAGTAAAGTCAAATATTGTCCCACATATACCTAAATAATTACAAACAATTAAATTGGTGAAATCATTAACTGTTGTGTCATGGCCATAATCTTGAATAAAAACTTGGCACAATATTACTTTCAGTTAAAACCTGGGTCTGAAATGCATAAACTGATTTGTTGTTAGTCATGAGTAACAACATCTTACTATTCATACTTTCTGAAACAGAAATAGGCATTTCAACTGACAATGCTCTACGAGTTTTCCTCTCTCTCTAGAATAGAAAACCCAGACCCTCTCTCTCTAGAAAAAAATCTCCGACCCAGCTAGAGGGGGTAGGAGCTTCGGCTCCCTTCCCCCTCTCTCCTCCCTCCCTCCCTCCCTCCTCTCTCTTCTTTGTAGTTAGTTTTGTGTTTATTTTTGTATTTTTTCAGAGCTTTAAAGGGAGAATCGCCGATCTAGGACCTACCGGCCACCACAGGCCCGAACGCGCCACGCCATGGTGTTGCCCAGTCGCCGATCTACAAGACCAACGAAAACGGCTTCAAATGGAGCGGCGAGTGGCCCGCACGCGCGGATCGAAAGTCCCGGAGTACTCCGGCGCGTGGTCATCACGCGCCACCAGAGAGCCCTCTGACGTCACCACGCGCAGCGTTTCTGGCGTCTGCGAGTCTGGTTGTTCCAAGATCGTTCAACGGTTTTCCAACCAGCTAGGCGCGTGGGCTGCAGGCGCCACAGCAATCCCTTTTGTGCACTGCTTGTGTAGTTTGCTGCTATGTAGTGCACGCGCTAATGCTTTTGTTTGTATTTCTCTTTGTGTAAGGTTTTTTTAGATTAATAAAAGCTCAAAAAAATTTGTCCTCCCTCCGCGTTGTCGGATGGTGGGGTTTGGTGTACCCTACCCTGCTTTGTCGGGGTATGGGGGCTGTGTACCCTCTGTCGTGTACAGAGGTGGTATTTTTTCTAAAACTTAGGTCTTTAGAGTTTTACCGTCTGGACTAGACCTTGTCAGACACGTATGTGTTCTGAGGTGCTCTTAACGTTTATAATTGGCTTGTTTTCAAGTCATATTTGTATATTCTATCTTAATTAAGGAGGAAGATCCACTTTTATCAACAAAAAAAAATGACAATACTCTACCATATATACATCTTGAATATGCCATCCATAGAACAATGCACAGAAAGGTGTTGAACAGAAGTCTACCATAGAACGTGTATTTCTTCATTCACCTGAGCGATGTACTGAAGTTCTATTACATATAATAACATAATCAAAATCTACTCAAGTAGAGCAACTTAGAACTGTTCTTCACTCAAGCAATATTTTTTGGACATTTAATAGAAGGCAACTATAATATGTGCTATGAACATTGTGTGATGTGGCAGACAACATGAATTACTGTCCTTTCTAAATGGATCCATGGTAGGATTGTCCCCCAGAACCAGATATTTTACAATCACCCATTAGCTTTCATCAAATATCACTTGAATCTGCATCCATCCAAATATTCTGACAGTTAAATAATCCAAGTAATATAAAAGGGAATCAAACACGTAAAAATGACATATTTAAGTTTTACTAAACCACCAATGGCTCATCTAATGGCATGATTATGTTTAAATAATAGGGATACCTTCACCCAATTGATGAATTCAACATGGTTTTTTGATCTGGAACATACAATGGACTTTTACACTGGAAATATATAGTACATTACTATACAAGGTACCCAAGGTTAAAATACTTGTTCAATGAAAATAAGCGTATCTGAAAGCATGGCCTTGTAGAACGAAAGATGGTATAGTTCCCCAACTTAGTCGATTTATGGAAATCAATTCCTTTCATCAATTTTCCCCAAATAGAAGGTACTAACCACAAACTCATTATATATACACCATTTCATATTAACTCCCATTTAGTTCATTCCATCAATCTGAGGTTCACAAATTTGATACCCAAGAGAAAACTCATTAGTTCATTGAAGATTCATAAACAGACCAAACATTCTATTAATTGTAAAACTGTGCTACTAACTCCCCCCCAAGCTGCATCCCCAATCCATATTGTAATGCATGTGTGCACTATGAATCTTCAATGACCAATTTATCTAAAATCAATGTCAAACTAATAAATATATTATGGCCTTCCCATTCTGATCATAAGCCAATGGATGTACTAAAAAACCACTGCCACTAACATTATTGAAAATATCACAAAATACTGGACTCTACTGAATAATGGATTAAAAGTACATACATTTAATAGCATGCCTATTCCTCCCAATTTGATGGAAATTACTATCATTCTTGATGTTTTCATGTTTTTGGAAAATATGTATGTAGCAGGTTGTCGTCCCCAGCACCTAGAGGCTGGCACGTATCCCAACCACAAACAACTTGGGCTTTCCATCTTCGCTAGCCATTGACAACCATTAATTATCCAAGGTTCCTTCTGTCTATGGCTTGTTTATTGCTAATATGCATGCATAGTAGCATTGCAGCTTAACTTTAAAATCTCGGCAAACACCCATCCATGATAATAGAAGAAAGTCACACACAAAATAAATCCATGTCGTCAGCCAACTATCACCCATTTCCTGTTGCCTCTCAAAATAGTCAAAAAGTCCACAAAAGTGTTTTTGATACAAGCTTAGATAGCTCCTGGAGTCTCCCTCAGAGACTTTCCCTGCGGTTGCTGCTGTGATTGAGTGTATGTAAAAAGTTTATCAAGGTCCACTTGCTTTACCAAAATCTCATGAACATTTGCCTTTAGAACCTCAAATTGCACCTTGTAAAACTGCACATCTTGAGAGCTGCATTGTCTCCACCTTGCGCAATCCCAGATGTTACGGGCATCAACTTCTCACCCAGACCCCTTTCATAACCTGATCTCCTGCTTAAGACCTCCCTGAACATTGCATCTGCTACCTCCTTGGTGCGCTCTCCTGGTTGCATTTCATTCAACTTTTCCACCATTTTCCCCTTCAAAAACAATTGCTTCATTAGGTTCAGAATACTCCATAAACCTGCAATAATACCTAAGAGGCATAGATATTATTTGTAGTGACAACAGAAAAATACTGCTACTTCCCCTAATTAGTCATGTAACTCACATACAACTCTTCAGTCATGTTAGTCACAAACCCGTTCTTCTTCCTTGACCACCTAGTCTCTTTAAAAAGGTCCATCAAATTAGTAACACCCTCACACTGAAACACAAGAAATTAAAATATTAGTTTTACGTTTATATATATATATATATATTATATAACCATTTATGCGTAGAATATATACATTTAATTCTAATTAATTTCTATATGCACAGTAGCACATAATAATTACCTGCTCTTCAAGTATTCGAACAACGGATTTCCTGCCAGTAGTATGGTTGATTAGCTATTTTTCTCTATTCACCTTGTTTTGCAGTGACAAGACCTAGTCAAAATAATGCCCCAATGAGGTTAAAGCAAATAATAATTGAAAGACATATTATTCACAAGATATCAATGTGAATGAAATTATCAGCGGCTTCTTTTCAGTGCTTTTACCTTGAACTCCTTACTACCCGAGCACATGCATAGTTTTCTCCACATCGTTTGATCCATGAAATCGGTCCCTCTTGCTAAAGCAACTTTATGACTCCCATACCCACTGTAGATTTTGTGTAAGTCATAATGGAAAAAATTAAACCTCCTACGTAGTTGCTCAATAACCGTCTTCCGATGATTTTGTTTTCCCATTGTATGATAAGTCAGCCTAAATAAGTGATAACATAAAAGCTCAACTCCCATGACGTAAAAATTACTAAGAAAAGACACATTTCCATCAATATGCGTGATACTCAATTTTCCTTACTCAGACACGACTGCACAACTCTTCTGGTTCAACTTCTGGCACTTCATTCCAATTTGGGTAACCCATGTCAGCATAATGTTTGATGATCCATGTCACCCGTCCACTGAATATGTTTGCATTCCCGCATGACACCTTTGTGTCCCCATCCTTGATCAGCAATAGAATCAGCCCTATTTTGTGAAGCATGTCAAATTTTATCATCTTTGCCCGTCTATGGCCTTATTTCTTACTCCTTATTTCTTACTAACAGATACGAAATTGACCAAATACAACACATAATTGATAAATTACTATATATGTGTAAAAACAAGTGTACCTATGGACACACCAAGTAAGGATTATCGAAAATGATAACAAAAATTAAAAGTACCTGTAGTTTCCACCTATTATGGAAATTATGTTTCAAATACCACATCTGGTGGTTGGGTTGAGTCGTCTGATGATGAGGAGTCAACATCATCTCTCAGTGCCGGGCCATTACTTGGCAGTGACTATGCATCTTGTATAATTGGCCTCTGCACTAAAATCCCACCTTTGAATCCCCCCATCGTCCACGTACTCTTCATATGGCTCGCACCATATCTAGCAAACTGAGAAACCACTTTTTGTTACACAGCAGCTTGCGAGAGTAATAAAAGATTACAACTAAATTTGACTGCAGAGAATTCTATCATGTGCTATTTATGTTAAAAAATTACCATTGCATCAGACTGACATGCAGATAAGGGTGGGGGACAGATAGTTTGATAAATTCAACACAAAGATATATTTCAACCATGTATACAAAAAGTGTACAACAGGTATGAACCTTCCTTTAATGTTATAACAATGCATGTAGATTAAGCCTGGAATTTCCTCCACAATTTATAGACTTTAGATATTTTACATTCTAACTGTGTATTTTGATTGGTTATTCTAGTTTATTTTATATGAGGTTCTTGTGTTAAATGGATTTAACTATACCATCTTTTGTGAGCTGCTAATGTAAATATAATGTGCTATTGCAGCTTACAAACCAAGGTGTCAACAATGGTTGGCTTTCCATCGTCAAAGAGGATGGTAATACCCCAAAGACCATCCTTGAACTATAAAATAACTTATGGGCGTGTAAACCTTAGCTTGTAATTCTATGTAATGGGTTTCCCATAATCAAATCAACCTATTAGTTTGAACTAGGGTTGATTCTACTACGATGGACTGTTTTCATAAACAACTATAAAAAAACACCCTGAAATAGCAGTGAAAAAAGTTTTAGACTTGCAACAAACATAGACTAAAAAGTCAATGAATGAGGAATCCAAGGACACCATGGTTAATGTCACCATTTCAAATCTTTGATAAACATAAGAGTCTGAGTGGTGGTGGTGGTGTACCTCACGTGATGACCCTTCTGGCCCAGGTTTTGGTAACTGGTAGTGCCCCAATTACCAAAACCTAAGCTATAAATCTCCAAGGTCCGTGTAGACCTAAGCTATTCAACTCTGAAAATGGGGGTTTGCCTGTCGAGTTAACACTTTCTAGATAAGTTGCAATGTTACTATAAACAGTCACAAAAATTCTTCTAGAACTCTCGATGGAGAGGATGCAAACATGCATGGACAAAAAAATATGGAGCTTTGAGTCGAAGGACACCATAGTAACCATACCATCTTAGTTTGCTTTGAGAGACATAAGAGTTTGACCATAGATGTACCTTGCTTGTAGAGAATGCTGGCCCAGGTTGCTATGATATTTTGCTCTTCTGTTTTACGTCTTCAGTTCAAGTTCCACCAGAAGTAGGTGTTATATCTTCTCTCTTAAGGAGCTCTGTGTTCCTAAAACGCTAATGAAAAATCCCTGATGTGTACTTCTTAGCCCATCTGAAGCCCAGTGGAACCCATTTTCCATAAAACTCTGTACCTGAGATTACACATTTACCCTTTACACTTTCCCATCCCGCCAAGTAAAATATATTGTCCCGCCAATGAATTCATCACTCCATTCAGCTTAAACATTCAGTACAGTATTTTAGCCCACAATTTTTTCCCTAACTGGTAAAGTATATTTCTAATGGTGTTTAATATAATTTCCATATTAAACACGTTGGCTAAACAAATAATGTCATCATTTTGAGAAAAATTGAAATAATTATTTTTAAATTGATGAGAATTCAATGGTGGTGAATTCTAATATAAAGTATAATGCTATCACATTCTGATATGTCATGCATACAGTGTGGAGAAAGGTATGAATAATAATTTTTCACCCTTTGGCTTAATGTAGAATATCCTACTATATGTAAGAGGTTATTGTGAAGAGTCTTTCACATGGCTAGGAGGACTTCTGGTTTGAGGGCTTGAATGATGGCCGTAGATGGAACTTCAGATGAGTTCATGAAGTAGCTGGAGGGAAAACCCATTACAAACTCTTATGTTGCATTTTAGAGAGCCTGTTGAGCCCCTAATGTATAAGCATTTCAATGGCTGAGTTTGTGGGCATTTTGTGTAATTTGATGTGTGAAATGAGACCATGTACTCCACCCTTAAACATCTTCACCAGTCGAAATGTAGCCATGAAATGTCTATGGCTGAATCCACCTATACTTTCTATGTGACATTACATATAATGATCACAAAATTATACATATACTCAAATTGAAATATAGATAATCGAAGATGTTTTTTGTCATTCAGAAAGGTTAGAAGATGGGTTAACTAACTATTACACGGGAGTTGCATTTATAAATTTGACATTGAGTAAAGATAACAAGCTAGTGAGAGTTTTGAATTAATACTTATTGTACACAATGTCACTTTTCTTAAGACAATATTCGCATCCACCAATAATGGTATGCACACGGATTACAAGCCAATTAACCTCCTTGAATTCTATCATTCTATTGTTGGAAATATTTTCAAAATAATATATATTATATTTATAATTAATAATATTTTGGGGATTTATTTTTTAAAGTTGTGAATTATTTTGGGGAGATAGAAGATATGGAAATTTTATAAGATTTATAATATTTTGGGTCCATTTTTGCACCAAAAGTTGTTCAATGGCTTAATGGTATTGGATCTTTGTTTACCCAGAGGGTTGGGGATCTTGTCACCGCATGGCACGATGGTTTTTTAATTTCAGCAGTGCTACCATGCCGCCTGCAAGTGACTGCCTAGTGCAAATTGCACTTTTCTTTTCTTTTCTTTTTTAGTTTTTATTTCTAACATTTTTTAAACATGTTTAAACATTTAAAAAAAATACAAATACATTAATAGCCACTTTCTTAACCATTAAGAAAGTTTTTTAAAAACAAAATTAAATGCATAATTGCCAAAATCAATTTTCTACAATGATGTTGGCTTATAGAATTCACTATAACTTCAACGGTTCTTCTACGCATCGATCTCCTATATATATATATTAATATTCTCAATTAGTAAAACAGGAGATTTTTTTTCTATACAAATTTCTCTCTTTGCTTAGAGATTTGAAAATTTTGACAAACACTTGTTATGCCGTAATGCAAACCCAACGAGAACAAAAAACCACAAGACCTTTGGAACTGTGTCGCAAATGTATTTGCAATTAATTTGAACATAAGGGATGTCAGCTATCCTCTGCCACTCTCCTCTCTGATCTTTCTTGTAGTGTTCTTCCAAGAGACAACCTCTATTGATAGGAAGTCTCTAAAGTGAGGGAGGTAGGCCATTCTTTGGAAAGGACCTCAACTTTTGGCAATTATAGATACTCAGCTCTAGGAGTGAGGGAGGCAAGCCGTCCTCTGGAAGGGATGGACATATGCGAATGCTCAACATCTCAAGAAGAGATGGTATCATCATCATCCTCTCCACCAATTTCCGCATATTCTTGGACCCCCTTATTTCAAGCCTCTTTAAGTTGGATGTAGCTGGCCTCTTGCAAAATGAGTTAGTGAATCACATCCAGAAATGCTAATATATGAAATATAAGTCATGTTGTACATCATTGCCTTTGGTAAGGATTCCAATGATTTGCATTTGTCGATCCTGATTGCTCTCGGGCCGACTCTTCCATTAGGCGAATTAGGCAATTGCCTAATTCCCCTACTGGAACAAGGCCCCCCAAAAAAGTCTTAAGTATAATTTTTTTAAAAGAAAAAAAACCTAATTAAAAAAATTAATTAACCCTACAAGAGAACCTCAAAAGTATTAAATAGATATTATGTTATTATTAGTTTTAAAAGTATCCCACATAATAATTATTTCAAGTACTCTCATTCTAAGAATACACTTCTCTTTTGTCATTATTAGTTTAATATATAATGTAAAAATTATAAATAGCAAAATCTAATTTTTAAGTGTTCATAATTTTTTTTTTTTTTTTGATTGATCTTTTGAAAAGTCAAGTGCCTACTTTTTCCCAAATGTGTAAGTTATTTATAGAACTTTATTGACAATAATGATTACAATTGTTTTTAGAGCTCTTTTATATACTAAGAAAATCTGTGAATAATAATAAAATAGTTTAACTTAAAATATTTTATTGAATTTTGAGAAATGAGAGAGAAAAAATTGAATTTGAAAATATTTGAAAAAACCTAAGAACAATTGCATTCCCAAACAGCCCCTAAGAGTCTAAAGTACATCTTATAAAACTAGATTTGATAAAATCCTTTCTAAATCGATAATTTTATAATAAAGATTAAGTCGGTTATTAGTTGAAAATGTAGTATAAGATCTTAATTAGTAATTTTACTTGGCAAACGATTGGAATTATTTTTATAAAATAAAAATGGAATGTAAAAATTAAGATTAAAGTAATTTTATTTAATTTTACCTTTTAAAAATTTAAAAAAAGTCTTAATAAAAATCTTAGCCTTAGACCCTCGAACCTATTGAGCTGGCCCTGATTGTTCTGAGCGTGGATGGCAAACCCAGTTGGAGCCACACTTCCGCCACCAAAGATGCTAGTTTGTCACAATTCTATATGTTTAAAAAACGAAGAAGTGGGAGATGTGGCAGTGATCCCACATCGTCCGACCACAAATGCGTCACCTCCTCCCACCTTTCAATACTTAAATCTTCCAACTTTGCTAGCCACTCACATGATCAAATCCTTCTATTCTACAAGTGAGTTCAAAGATTGTATGACCAGAATCAAATAAGCAAAACAGTACCCTGAACCTTTTGTGCTGGGCTAAGAACCTATGCCATCCAATAAGCACGTGACGCCCAAGCTGTTAATCCTACACTACTCCCACAGGCTTATTCAAAATAAGCCTAATCCTACACTACTCCCACAGGCTCACAAGCCGGTAATGTGTCCAGTATTCTTCGAATTCCGCCAACGTTAAATTTTCCTGAATGAGAATATGGATGCAGTGGAAATGGAGTTCTTCTAGTTTCAAAGACTCAAAATAGATGATTGCAGTGTTTTTCTTCCGATTATGACTTAAAGCCACAAGCAATTGGTCCACTTTTTGTATTAAAGCAAACCACCAGCTTTGGAGGTAACATGAGCAATGAACCTTGCCCATTCTTTTTATGGAAAACGCTAGAGCTCCCACTAGGGGCTCCCGTTGGACTCTAAAAATGTTTTTCTATGTGATTTTTAATTTTTTTTTTTATATAAATTTTTTATGATTTTGTTTTTACTTTCTGATTAAAAAAATATTTTTTTATGATTTTGTTTTTACTTTCTGATTAAAAAAAATATTTTTTAATAATATTCTAAATTTATTATAATTTTTTTAAATATTTAAAAGTGTTAAAAAGTCTATATAAAAAATAACTATAAAAAAATCACATAAAAAAAACACACCTACAACCTGCGGGAGCCCCCAGCGTGGCTGTAGCATGAGTCGGCATGACCCTCCTTTTATTTTACCTCGTCTTCCTTCAAGTCCTTTTTTTTTCAACTCTCCTTCCAGTACCACTATCCCATAATGACTTTTGTATGGACCCCACTCTCTCTTTCTATATTTTTTATTTAATTTCAAGGGATCTTTACACATTTTTATTATTATTTTATTACTCACATAATTTTTTTCTTTCTTTAAATCTGGATTAAAGATCTTAAAACTTGACATTCTTATACAATCTTGAAGAAAATAAATTTAATCAACTAACATAATCATGTAATTTAATTAAAGATAAATTAATTTTATAAAATTTGACATTCTTTTACTCTTTGAGTCAATTTTTATAAAATTAGATTTATTTTTAATTAAATTATATGATTAATTTGTTGATTGAATTTATTTTCTTTTAGATTATGCAAGAAGGTCATGTTCTGAGATTTTTACTCCATATTCAAATAGAAAAAATGAAAAAAAAAATAATAGAATAGTAAAATAGTGGTAAATGAGGTGCAATGGTATCATTACTCTAATTTTAATCCATATTTGATCAAAAAAGTGAGGAAAATAACACCACAAATAAAACAAATTTTAAATGACCCTCTCTGTTTCCCGAGCATGCTTTCTGGCCAAGGATTTTGCTACACAACCTCTACCACACTCCACACTCTATATTTTTTTTAATTTTTTAATATTTAAAAAAAATTGATTTTATTCTTTTTAAACTATTTCAAGTTTTCTATTCACTATTCATATAAAAACTATTTGATTAAAGAAAAAAAAATAGAGTGTGGAGTGTGGGTGAATAGTAAGAGGTTGTGAAGATTTTTTGTTCTGGCCAAACAATGCAAGCCATGCGATATACTAACTGTAACAGCCCACTAGAAATTCAAACGTGGAATTTCTATTGGCTTTAGGAATCTCGTGAAAACTCCATAAGTTTTCATGAATCGACAAATCGTATAGATTTTAGTATGTCAACATAGTCTATGTTATCACTCAATATAGTGTCAGAAGTGAGATTCTAATTATTTGAGGTAGTTATAAGTGTCAGAATGCATTATAGTCTGCGCCATTAGACTCAATTGATTATTTAGAATTTTATGGGACAATAAATCAATTTTCATATTTTCAAACGAAAAACCTGTTTGAAACTATAAAATTATTTTAGGGACACTTCGAGGTTGAATTTTGGTAAATGATTTTCACTGTAAGTCAATATAAATATTTATGAATTTTTAGTGCTAAGTTTATGATTTACTTTTTCGGAGTGAATAGTAACCTCAGTAAACATACCAAGTGCAATGTTTTCAAAATCACAGTGTGGAATGTCCAAACTAGATTAGAGAAGTTTTATTTAGACACCTGGCAAGATCTTAACCACACATAATGAATAGTATTAGACACTTAACACCAAGAGGAAGTGAGATTCTAATTATTTGAGGTAGTTATAAGTGTCAGAATGCATTATGGTCTGCGCCATTAGACTCCGTTGATTATTTAGAATTTTATGGGACAATAAGTCAATTTTCATATTTTCGAACGAAACACTTGTTTGAAACTATAAAATTATTTTTAGGGACACTTCGAGGTTGAATTTTGGTAAATGATTTTCACTGTAAGTTAATATAAATATTTAAGAATTTTTAGTGCTAAGTTTATGATTTACTTTTTCGAAGTGAATAATAACCTCAGTAAACATACCAAGTGCAATGTTTTCAAAATCACAGTGTGGAATGTCCAAACTAGATTAGAGAAGTTTTATTTGGACACCTGGCAAGATCTTAGCCACACATAATGAGCAGTATTAGACACTTAACACCAAGAAGAATGTTTGATGGATTTGGGCTTGATAGCAACCCAAACCTTCTTAAAACCCCAAAATTTAGGCCCATTCGGTTTAGGCCCTTTAAGGCCCACGAATTTGGTCTCATTAGCATTTCTTCTTGGCTAAGTTTGCGCCCCCACTTGGCTAACTAAATCTTCCAAAAGAGATTCTAGAATGTTTTGAAGAAAAATATCCAAAGGGCCACCTCACTTTTTCACTCTCACACTCCATCTTGAGAAAAGATCTTGGGCTGATTTTTTTTTTTTGGAAGAAAAGGCCAACACTCAATCTCTCTTTCAGTCCTATCACTTTCCATAACCTGTGTCAGAGTCTGTCCAGTCCACTTCCCACGAAAAGCAACTCTCCTTTAAACTTTCCTTTGACAAAACACAAAAGATTCTCTCGGGCAGTTTTATTGTCTCTGTTGAACACCTTATTAGAAGCTTTTGTAAGTATTGTTTCATAAAATTTTCTTCATAAAAGTTGTTCCTTTTTTAGTCTAGTTTACTTGTATATCTTATTTGATCCATTTGGAGATCATTTGATCAATCAAAAGTTATTCAAACCCCAGAAAGGTTAATCTGGTTGATCAACTGGAGAGTGTGTTGTAGTTTAAAGTTTTTGACCAAGCTAATGGCTAGATTTTGGTCCGAAATTTTTATGTAGTATTGTTAGCATGTGTATATGATTATTTTTTGAGAATTTGTTGCATGATTAAAATTTTTGGTGAAAGATTTTCTTAGGTCTAGAAACCTAGAAACTGGAAGAGGAAAAAAAGTTTCTGTTTTGAGAAAGTCTAAATCTTTTATGGTTTAATGATAATCCAATGGCTGTGATATTTTTATTTGAGGATCCTAAGCCTCTTATATACATGTTAGAATGTTGTTTTGACTATATTTGATATTAGTTACGAAGATATGAAATTTTATGCAATGAGATATTCGGTTAGGCCAAAGTGATAATGTTCTTGGTTAAATTTATGTTTTAGTTGATTTTTAACCATGCGATCTTGATTTTGAAGCTTGGATCTATTTTAGGACACCTTTTTAAACCATGTGATGTTTTTATTTGAAAATCACATCTTTATATATCATTGATCAAGAGGTTGATCAAAACAAGTTAAAAACAAAAATCAAAGGAATAGCCTATGTAAAATTTTTGCCCTATAGAGTTTTAATGGTTGTGTTTAGTTTTAAATTTTTCTAAGCTGATATTTGAACTTAGGACAAAATTTACATGAGGTATGTAAATTGTGGTGATTGTTGGAGTTAGGATACAAAATCCTTAAGTTATGGGTAAAATGGTCATTTTCTCACATGTAGAGGGTAAAAATGATAATTTTACTTTAAGTTAATATTTTTCAATATTTCTAATTATTAGTGAATAAGTTCTAACTTTTAAAAATCACTATTTTCAGTTCCTCGTAATCGTGTTTGAGTTGTCTATAAAAGCTAAGACCGAGGTAAGTTAGCTTTTAACTTACTAGCAATTTTATGTGTATGAGTAATAAGTAAATGAGCTATAGTGTATGTATGTTATAAAATGTGCCATGCCAAGTCATTACATATTATCTGTTACACAGAATTTATTCTGTCACGAGTTATTCATCTGTTACATAAGATATTCTGTCATGTATTGTTATACATTGCAAGTATGTCATGTTAAGTGTGTTGTCTGTTATATGTTATGTCATGTTACGAATATTTCTATTTCAACTAAGTCACATATTTTGAGTTACGTTCAAGTCATGTTGTGTTATGTCAGGCTTTTATCCTTTCGTGCTCCAGTCATATTTCGTCTCGAATACAGTTTGTGTATTTCGAGAACAGTCATGTCAATCACAACCCTAAGCGCTAGAATGGAGTAATATCCTAGTAGAACTCTTTTGTTTACGCTCAAGTGTCTAAATAGGTTAGGTGTGAAATTTCCTGGGTTGACGAAGTACAATCAACAAGTTGCGAATGAAGCCTAACTAGCTGATCACCAGAACACGCCAGGCACTAACGCTGGAGCCATATTTTATTTTAAGTGTGTCCACAGCAAGTATGGCACAAACAATTCATGGGGTTACAAAAACTATGAAGCATGAAGTATGGAGCCACAACAATTGTGGAGCATACACTATGTGAGACACAGCAATTGTGATACGTAGAATACATGGGGCCACAACAACTGTGGAGTACGTATTAACGCACTCACAGCTAGTGCAGATACATGTGTTGTGATGCAGTAATCGCAGGGACACATGGCTCAAGGAGACCTGTATAGCACCCGTATGGTCACTTTAATGATTAAGTCTATTGAATAAGATTCCAAGTTTATGTATTTCAACGTTATGTCATGATCAAGTTTATGTTAAGTCAAGTCTCAGATCAAGTTTATGTTAAGTCAAGTTCCAAATCAGGTTCATGTCAAGTCAAGTCTTAATTGAAATTTAATTCAGTTTAAGCAAGTCAAGTTTAGTTCATGTTTTATTTTACGTTATGTCAGTTATGTTATGTGGTTTATCAAGTTGTGCTATGATTACTTATGATTTTATTTATACATTCATATTTTTACTGCCATGCATACATCATTAACCTGTGTGAAAGTTTTCTGTTAACTTGCTGAGATTTAAAAAAAAAAAATCAAATATCACTTTGGTAATCCCAACTACCATTCCCATTCAAAGGTAGATCTTGTTACAGGACCTGAAGAAGAACAGGGATTCGACCAACTAGACATGGTCGACTGAGCGATGGTGCGGCATCAATCTTAATATAGTAGTTAACTTAAATTACTGCATGTACTATGGAGTTGTATCTCTAGTACTATTTTGATTATAGCCATTTTAGACTAGCGTTATGATCTCAGCTATTTAGTATGTCATTTTGTATAAATTATATTTTTAAGTATTTGGGATACTTTCATTTTGGTGCATAGTATTGCTAAAGAAAACAATTTATCCGCTGTGAATATTACATAATACTAAATGCATGTTAGGAACATTTCATCATATATGTGATGAACGGGGCCAGGTAACCTTGGGTTGCATGTCTCGATGCTTCAAATGTTCGTCCAATCCTAAGCGGAATTTGAGGGCATCACACTAAACAAACTCCCCAAAATTAGGAGTACAACTGGTCTAATTCAATCTAATTTTGGACACTTTAAATTGATATATACGAGTTTTGAAAATTTAAGAATCGATATCGAACAGATTCACACCACCAAAACCATAAAAACCAGTTTGTTCTGGTTTGGTTTGGTTTGTTTTTTCCGATTTTTCAAATAAACAAAATCATATTCTAAAAAAACTTTAGTAAGTGATTGACCCATATTTCTAATTTTATGTTATATTAATGTTATATTTTTTGGTTATAAAATCAAAATTTACATGTTCTATCAAAATTCAAATGTTATATTAAAAATTATAAAATTAATTTAATATTATAAGATTAATAAAAATGAATAATTAGATTAAAATTTCATGTTATATTAATTAACAATTAGCATATAATATAATATAAAACATTAAAAAATATATATAAATATATATAACTACTGGTCTGGATCGGTTCAAACCAGCATTTTAAATATCAAAAAGAAAATGATAGGTAGCCCGTTTTGGACTCCCGTTAGTTTCCCGATTACTTTTTTTTAATTTTTTTTTACTCGGTGATTAAAAAAATTTTGTTTAATAATATTTTGAATTTTTTTCTTTTTTTAAAAATATTTAAAAGTGCTAAAAAAATGATCTGAAAAAATAAATTTTTAAATCTTTAAAATTTTTTTTTTCATATCATTTTTTTAATACTTTTAAATATTTTTTTTAAAAAAATTCACAATATGATTAAAAAAAATTTTCTTAATCATTGAATAAAAAAATTAAAAAAAAAAAAAAAGCAATCTGAAAACTAGTAGGTTTCAAGGTCCTGGGCTGTGGGCTTCGAACTGGAGAAAGGGAGAGGGAGGCTAGACTAGGCTAGGCGGTGGCTAGTGGAGGAAGGCATGGCCAAAGGGTGGAGGTCCAGCGTGCTTGTGGGCAGCGACACGCGGTTGGAGGTGGTGGGTTTGAGCTGAGATAGGGAGAATCCATGAGAGGGAGGTCCTACTCGGGGAGAAGGGTGAAAGAGGAAGGCTTCAGTGGCTAGGGGAAAGGGAGGAGGCCAGTGAGGGAAGCTGGTGTAATGACTCTGCTTCTAGTGTTTGTAAATAGCTGGGCGAGTATGTGAATGGATGGAAATCTTTAGTGAAATTAAAGATGCGTAGAAGCTGTTTGTGAAAATAGCAGAGCCAATTTGATTGAATGAAAAGATAAAAGGGTTCTTTTGAGGGATCTCTTAACCTCCAACGTTCCAATACAAATTCAGTGTGAATATTCAGATCCTTTTCTTTCCTTCGGTTCCACTACTTATCCACGCAGGGATGAAAACTAAACAAATAAGAGCATAACATGTGTCCCCAAAAATAACAGACTCAGACACAAAATAACAAACTCAGAATTGAAATGTTCTAGAATAAAAGTAGTTACTCTAAACGGTGAGTCTTCTCAGCCACGAGCCCTAGCCTTCATGCCGAGCTTATCTCTTTCTTACCCAGTGAGGCCATGACAATCTCCACCCCTTTAAAAAACCTTGTCCTCAAGGTTTAGAGTAAGGGTGCAATTGTTGAGCAGCTTCCATATTACTTCCATTGAAATTTTCCACTACAGCAGCAAACTCAATAAATTTGCCATGCCTTTTCTTACTCCATCTAATGTAGTTCCTAGTTCTGCAACCCAAATGCTATCAAATGTTCATCCACCGGGGTCAAAAACAAAGATTTTATTTTCATCCAAGGATATACATGCCACTAAAAACAAAGAAGTTTCTTCATTAATGTAATGTTCCGAATGCTTCATAAGCTCGTCAATAAAGAGCACACCCTCAGGTCAAATGTGCAACATGGCTGATAAACCATTGACCTTCCCGTTTGTTTTTCATAACTAGTTGCATTAAAAGCACCCTGCATGAAGACAAAATTGGAGCTTCTTGAGTCAGATTCCATGCTGGAAAGAGAGTCTTCCTTCTTGAGTTTGACACTTTCTCCTCTAGGCTTAATGTTCCCCCCCTTTTCTTTGGCTACATCTTTTGTAGGAGTATAAAAACCCAAGGTGGCAGGTCGCTTTTGCCTGCTGGCAATAATAATCTGCCGTTTACAGTACTCTCTAATGCTGATGTGTTTGTCATATAACTTCACTTTGTCTAGATGAAATAAATAGCTGAATACCTGCGCTCTATAACATCGGACACAACATAATGGATTTCCTTCGAACCATAAGCTTCGTAGAAGTGGAAGGCACACAAGGAAATCTATCTCTTCAATATGTCGTGCACTCGAATTTCGATAGGAACTGAATATGAAGATAAGGTAATTGTGCTTCATAGCTTCATTATAGTCCTGCTCGTGCATGCATATGATCCCACCAATCAACCTCAAGATCGAGTTATTCCCAATCGCTGAATCTGCTAACCATTCCTTCAGACTAGAGATTGTCGACTCCTTGTTATCAGGGCTGGAGAGATAGAGGGCGAGCAATTTTACGGGTTGGAGAGGGGTAGCTATGTAATTGTCGATCTCGTTGATGACAAGTTGGCAGCTGCCGAGGGCGATGTAAGAGCGGTAGACAGAGCAGCCGTGCTCCACAGCGTCATCGAGAAAGAGTATTGGTTCCTAATATTCATGCCATTTACTGCGGAAAATGTTTCTGGAAGAATATTCGTTCATCTTTGAGAGGAGTCGCTGGAGTCGGTTGAGGTGCCGTAGCGACATTTCCTCGGCTGTCTTCACCTTCGACCAGAGCCCGGCCAAGTTAAGCCCTTCTAGAACCACTCCTCTGCAGTTGTGAGAGAGTGCGTGAATGCCAGGGTAAAAAATCCTTACAGGAAGATCTCGATGGGAATCTCCATCTCAATGAACAGCACCCCTGGTTTCACACTTAATAATTTCCCTATCAGGAAGCTGTCGCAAGGCTTGATCCTCTGAAAATTGAGAAATTAATTTCAGTTTTGGATTTCTAAGAACTGAAGGAAGGGAAATTCCTTGGGCATCAACATCTGTGGACATTGCCACAAATTCAAATTCCTCCACCTCTACTGCATTTTCTTCTTCTTCCTGCTCAACCTGGTAATGCTAGTCCATGAAGGATTGCTTGAAAACCTTGAAGTTGTCATGGTATCGATCGAGTAAATCTGTGAAATGGAGAGTTGTGTCCAGCATCTCTTCCATCAACGACAAAAGTGCTTGCTGTTTGTTGCGGATATTATCGGCCATTAGGATGTTAGGCTCTAGATACCAATTGTAATGACTCTACTTCTAGTGTTTGTAAATAGCTGGGCAAGTATGTGAATGGATGGAAATCTGTAGTGAAATTAAAGATGCGCAGAAGCTGTTTGTGAAAATAGCAGAGCCAATTTGATTGAATGAAAGGATAAAAGGGTTCTTTCGAGGGATCCCTTAACCTCCAACGTTCCAATACAAATTCAGTGTGAATATTCAAATCCTTTTCTTTCCTTCGGTACCACTACTTATCCACGCAGGGATGAAAACTAAACAAAAAAGAGCATAACACGTGTCCCCTAAAATAACAGACTCAGACACAAAATAACAAACTCAGAATTGAAATGTTCTAGAATAAAAGTAGTTACTCTAAATGGTACGTCTTCTCAACCACAAGCCCTAGCCTTCATGCCGAGCTTATCTCCTTCTTCCCCAGTGAGGCCATGACAGCTGGTGAAGCCGTCGGCGCGGGCTGGTTGCGGTGGCACTAGGATGTGCGGGTGTGAAACCGAGAGAGAGAGAGAGAGAGAGAGAGAGAGAGAGAGAGTCACATGGAGTCGGCATGAGGAGTTCGACGGTGGAAGAGCAAGGTTGGCTACACACGGCGGTGGACGGCCCGAGTGCTCGCTGTAGCAGGAAGAAGAAAGGGGAGAGAGGCTGGGGGTGGGAGGCACGGCGCTGTGAAGAAGAGAAAATAGGAAAGGAGAGAAGAGAAAAAAGGAGGCCTGCGGTGCAAGGAGAAAACGATGAAGTCCTAAGGGCTATGCCAAAACTGTACCATTTCAAGGGCTTGAGGGTTGGGCTTCACATACACGAGCTGGATCCGATTCTCACACACCAATTGTGGCCCAACAGAAAATACAACACACTCAAACACCAAAGCCCAATCTGAAAAGACCAAAATAAAATAAACAAAAGACACATTAAAAATAAAATACACCATAACCTTAGATTTAATAAAATAAAGTAAAAAAAAAACCAAAATAATAATAATAAACCGAAATAAAAGTTTCAATAATAAATGAACATTAATAGTAATAAATAGGGGTGTAAACGGGCCGGTCCGGTCCGACCATGGACCGAATTTTATGGTCGGACCGGACTGAACTCCTATAGGGACCGAACCGGACAGGTAGTCATCTATCCGGTCCGGTCCGGCCTTTTTTTTTTTTTTTTTTTTCATTGTATTAGCCTATAAGCCTATTACGTATATATAGTTATAACTTATAGTAATATTAATACCATACAATTATACATATATTATGTTATAATCTTATAACTCTTATAATATATTAATATATACTAATACTATATATTATATTATTATAGTGTTACTGTTACTACTANTATATATAGTTATAGACTTATAGTGATTAGTTATTATGAATCATGATTAGTATAACTATATAATAGTATTAGTATAAAGTATTAGACTATTAGTAATATAGTATAGCTATATATTAGTAATATTAGTATAAGTATAACTGTATAACTATAGTCTATACTTAATTATAACATGGTATAATTATATATTAGTTAGTGGTAGGATTATGTTAAATGAAAATTATATAATTAATTATATATATATATTTTTTAAGGTTCGGTCCGGTCCGGTCCGAAAAACACATGGACCGGACCGAATGAATTCAGTCCTATAAAATTCAGACCGTGGACCGGACCGAATGAACTCGGTCTGGTCCGGTCTCAGTCCGGTCGGTTCGTTCGGTCCGGTCAATCCGCTTGCAGCCATAGTAATAAAGGCTCAAAATTAGAGATCTCACAGGGAAGGAGCAATGACTTTCTGGTGGAGTCCAGCGAATAGCTCCTCTCAGGTGGGATGGATTTGAGGGGTCCTTGCAATTATTATCTCTTGGGCTCTTTGGCGATTTCGCTTTTTATCTAGTATGGAAAATATTAACTATTATTGGAGAAGTATTATCCGACTTGCGAAAGTAACATCGATAGAAACTTCTTGCAGGTTTGTGATAGTTCGGGAAAAGGAGCCTAACGATTTGTGTGTGATGCAAGAATTAAATTGTCCCATTGCTCCAATTCGTGTAACAATGCCAAGATTGATTAAACGGATGGCACCGAATATGGGATGCGTAAAACTCAATGTAGATGGTGGATCTTATGGTAATCCAAGGATGTCGGGTCGTGGAGGAATTATTCGGGATGCATAGGGAAGAATCTTGGCAGGATTTGCTTATTTTTATGGCCAAGCAACGAACACAATTGCAGAATGTCGTGCTTTACTTGATGGGTTACGATTATGTTGTTCGCATGGAGTAAGAGATTTTTTGGTGGAGTTTGATTCTAGTGTCGTCGTTGGATGGCAAAAATCAGGTATTTGTAAATATTGATTTCTATGGGATTTTTGGGAGGAAATAAAGATGCTTGTTCATCTTCTTAAGGTTCGGTTTCAACATATTTTTAGAGAAGCCAATATGGTTGTGAATTTTTTGGCCAAAGAAAGAACGAAAGGAAGGGTTATGGATTTTATGGGAGAAGATCATGTGCAAGGAAAATTTCGGGATTTAGTTCGCTTGGATAAATTGGGGTTCCCATATATTTGAACTTGATGAAAGTTTTTTCTTTGTATTCATGGTTGTTCCTCCGCCTTAGTGAGGGTTTTATAATAAGAGGCTTAGACTTCGTCTTTTTATTAAAAAAAAAAAGGAAAGAAAGTTGCAATGGATTCGAATCACCGCTTACAGGACGATGATAGGCATATTTTTTTGCGTGGAGCCAAAATTGATGAAAAAGGACAAAATTTTGGACACAAAAGATGCAAAACTATTTGTTTTCCCAAAAATCACCTTTAGCGACATAAACTTGCGACCAGCGTAATCTGGATGCAAAAAATCAATTTTAGCATTAATTTATGTAGGAACGGAAATAAATTAGTCACAAAACCCTATATTCTTGTAGTTACCAATATATTTAAACAAAATTTAAAAGAATTTGTTATCTCGTGCTTTCAACCTAGACGTACTTCTCCCCTTTAAAGTACAGGTACTGCGTGTGGAGTTATGTTACATTGTTAATAAATTGCCTAGCCATATAATTGGGAGTAAGGGTCTAAGACAAGTGGCCTGCTGGTTGCCAAAAATTTGTACCAAAACGGCATCAAATAAATCTCTAAACTCTCTCTCTCTTGATCTCTCTCTGATCAGCTTTTATCCTAATTTTGAGAAGAAGATCATCTACTAAATTAAGGGAAAATTAATATATAGTTACTAGTTGAAAAGTGAAAGCTGTCACAAAAAAGGAAAAAATAAAAGAAAGAATTCCATAGAGAGTGCTAGACATATATAATAAGTAGTACTAATGTCAAAAACAATATGGGAGAGCCGCCTCATGTTTTATTTGGTCAATGTGTAAGGGATAAATGACTTTAATGTTCGGAATGCCATGTTTGCAAAAACATGGGCGGTTCTGAATTTAGTGTAGTTCAAACTTCGAAGACGTTTCTAGAAACAAGGCCGGGTCATGAAGGACTTGTGTGTCTATTCGAATTTGTACGTACAAGATACAGGTACATCGGCTTTTGAAGCTGAAATTGTAGGCCTCCTTTTTAACTCACAAAATTAATGATAAATATCCAGGAAGGGTTTAGTTTCCATTTTTTCTAGACATTGGGATTAGGGTTGTAACCGAGTCAACTTTAGGCACTTAGTGCTTGATCAAACTTTACTTGATTAATTATTAAGGTTATGTTTGGGGGTAAAGATGAGAAATCTCATCTCTATCTTATCTCATCTCATTATTATAAATCTATTAATTTTCAAATTCCAAAACAATAATAATATTAAAAAATAATATTTTAAACTTTCATCTTAATACTATTCACAAAATTTTTAAAAATTCTCATCTTATCTCAACATCCAAACCTAACCTAGATTGGGCTTGAGCTTGACTCGAATAAGATGGACATTCTAATATCCAGACCGACTTGAGACTCAATTAAACATATAGTCAAATGCTTAATCCAGTATTCAACTCAACTCGACTTGTATATCATTTTTGAAAAAGATCGTATATATCTAGTTTTAAAAAATAATGAATAATTAATAAATAAGAAATTTATGAATAGCAAAATTAATAGCAAGAGAAAAGCAATATTACTTGCATATCAGATAGCATTCGGAAGTTGCAACTGCTTGCATCGGTCTTTTGAACAATCTGTAAGCATTGAACAAATAAATATTCATCAGCCTATATATATATATATTCATATTCTTAATCAGTAAAACAGAGGATTTTTTTTTTCTACACCAATTTCTGTATTTATATGGATGTAAAAACGTCCTTAACAATCATTCATAACCCAATGTAATATAATTATATACTCATAAAACAGTTAAATATATATAACAATATATATATATATATATCTACATATATTACATATTTATTCATGGTAACAACTACATATACCCCATATACAGTTAACTATATATATACTTATATCATATGAGACAAGATAAATTTCACAACAAAAAAAATTGTTTTTCGGGGACAAATAATCGCATCCCTAAAAAGACATTAATAGCAAGCTGATCAATTTCGTCAAAAAATATGTTTTGGGACGTGTTTTTTCCAACCCATGCGATGACCTTCAAAAGATGATCATGAAACATTATATGTATATGTATTTCAATAGCCCTTGGGACCAATAGATCAAATGATTTACTTGAATGATCAAATAATTGAACCGACACGTACGACAACCTCATGTGTTGATTGGATTGAAGAAACGTTCTTTGTGAATGAATTGTTTGCGTAACTGTTGCTCCATATGATCTGACCGGAGGTAGGGCATAGGATATAGGCACAGAAGAAATTGGCATCTGAGATTCTCAAACAAATCTGACTTGGATTTAAGTGTACACTGTTGTTCATGTCTTTGGTAAGACTCAGCTTTTAATCTTGTAACAGAGAACTAGGGGCCTCTTTTTGGCTTGTTAGTGCAATATCATTATTTGAAACGGCCTCATTAATAATAAAGACATAGAACTATATATGTGACATTACTTTTTTATTTAAAAAAAACTGAGCTTTTCTAGATCACGCATTGCCATTCAATGTTCTGCAATCTCTGGTCGGGCTTTCTGAGCTCAACCAATCAAAGAGCATCACAAAATCATCAAAGAGTAACCTATATTGCTGATCCTTCCGTTACAGATCAAGAACAAATGCAAAGAGTAAAACCATGGAAGAAAAACAGGAAAAAGAAATCGAAAGCTATATTACAAAATGAACGTTTTCATCATGGAAAACTTCCGCCTGAAACTTTGAGGGTGTGATGAAGAATGCTCCTGCCTCCTGGTTTGGTGTGTGGGTCGGGAGTGTTGAACTAATCAAGTTGCAGGTTTCTTCTTCTCTGTCAAACGAATTACAAAGGACCTTCTAATTAGACACTGCAAATAACAAAACAAATACAAAGTATGAATAAGGTATAAACCGTAATTATGTACCTTTTCTGCTCCCAAGATTTTCCAAATATGTAGTGATCAGCAATATATGCCATTCTTTCTCATGCCCTTAAGGTAAATACCCCAAGAATGGCATACCCCAACAAGAATAGTCGGAGCATTCAGCAAACCGTCAAGAATAACAGCGAGAAACAGGAGCAGCAGACGCATTCCAACACCAGCATTCAGGTCACAACCAAAAGAGCTCACGAGCAAATAAGCATATTCAGTTTTTATCAAAGGGATATGTTCCTTGCAGAGTTAGCAGAGGACATCTGTTGATAGAAAGTTGCTCGAGCGAGGGAGGCAGTCCATTCTTGGGGAAGGACGTGAGTTTCTCGCACTTATAGATATACAGTTTCAAGAGTGAGAAAGGCAAGCCATTCTCAGGAATTGATGTGAGCTTTCCGCACTCTTCAATACGTAGCTGCTCAAGAGAGGTGAGGCTTCGAAAGCCATCGGAAGACAGGGTTTCCAGGTTCGGGAAGCGTTCAATGGTGAGGTTGGTTAGAGAGTCAGCTGGAAGTTTCTTCTCTGGAAAGGACACCAGATGCTGACATCCACCACTAACGACAAGTCGGCTAAGAGATGTAAGCCGATGCAACCCCCACTCAAACAAGGCCTCAGTGATGTTGAGATCAGATATCACAAGTGATCTTAGGTTGATGGGAAATCCTTCTTCCGGAAAGAACAGAATTCCTGGACATGCCTTTATTTTCAATTCTTGAAGAGAGGTGAGGCCGTGTATGCAATTGGGTAAGGCCTGCAATTTCTCACAGCCGGAAATTTGAAGCAATCTCAGGTTGGAAGTGAGCAACTCTTCCTCCGGAAAGCAAACAAGAGTTGCACAATTACAAATATCAATCTCATCTAGATGGCAGAGGCTGAGTATTCCCGTCGGTAAAGATACGAGGCTTTCACAACTTGAGATTCTAATGACTTCAAGAAATGAGTTGTGATGGAACCTCTTTGCAATTGTCTCCAACTTTTGACAATAGCGAATACTTAATTGTTTAAGTGTTACAGGTAATTCTCCACTTGAGGTCAAGGATTTAAGGGATGGACAATTTTCAATATACAAGTACTCGAGAAGAGAAGTGTTGCTGCTGCTGCAGTTAGTGTCATCCGCATTAAGCAAAACCAGCATATTCTTGCAACGTATTATCTCTAACCGCTTTAGAGTTGGGGGAAGCTGGGCTTTTGCAAAGTATAGTAGGGAATCGCATTTTGCAATTTGAATGTACTCCAGACATGTGTTGTTGTACATCATTGTCTTGGGTAAGGATTCTAGGACAATGCAATTCCGGATCTTGATTTCTCTGAGCATGGATGGCATACCAAGTTGAAGCTGCTCTTCTACTTCTTCTGCCACCAAAGAAACTAGTTTGATACAGTCCTCAATCTTCAAAACACGAAGACATGGGAGCCGTGGCAGTGATCCCACATCATGTGACCACAAATGTGTCAAGTCTTTGCACTTGAAAATTGCTAAATCTTCTACCTTTGTGAGCCCATCCATAGCAGACCCTTTTATTCGACAAGTGAATTCTGAAATTGTAGAAAGGGACATGAAATTTAATGAGTTGAAGTTAACCTTACCTCCACACACCACTCCTTTGGATCTGTCAATCTCAACTTGGCAGAGCTCAGGAAAGCTTGAAATCGAAACTTCCAACTGCCAGCATCCATATATCACAACTTTCTCTAGTAAGGGAAGGTGGTTTGGTAACTTTCCCAAAAGCTTGGGACAGTCTCCTATAAAAAGCTTTTGCAGGTGTGGGAATTCTCCATAAGAAATCCAGTTCTCCCATTCTCCCATCCCCTTGAAATACAGTGTCTCCAAGGATCTAAAAGTCTGTTGGCAATTTTCCCCATAGAACTCCGCACCTATATTCTTCACGCTAGCCATGCCTTCGATCGAAAGGTCTTTGAGTAATGGTAACTGCCCAATTGGTGGCAAGGATGGGCATTTTTTACAATTTTCAATCCTTAGGAGCACCATATTAGGAAATAAGGAATATCTTAACCAAGATGGAAATCTTGTACCACCATAGCATCTGATAATGAGCTCTTTCAAAGTGCCTGCCGGGTGTAGCATGCTAAGTATATCTAATTCACTTGTTCTGTCTTTTGACTCGTTCAAGTTGTCACTCCATTCCAATAACAAGCCATCAAGGCCAGACTTTTCAATTAACTTAGCATCCCTTGCATCCCGAGGTTCAATCACATTCTCTAATCTTGAAATACAGAGTGTCCCTTGAAGATGCAATAAAGGCCCCAGCTCCTTTACTCCAGAGAAACGTGCTTCTCCCACAACTAGATGAGACAGTGTCCGTAGACATGTCAATTTACCGATTTGTGGAGGCATTCCTTCCAATGAGAATGTATTTAGAATATTGAGGTGGCGCAAGTTGACAAGGTTCTCAAAAGTTGAAGGTAGTTTCTTTAGATAAGGACATTGCTCCAATATCAATGTTTGCAAGTTGTAGAGAGTGGTTATTGATTCAGGCATGCTTGTGATTGGAGTGTCAGAGAGGTCAAGATATCGTAGATGTTTTAGATCTCTAATTGAATTTGGAAGCTTAAAGACGCGGTACCCACTTAAAGAGAGCACCCGTAGGCATTGCAATTTTGACAACAGTTGAAGAGGAACCTCATGAGCCAAATACCCTGGACTTCGTGGAAGCATAAATGTCATGAATGTACGTAAACATGTAAGTTCTGAAAAGGCCTCAAACTGTTTAGTGCCACAACCTTGATGAGACGAATGTCGAGCCCTTTTATAAATTTTCCTTTGCTCACTACTCCCAAATCTTTCCTCCATTCTAAAGTATATATCTCCTGCAACTAATTGAGCCAAATCGTTGATGATGTCATGCATTAAAAATATTGAGTCATCATAGTTTGATTGTTGGAAAAATGACCTCGACAATAGATTGCGAAAATACTCTTTACCTAAATCTTCCATTTGCTTTTCCCCTTCTTGTGGCTGAATTAAACCCTCTGCCATCCATAAAAGAACCAACTGTTGCTCCTTAAATTCATAGTCCTTTGGAAATATTGAACAGTAGGCAAAGCATCTCTTCAAATGTGCAGGGAGATGGTAGTAGCTGAACAAAAGAGTTGGAACAATTCCACTTCTCTCCTTTGGTATTTCCCATACATTTTTATTCAATACTTCTTTCCACTCATCAGGATCCTCCTTGAAACGTAAAAGGCCTCCAAAGGATTTTGCTGCCAAAGGCAAGCCTTTACACCTTATCACAATTTTCTCACCAATATCTTTAAGATTTGGATGTGTAATGAAGTCTCTTGCCCCGAATGCATGTCGAGTAAATATAGATAAACAAGCATCATTTGACAACACATGCAAACAATAAGCTTGAATGGTACCCATCATTGATGAAACTCCTCGGTTACGAGTTGTAATGACAATTCTACTTCCCGGAGCCCCTACTTCAAAAGGAGCACGTAGGATACTCCAGTCGTGGTAGTTCTCATTCCAAATATCATCCAGAAAGACTAGAAACTTCTTCCCTTTTAGTTTCTTCTTTAGTTTGACTTGCAATAAATTGAGATCATTATCATCACAGCTTCTAGAGGTGACAGATTTTAAAATCGTTTTTGTCACCTTAATAGCATCAAATTCTTCGGAAACACAAGCCCATGCTTTCAGATCAAAAAAGCTTTGCATCTTTTCATCATTGTATACAAGTTGAGCAAGGGTTGTCTTCCCAATACCGCCCATGCCAAGTATGGGAATCACAGAGAGTTCAGCATCCTCAGTTTCTGTACTCATCAGTAAATCAAGTATAGCCTGTTTATCATTTTCTCTACCATAAACATGAGCTTCATTCACTAAAGAAGTTAGGTCTAGTGTCCCTCTTATTCTATGTGACCTCCTATCAACATTTTGTCTAAAATTCAGTTCACCTTGTCTTGCTGCCAGATCGTTGAATCGTTCAGTGATTTCCTTTATCTTTGACTGGAGCCTAGTGTTGATAATAAAACGAGTAACACAACCATGTATGAGTTTGCGTACCTTACTTGAGCTACCTTGGTTTTCATTCATCAATGCTTCGGTTGTAAACTCATCCAATATGTCTTCCAGGTCGTAAGCAAGATCTCTGAGATCATCCAGCCACATCTTCACTACTCTGAGAGTATGCTGCTTCTCCTCCGCATCATCAAGCACTGCCCGAATTCTTGTAAACGTTTTCCTCCACTTGTTTAGATTTTCTAGAAGTCCCCCTCGACGTGCAAAGTCCAACAATTGAGGAGACACCAATTGCTCGAGCAACGTTTCAATAACCGAAGAAAGAAAGAGCTCTTTTACTTCCATGTGTTCTCTGTATAAAGGAATGACCGTGTAATGATGCAAAGATATCCAGGAAGTCCAATTCAAAGACAAGTAATTGGTTTCTTCTACAACAACTGTAGCACTAGTCTGAAATGTTCATATCACTTGAACAGTTTAATTTTGAAAAATTAAATAAAAAACTTCCATTTTCTATTGGATAATAGACTAGGTAATGAATGCAAAATATCTTAGAATACAGGCCCATATGAAAAAAAATTAATTTTTTAATAGTGAACCTTATTTTTTTTCAAAAGAATTGTACAGCTCTTGTACACTCTATGACTGTATCTAGCATTACTCTTAAAATTATAGGAGCTACTCCATCCATAGAAAACTATTATGAAGGAAATTAAAGTCCACTTGTACAGTATTATCTCTCTTTATCTAGAGCAATTTCCTCGAAATTGTTTGATTTCTTTCTTTATTTGTCTAGGAAAGTATTTATCCCAAGAATTTCAAAAGTCTCCTTCAATTTCGTGTAAAGTAGGGTGCCAAGATGGCTCAGTTTTGATGGCATTAATAGTTGACTCACTAGCCAGCTCTATAAATTTGTAGTCATACCAAACTCCAAAGACTTAAGATTATGCTTGGATGTTTCATCTTATTTAAAATTTGCATCTCATCTTATCTCATCATTTAACTTTTTCAAATCCCAATACAACTTTTTCAAATTCCAATTTAACTTTTTCAAATCTTCAAACTAAAAAATAATATTTTAAACTTTAAAACAAAACACTAAATTCTCATCTCACCTTCCAAACATAATCTAAGTGCTCAAGTCTTTTTCCTCTCTGTTTTTTCTTTGATTTCTCTAATTCAATCACATCTGTGTAGTCCACCAAACTTTGGCCACATTAATTCAACTAACCTACTGAATCCGGAAAAAAAAAAAAAAAAAAATCACAGGGAGAAGAACCAGTTTCATTCTTATAGCACAATTCCAAGATACAACTGGAAGATTTTTCAAAGAATTTAAGGAATATGTGACACTCCTGCTTTTCCTGAATGAGAATATGGATACAGTGGAAATGAAGTTCTTCTTGATTGCAGTGTCTTTCTTCCAGTTGTGACTTAAAGCCACAAGCAATTGCTCCACTTTTTGTAGTAAAGCAAACCACCACTGGAGGTAACCTAATGGCTCATCGCCCCTTCTTTTTAATTTACCTCCTCTGTCTTCTTATATTTCTTATTTAATTTCAATGCATATTTGATTAAAAAATCGAGAAAAATAACACCATAGCTACAACAAATTTTAAACGACCCAAACCCATTCCTAGAGCGTGCTTTCTTGCCAAACAATGCACGTGATATACTAAACAAACTCTCCAAAATTTTAAACGACCCTCCTCATGACAACCTTGTAAAACAAAAACTCAAAGGAATGAAAGATATAAGAGAAGGGGATAGAAAACTCAGAACAAAAGTCTCAATAGTCAATTCAGTTACTGGAGTGAATAATGAACCGAAAGTTTGAGCCCATGTTCCTTGGGATTTGTCGTGTAGGGGATTGCAGAAAATGATGGTGTTCATTCACCAACTTCTATGATCACTAATACTTATCCAATTTTGATTCGGACTCTACAATACCTTTTAATGCTTGGTATTGTCAATACCTACAGGTAGAGATCGTCCTCATCATCCTAAAAAGTGTTGCTTTGAGTCTAACACTTGATTGGCCCCTACTTGAATATTGCTTATATAACCAATCAATGATTCCCCTTACTCATGCAACAAGCTCGGACGCTCGCTTGGGGCCAAGAAAATCAATAAACCAAAACTCCAAAACTTCCAACTTGGAGCGCGGGTCAAGCATAGCTGCCAGAAACAAGATTTTGTTCACTTTCTTAAAATACAACAGATGAGGTGCTGCTGCAACTGTTGTTGGTATTATCATCCTCCTCCTAAACCAATTTCCTCATTCTTACAGCTAAGTATGTATGTATAGCTGCTTTACAGTTTATGGAGGAAACTGTCTTCTTGCAAAAAGTAATGATACTCTCACGCAAAGTTTAAAGGAGAGTCTTCCACTTGCTGACCTATTTAAATTTCAAAAATCTCTCATATGCTCGGGACCCTAGGCTCCACATGAGCCAAACTATTTTCTTTGATAATAGAATATTTCATTACTGACTAAATAAAGTAATTACATAGCAGCATCTACAAGAGTTCTTTGTAGAATAGAATCAGGGGGAGAATTCCACCATACAGCAGTATCATTGATACATTTGGCATGAATAGCAAGTAAATAAGCAGCTCCATTGCCTTCTCTACAAACATGGGATACTTCATAGAAATCAAAAGTCTGAAGCTGGTATTTGATCTTTGCTAGAACAAGGCCGTTTGTAGGCCTCTAAGTGCTGCACTGGCCTCCACATCTGTAACAGCCTCTTTCTTTCTGCTCATTGCCAGCTTTAAGTGAATCCTGACTAAGACTCCCATCAAAACTCAGCTTATCCTTCAGGAATCCAATCAGTGGCTTCATACAAACTAAGATTCCTGCATCGCCATATTATGCAATAGTTAAGAAAATTAAGACAAACTCAACATCTTTATACTTCATCATATCCCACAGCATCAAACCAAAATTAGACAGATTTTGCATCCAAGCAGCCTCCATGTTAAATCTTTTATGCCAAACATGCAATTTTCGAAATCTAATAGGCATACAGAGATGCTCATGCATTAATTAATGATTCCATCTATTCCTACTAACAGGCATACAGAGAAGGCCTTGGAACATGCACTTTTCTCTTACCAATTGCAACTTTCCCTTCAATCAAAATGTAGCAGTTTTGGAGCTCAATAATTAGTCAAGTTTGTCAAGTTCAGCAATTTGCCAGTTTGAAAAGAAAAAATTACATGTTCGAATAGTGAGACATTCAGCATACCAACCATAAAGAGTATTGCTTTAACCCGATCGAAAATACCTTTTATTGGTACAGAGGTGGAAAAGCATACGCAATGAATAAATGCACTTCGGCAGATCCAGGAAATCAATGGAAAATGAATATATGGTGAAGCTTTCCATTTCACAATACGCACATCATTATTCTTCAATATCAAATTGGCAAAATACAAGGAAAAGAAAGACATAAACAAATACCCTGAACCTTTTGTGCAGGATTTCGACAATTCTCGTATAATCAACACATCTATTTCAAAACCAGCCCTTGAAATGGAACCCAGCGTAGGCATGTCTGGAGCCCATATATTTCCACTTGTAGCACAGCTTCTTCTGTCATTCTGCAAGTATTAAAAGCATCATCCGAAAGATACCGATATCAGAAACCAAAATAATAGCTAATTCCAACTCCACAAACAGACCAACAACTAGCCAAAACTTGAAAAACAAAAGGTAATCATAAACTGAGATAAATAACTTACAGTTGTACAGTTGTGGCATCTTTGAGAACTAATCTCATGTGCAAGTTAAACATATTTTCAAAAGGTAAAATAAAAATTGCTAGAATTTCAATATATATGATGAATACAGACCCCCAAAAGTTACAAACACCTCGTATACTTTTTTTTCTTTTTTTTTTTTGAGGGGAAGAAAATCTTTTATTGACAAAAAACTCTATAAAAGAGATTGAATAGAAAATGGAACTTCCTCTATGTCGATGATGACATCAGAGATAGATGATGCATTTTGTCCTAGAGCGTGAGCAACAACATTTGCTTCTGTCCATATATGTTTAACAGACCAGCTATCATACTGGGAAAGCATTTTTTTAACATCACAAATGAGCATGCCTTTACCGTCCAAAGTTGTTTTTGTGCTTTAAATAGCCTTGACAACAAGAAGAGCATCCCATTCTAGTATGATCCTCTTGAAACCCAGCTCAATCCCCAAAATAGTTGCATGAAGGGCAGCATATGTTTCTGCTAACAATGGATCTGGAAAAAGGGATCTGTTCAATAGTAGCCAGTACGTGTCCTTCCCAGTCCCTCGCAGCAGCTCCCACTCCAATTTTACAAGTGTTCTTGTCAACTGCAACATCCCAATTGATCTTGATGATATCCTTTGGAGGAGCAACCAATACACATCTATCCACTGGGGTAAGGGTCTGTTGAATTGGAAAAGACAGATTAATAGCTTTGAGGTCCTGGATTCTTTGAGAGATCTGTTTAAGCAGTCTACTACGAGTAAGAAATCTTTTTTGCAAGATGAAATCGTTCTTCCTCTTCCAAAGACTCCATGTTACCACTGCAAACTCTATTAATTCTTCACTGTCCAAACCATGTAGCATAAAAGTCAGTGTCCTTGAAAGTCTGGTTGATAATTTTGCCCTTTTGCAGCTTCCTTGAGCACTGGTCGAAAATTGGAATTGTAATAGTTAATCTTTTTATTTTGATAAGTTTAACCGAATTGGTCTGCACTGGACGTGAATATTTTTTCTTTTGCTGACATAAAACTGTGTTTTATTTTGCCACATTTTCTTCTAAGAAATTATGCTCTTAAAAAATATATGTTTCGGACGAGACAATTCATTGGAATGATTAACTATGATCACTAATAAACAACTTTTCGAGCAACCAAAATTAATTAATTGCTTCCGAATAAGCTAAATCATCAATTTGTATGAGGGAAGACCTTCTAATCAAGCTTTGACACATCAGCATAAATATTAAATATGAAAATTAATATTTGGCCTGTTTGTTAATGACACCCACAGATCTTGATAACATCAGGAAACAGCCATGATGTAGTTTCCTCAATGTTTTCACATGTAAATACTCTGTACCGGGTACCCTCCATAAAGCAATGCCAAAGGAACTGCTAAAAGTATTTGTTTGAAATACATACATATATATATATATATATATAAGAAGCGATACCCAATTTCATGCTCGGCGTGTATGTGACCGACATCCTCTAGCCTCTGTCAGCAGAGAGGCCATAGCACTGCATGAGAGCGTTACCATCTTGTCCTAATCGGTTATCACTCGGCGAAAATCTGGGGAAAAATGATATAAGAACATCAATACTACAATTTGTTTACAACTAAGTATAAAAAAAATTATTACTTTATCTATTTTGAACTACTGCAAGGACAAAATTTTGAACTAAAGTAAAAAAATATTAATATTTTAATGTGTAGTAGTGCTTGAATTGTAATATATATAGTTGGTGGTGTATAATTGCCCTTTTTAATATATGACACCAAAATCACTAATTTTCCAAGTTTCGGCACAAACATAGATTGAGCACAGTTAATGAAATTATAATGACATGAAACGGATACAATACAAATATGCAACAGGTAAATTTGTGATTGACATGCGTGGGCGAACAACATCAATTAATAATTAACACAAAATACAAACTTTCACAGCAAGCCAATATTTAACGCCACAACAACTGCAATTAAACCCCCAACGCTTCATGCATGGCCCTTAGCCACTTCACAAATTCACAACCAACTACAATTTCCATCCCAACGTTTCACATGAACCACGCCTCAGTTCAATATTACCCAGCCAGATTGCACAACTCAGATTCACATGAATTCTTCCACTTACTGACATGAAGGAAATTTCTAGATGGTCACGGCACGCTGAGTCTTAAGCTCTTGGCCGTGGTGGTTCCTCTTGGAACGAGAGGAAAAATCAGTGCATGTTCGGGTTGCACTATATAGTATTATTTTGAAATAAATAATTAAATTTTGAGAAGAAAGTATTATTTTTCAATATAAATAATCAAAATTATACTGTCAATATATAGTCTCGACACCTTGAATAAAATTATAAAGGATAACGAAATATGATATTTATCATTTATTTTATTTTTCGTCTCTTAAATTTTTTTTATATGATATGAAATAATTAGTTCAATATCAAGCCATTGAGTACAACGGTAGCGGATGATCGAAGATGATAGTAAAATATAATAATATAAAAATGATAATAAAAATAATGACGCGTGGCATTACTTCAAAGATAAAAATCACGTCCACGTACTTATGTATCCTGTTGTCTCTATTTGGCTAGAGCAACTTCTGGTTGCAAGAATTTCAAATGTCTCTATCATTTAATTAAATTCGTGATAGTAGGGTAGATGGCTTAGTGTATGGCATTAATAGCTGACTGAAACTCCGAAAGACTTTCATGTACAATCACATGAAGTCTTTTTTCCACTCTTAAGTTTTAACTGTGTTTTTTCTTTGCTTCCTTTGATTCAATTCCGCAGCTGGCCTCATTGATTCTACTAACCTACCAATCCAATAAATAAATAAAATTACAAAATCATTAAGGCCTCTTTTGGACAGCCAAATTTGATGAGATATCTCTAAATGGTAATAAAATATTTATAAATAGTGGTAAAATGATTTAAATTATGATGTTTTATGAAATTTTGAAAAATGAGAGAGAAAAAATTAAATAAAAATATTGTAAAGTTAAAATGTTGTTAAAATATACTTTTTTAATACTTTTTGTTTCGAGATTTGAAAAAGTTGCTTTTTTTGTGTTGTTTTGTTTAGAAGTTTAAAAAAGTTGTAATGATTAAATGAAAAAATTAAAAATTAAAAATTGAAAAATATTTGTATTTGTGATGTTTTGATATTGGAATGATAGACTCTTGTTATCCAAACAAGGCCTAAATGATAGCATTATTTGTAAGGTTCAATTTATGTAAATATATCTTTCCTACTTTATTTGCGTTTTAAATTTTGCACAAGTATCTTCTATCAAATTTCGTGGAAATTGCCGTATGGCAGATGGGTCATTTTTTATGGCATTAATTATTGCTGACTTAGTAGCCAAAGTCATTATCATTTGCAGCAGCAATTGACATTAAAAGAAAAACAAATGCTACTAACAACGTAAATGACATCTTAAAACACCAATTTATGGCCACGGAATTATCTTCTAACTATTATATAAAATCATCAATGGAAAAAAAAAATCCATAAATGGAAAAAAATTACGAGAAAGGAACAAGATATACCAACATACATATGGACTTTAAAAACTAGACATGAAAGTAATATGATGATTCGATCTATTCCTACTTCAAGGCATACTGCTAATTGGCATAGAGACAAGGCCTTGGAACATGCAATTTTTCCTTAGCAGTTGTCATACTGCTGATCTTGACAAAATCAGAGGAAAAATATCTAGTTATGTAGCTGTTTTGGAGCCCGATCATTTGTCAAGTTCAGCAATTTTCAAAGTTCAAAATAGAAAATTGCATGTACGAAGACCTTCTCTCTTTGCATGGAGAACAAAAAACCACAAGAAGAATAGTTACACATTCAGCATACCAACTAGAGTTGCAGCATGCAATAGGAGTGACGGGATCTCTCCAATGCCACTGTTCAACATTCAATGGAAATTTGGATTAGAGCCAGAACAAACCTACCTTTGGATTTAATCCTCCATTTCTGTGTCATAAATGTATCCGTCATTAATTTCAACACAAGGGATGTCGGCTATCCTGCTCCACTCTCCTCTCTTATCTTTCTTGCAGCTTTCTTCCAGCAGACGACATCTTTTGATATGAAGTCTCTGAAGCGAGGGAGGTAGGCCATTCTTTGGAAAGGACCTCAACTTTTCACAATTAATGATACGAAGCTCCAGGAGTGAGGGAGGTAGGCCATTCTTTGGAAAGGACCTCAACTTTTGGCAATTAATGATACGAAGCTCTAGGAGTGAGGGAGGCAGGCCATCCTCTGGAAAACACGTGAGCTTCTCGCAGTCATAGATCAATAGTGCTTTAAGAGAGGTGAGTTTTCTTAAGCCCTCGAAAGACACACATTCCAGATTCGAGAATTCTAAGATGCAGAAGCTTGTTAGAGAGGCAGGCAACGTCATCTCTGGAAAGGACACTAGATGCTGACATCCACCAATTTCAAGTTGATTTAGATAAGTGAGGTTGTCCAGCCCCCAATTGAACAAGGCTTCAATGATTTTAAGATGAGAGATCTTAAGTGTTGTTAGGTTTGTGGGAAAACCTTCTTTGGGAAATGATAAAATGCTAGGACAATCCATTATTTTCAAATCTCGAAGAGATGTGAGGTTGTGTATGCCGTTCAAGAATTGAAGATTTTCACAATTGTCGAAGGAGATATTTGTAAGAAATGTGTTATGACGAAAACTCTTGGCTACTGACTCCAGCATTGGACAGTTGTGAATACAGAGGCGTTGAAGCGTGGTAGGTAATTCCCCGCTTGATGTTAAGGATTCAAGGGATGGACAATTCCAAACATCCAATTCCTCAAGAAGAGATGTGATGCCACTACTGCAAGTTGTACTGTTGTTTGTATCATTATCTTCATCCTCCACCAAAATCCTCATACTTTTTCAGTAATATATACCTAGCTTCTTTAAAGTTGGAGGCAGATGGCTTCTTGCAAAATGCGTTAGCGAATCACAATCTCTGATATGAATAGACTGAAGACACGTGTTGTTGTACATCAATGCCTTAGGTAATGATGGTTGGAGACGCTCTTGATCAACTTCTTCCTCCACCAAAGAGACTAGTTTGGGAAAACTATCAATATATAACTCTTCCAATTTTGCCAGACCTTCCATATCAAGCCCTTGAAGTATTTTTGAAACTGATCTGAAGAATCTTATTGATTTGAATGTAACCTTGCTTCCACACACCACCCCTTCGGAACTCTCAATTATAATTTTGCATTTATCTGGTAAGCATGAAAGTGAGACCACCAATTGCGCACAACCAATTATCTTAACTTCGTTTAGAAAAGGAAGGTTGTTTGGTAACTTCCCTAATAGCTTCGGACACTGAAGAAGGTAAAGCGAACGCAGATTTGGGAATTCTTCACAAGGACTCCAATTCTCCCATTCCTCCATGTATTCGAAATACAAAGTCTCTAAATTACCACCACAAAATTCAGAACCAACACTCTTCACATTAGACATGCTCTCGATCCAAAGATTTTTGAGTGATGGCAAATATTGCCCCAATGGAGGTAATGATGTGCACTTGTAACAATGTTTTAATCTCAAGGAGACGATACCAGGAAATGAAGGAGATGTGAACCAATTAGGAAATTTTGTACCACAATAGTTAATTATACTCAACTTCGTCAAAGCGTCGTGAGGCTGTAGCCCATTTAGTACCTCTAGTTCACTTGTCGTGTCTTCACTCCATTTCAACGACAATGCAACAACTTTCGTCTTTTCAATTAATTTTGCATCTTTTGCATCCTTCGGTATCGCATTCTCTAATCTTGAAATGCGGAGTGTTCCTTTAAGATGCTTCAAAGGTCCAAGATCCTTTATTCCAGAGCAACTGTCTTTTCCCAGAACTAGATTAGATAATGTTTGAAGACAAGTTAGTTTACCTATTTGCATAGGCATTCCTTCCAATCTAATTGCACCTTTAATGTTGAGGTGGTGTAGGTTGACCAAGTTTCGAAACATTGAAGGTAATTTCTTTAGACGAGTACAGTCTTTCAACAACAATGTTTGTAAGTTGTAGAGAGTAGCTATTGATTCTGGCATGCTTCTAATCAGAGTTTTGGAAAGGTTAAGGTACCGCAAATGCTTCAAATCACCAATAGAATCCGGTAGTTCCGTTATGCAATATCGGTTGAAAGATAACACCCTTAAACAACGTAATGTTGGAACCAATTCAAAAGGAACATGATGAGCCAAATAGCAATGACCTGGATATGGTAGCATGAGAGGTAAGAATGTACGTAAACTTGTGAATTTAGAAAAAACCTCAAACTTTTTTCTTACATCATATTGGCTTCCCAAATAAGATGAGTGGCGTGCCTTTATAGGAATATTCTCATGCTTATCTTCCATTCTATAGCACGTATCGCCTGCAACCGACTGAGCCAAATCATTGATGAGGTCATGCATCACAAATTGTGATTCATTAGTACGTGACTGTTGGAAAAATGACCTTGATAACAGATTGCGAAAATACTTAGAACCCAAATCTTCCATTTCCTCTTCATCTTGTAGGGGTTGAATCAAACCTTCTGCCATCCATAATAGAACCACCTCCTTCTCCTTAAATTCATAGTCCTTTGGTAGTATTGAACAGTAAGCAAAGCACCTCTTCAAATGTGAAGGTAGATTGTCATAGCTTACCATAAGAGAGGAAGGAATTCCACTTGCTTCTACTGGAATATCCCATATCTTATTCTTCAAAACTTTTTCCCACTCATTGCAGTCTTCATCTTCACTGCGTAAGACTCCTGCAATAGTTTTTACTACCAATGGCAAGCCTTTACACCTTCTAACGAGTTCCTCACCAATATCTTTAAGGTTTGGATGGGCACTGAAGTCTCTTGCTTCCAATGCATGTTGGGTAAATATGGACAAACAAGCTTCATCTGCCAACAACTCCAATTGAAAAGGCTCAACTTCCTTGTTTCTCATTAGTGATGATACTCCCTTATTACGAGTTGTGACGATAATACTACTTCCCAGAGCCCCTACTTCAAATGGAGCACGTAGGCGAATCCAGTCATCGTATTTCTCGTTCCAGACATCATCAAGAATTACCAAAAACCTTTTCTCATGTAGTATTTTCTTCAATTCGACTTGCAACCAATTTAGATCTTTGTCAGCACAGTCTAATTCCTTGCTCATAGATTGTAAAATCGTTTTTGTGACTTTAGCAACATCAAAATCTTCAGAAACACAAGCCCATGCTTTCAGTTCGAAAAAGCTGTCCACTTTTTCATTATTGTAAACGAGCTGCGCGAGGGTTGTCTTTCCAATACCCCCCATACCAACTATCGGAATCACATTGGGTACTTTAGTCAAGGCATGATCACTATGTTTATCACTTATCAATAATTGAAGTATAGCCTCTGCGACTTCCTCCCTACCGTAGATGTGATCTACGGTCTCCACAGAAGTTGAGGGAGGTCTCTCTCTTCTATTGCTTGGCCTCGCACTAGAATTTTCCTTCAAATTTAGTAGATCTTTTTGTATCATGAGATCATTAAATCTTGTATTTATTTTCTCTATCTTTGAACCCAGCCTAATCTTGAAGTTAACATCACTTGGAGAAAAAGCAGTAAACCAAGAAGGGATGAGATTTCGTATCATACTAGCGCTAGCTTGAGTTTCACCGGCCATCAACTTGCGTTCATGCAAAGCTTCTGTGGCGAACTCATCCAGTAAATCTTCCATGTCGTAGAACAAGTCTCTGAGATCATCAAGCCAATATTTCACTGTCTTTTCAGTCCGTTGCTGCTCCTCTGCATCATCAAGCACCCTTTGAATTATTGTCATGGTTTTGCGCCACTTGTCCAGCTCATCTCGAATTCCCTCTAGGCGAGCAAATTTCAGCAAGTCGGAAGACAACAGTCGGTCATACAACACGTCAAGGCATTTAGAAAGAAGGAACTCTGCCATTGTTTTCGTTGGAGAAAGGAATCGAATTAAGGAGAAAGTATGCAAATAAAGAAACACTACTGCTTTAGGCCTTTGTTGTTTTGGTGAGAGAGAAAAGAACGAAGCAAGACTATTTATTTCCCAAGTGTACGGCATTTTTGTATTCGGTTAGGGCCCGCCATTATCGTTATCAATCTGAGGTGCTCAATTAATGTTGGATCCTAATTTGTAATAAAAATTAGTACTTGGCCACATTAATTAAACTAAAAATAAAAATAAAAATAATAGCAATCACAATTTAAATCCATCTCTATCAAAATATTACTATATATTCACAATTTAATTCAATTTATCACAGAGAGTTTCGTACATGAAGGAATCCAAAGCTCCCTCCGGACATCTTGTCCATGATCCATCCACGGAATCCAAATCTCAATAAAAATTTCAGATTTCTCATTTAATTTCCTGGAAATTCTTTATGGGTACGTAGATGGCTCAGTTTTTATGGCATTAATTATTGCTGACTTATTAGGCCAAGTCTCTTTCAGGTCTTTTTCCAGTACTCGGCTTTTACTATGATTCATTTATGGAATACACCACAGTATATTTAATTCAATGAGAAAAAATATATTTAAAAACCGATCTGGATAATATAATTTAAAAAACAACTTTACAATTTGAATTTCTCAAATTAATTCAATTGCCATGTAAATAATGTAAATAGTGTATTCTATATATTGGCTTGCAAATAGAAGAACCCATTCAACTTATAACATACCAAATTAAATAAAAGAGATATCTTAAGATACAAGCATATTTTCTGTGATGATTCTTCCTCTTTTTCTTTTTGATTTTTTATTTGGTTCTGTCACATAGTGGGGAGTGGACCGATCGACCACAAGTTCAATCAACTGATATTTTAAGAATTATGAAAACAAAAAATGGCAATGGATAAAGCATAAAGGTATGGATTTATTCCTCATCTCACTATGCCATAGTGATTAGAGCATCCACTTTTATATTAGAAAAATGATATTTGCAATTTTAAAATATGCCGCTTTCGCACATTTCATTTAAAAAAAGTGAATAAATATGGTGGAAAGTTTTTCTCGCTGTGCATTAATTGATTTTGTAGTTATGCCAAACTCCAAAGACTTGTGTTCAAGTCTCCTTTTTCCACTTTGTTTTTTCTTTTCTTCCTCTTATTCAACTGTGGCGTCTTCATTCCCTGCTTGTAAAATGATAGTAGTCGAGGCGTCGAGATTTTGGCCTCTCAGGTCAAATGCCCCTAGGGCAAAGTGACAACAAGGGCGTGCTTACATGCAATAGAATCTTGTGCAGCTAATTCACAACGAAAATTTTAAAAATGACAATCATTACTAATACTACTAGAAATTAAAGTAACAACACCAAAACAATATCCATAAGCCACAATATTTACCAAATTTTGGCATAAAAATATTACATTTATATGAATAAATTTAAAGAAAATCTGAATAAGAAAAAGGCCTCTAAGTCTTCACTCTCTGGACGGATGTAGACCTCCATACTCGTAATCTCCCTCTGCATCAAAGTTTATGGTTTTGAGGAGTGGAACTGTAGGTGGGGACACCACAGTGAGATTTCTCAAAATCTCAGCAAGTGAAATAAAAAACTAACACTAAAAAATACAAGCAAGGAAAAATATGAAGTTATGCAAAAATGGTAATTTCATAAGACTCTAACATCTACCGTTATTATAAATCACGAGTGCCTTCCAAAACTTCATAGAAAAACACCACACTCTCAAAATCACTTTTTCTTTTGAAAAGTCACCATTTAATTAAGGTATGCATATAGCCTCCCTTAGGGACCATCCACACACTTTGCCTCCCTTCGCCACATGACGAGTACTGACCATGCGCGTGACTTTATATTGAGCGATACCCTACTCTGCTCCTAACACATACGTGACCGGCATCCTCTAGCTTTTGCCAGCGGAGAGGCCACGGAATTGGCATGAGAGCATTACCGTCTCACTCGAGTTGATTATTGCTCGATAACAACCTAGGGGATATCACTTGGTTTTACACGCTCCCAAGTGTCTAAAAGAGCTTCACCGAGATAATGCCCTATCTCGGCTTGGGGTTCTGATTCACATAAAGTTCATACATTCATTATATTAATGCATGCACCATGGTCTCCCCTAGAGACCATCTGCACACTCTAACTCCGTTCATTATACGTAGGTTATGATCGTACGTGTGATTTCATAAAGAGTGATACCCAGCTTTGCGCCCAGCGAGTATGTGACCAGGCATCCTCGAGCCTCTGTCATTAGAGAGGCCACGGAGTCAACACGAGAGTGTTACTGTCTCGTCTGAGCCAGTTGCCACCAGGCGACAACCCAGAAAATGTCACTTAGTTTTACGCGCTTCAGAGTAACTAGAAGAGTTCCACTAAGATAATGCTTCATCTCAACTTAGGATTGTGATACACACCCACAAAAACATAATTTTAATAGGAAAATGATATGAGAACAACAATACTACAATTTGTTTACAACTAAGTATAAAAAATTATTATTTTATCTACTTTAAACTGCTGCAAGTACAAAAATTTTGAATTAAAGTAAAAAATTTTAATATTTTAATATATAGTAGTACTTGAGTTGTAATATAGTTGGTGGCGTATCATTGTCATTTTTAATATATGACACCAAAACACATATTCTTTCTATTTTTTTAATAGATTATAATATTTATACACACTATAGATGAAGAAATTGTAGTACTGTTTAGATCAAAGTCTCCTCAAATTCGTTCCTCGTCTTGAGAGCCTTAAGTGGGAGATAGATACATACACATATAAAGTAGACCTTACAACATTTAATATTGGTACTTGTACAAATATTTTTTGCAACATTATATAAGCCATAAATTTTGAAGAGTCCACTTCAAAAAATTTTGGATTAGAAGTATCCCAATTTGATTAAGGTTGAAGCTGGCAACTCTAAGTGGAAAACGAATTATGTAGGTTAATTTTAACGATACAAATTAAAGAGAATTTCAGGACATGATGAAGAAATCCAAAGCTCCATCCGGACATCTTCTCCATGATATCTGTCTACGTCATCATCTTCCGACTGACCACATTCAATCGTGAAAATTACTTAAAAAATATAATAATTCATCTTTCAGAAAAGTATAAGTAGTGGCTAATGGATATATTAATTCATCTTTCGGAAAACTTAAAAAAAAAATTCAAAAATTGGAAAAAAAGAAATAAATTTCATTGATTTGAAATATAATAATAATTGAATTTTGAGAAGAAAGTTTTATTTTTCTACTCAAAATTATACTGGCAAAATATAGTCTCGACACCTTGAGTAAAATTATAAAAAGATAACGAAAT